>JBAMBO010003169.1:0-425148 GCA_037044535.1 Lordiphosa magnipectinata
TTTTAGTTAAGGCCAATTTCCAGAACGCACGAAAATAAATTTTGATGTTGAACTTCACATGAATAGAAACATTTTTGAACTGTTTTGAAATCTGAATGCTATTGCACAGCAGTCTTATTTGAATAAAGTATTGTGCGGAAATAAATTTTTATGTCATCTGGAATCAAGCCTTAAATAATAATTTCAATGAAAATAACACTTTTTACTAATTAAAAGTTACCATTTTATTAAATTTTCTTAATTTTAAGTAGTTTTACAACTACATTTTTATACCCTTGCAAAGGGTATTATAATTTTGCCCAGAAGTTTGCAACGCATAGAAATATTTATTTCCGACCCCATAAACTATATATATTATATTCTTGATCAGGGCGACGAGCTGAGTCGATTGAGCTTTGTCCGTCTGTCTGTCTGTCCGTCTGTCTGTCTGTCTGTCCGTCTGTCTGTCCGTCTGTTTCTACGCAAACTCGTCTCTCAGTTTTAAAGCTATCGAGCTGAAGTTTTGCACAGAGTCTTCTTTTTACTGCACGCTACTAATATGTCGGAACCGACCGGTTTGGATGACTATATCTTATAGCTGCCATAGGAACCATCGGTCGGAAAATGGATCTTACTGAGAAAAACTTTTTTGTTTTCAATGTTAGCGTCCTCAAACTCGGCCATTGTTAATATTATCTGCTTTCAAACAGATTTGCAAATTTTGGTCAAGATCGGATGACTATATCTTATAGCTGTCATAGGAACAATTGGTCGGAAAATGGGTCTTAGTAAGAAAAACTTTATTGTTTTCAATGCTAGCGTCATAAAACTCGGCGAAAATTAATATTATATGCTTTCAAACAGATTTGCAAATTTTTGTCAAAATCGGATGACTATATCTTATAGCTGTCATAGGAACCATCGGTCGGAAAATGGGTCTTACTGAGAAAAACTTTTTTGTTTTCAATGTAAGTGTCCCTAAACTCGTCCATTAATAATATTATATGCTTTCAAACAGATTGGCAAACTTTGGTCAAGATCGGATGACTATATCTTATAGCTGTCATAGGACCGATCGGTAGGAAAATGAGTCTTAGTGAGAATAACTTTTTTGTTTTAAATTTTATCGCTCTTAAACTCGGCGATTTTTTTATTTTGATATGTTTTCAAAAAGATTCTCGAAATTTGGTCGAAATCAGATGTTTATCAGCCGGAAAATGGGCTTTAGATAGAAAAATTTTTGATTTTTATGTAAGCGTCCTTAAACTCAGACATTTGAAAAACAGCATTTGCAAGGGTATAAAAACTTCGGCACAGACGAAGTTAGCTTGGCCTTCTCGTTAACAAATCGATTTCTAAAGGTTTTAATATTTTGCCTATTTCTTACAACCTTTTCGGAGTATTGATCTTTGCCCTTTGGCAGCCGACATGAGTCACCCTATTGACCTACAATGCTAACCTTAAGCTCATTTTAAAGCTACTGAAAATCTCTATCACCTTCCACTTGAGATTTTTCGAATTATTCGGCCAATCCCGCCACTGTGCCATAAATTTTAATGCATGGCTGGTAAATAATAAACTCCTCCTAAGTTCCGGTAGGATGTCTAGGAAAGAATTCTTTAAAAGCAAGAAACAAGTATTACAAGGACGATAGAAGATCACTTGCCCGAAAGAATATCAGACTGAACAACATGTTTGATGTTTTTCATGGAGCAATGGATTCTTCCGATCCATTAATATCAAGTCCAAAAAGAAATCTCTTCCAGCAAAAGTAATAATTTTCCTAAAATCACCATCGTTTCCGAAAAATCAACCAAGCATTTCTCAGGCGGAATATATAGATTCAGATTCAGGTAGCGATAAAGCTCTCTCGTTCTACAAATTGTATGCATTTTTCATTTGCAGTCATTTCATATGATATTTAAGCCTATTCTTTGTTAAGCTTATGCATTTATTAAATTGCACTTATATATAAATGTCATATAAACAATTTAGTCAACTAAGTTCATAAGAATAAACGTACCTATATATAAAATTGCATAGCACTTCCTTTAGAAAAAATGCATTAACTCATTTGGGTTGGTATGGGAGGTAGGGGTGGGCATGGTCCGAGCGGTCTAAATTTTTTTTTTCCAAATAAGGACTTTGTCTAAGCATTATCTGTGCCAAATTTCAATGCGATATCTCAATATCTCATTATGACCACTATGCATTGGTAAAAGTTTGTTAGAGAGCGCGAATCGAAGCTCCGAAAAAATTATTTGGGTTTGCAGCACTGATTAAAACAGCTATTTTAATGTAACTTAATAATCTGCTGTAATATACATTTTCCGGTCTTTGAAGTGTCCGGCAACGCAATACACAGGCCTGTTCTCAATTCCACTACTTTTGAAAAGTACATCAGTCGCAATTCCGCTACGGTTTCGTTTTAGTCTCCTCAATTCGGAATGAAATTGCTCTCTTTTTTTTAGTTTTTGCAAACTACTGGTCCAAACGAGATTGGCACTAGATACATAATAGGCTAATCACAGGCTAATCCGCACATCTTAGCGGATCGCATGGAATTTTGTGAAGATGTGAAATTGCGATTCCCACGGACAACATCTTACATCGAACATCTTCAGTCGCCGTATTGAATTTATAAATTGCTAAAAAAAAATTGATAAAATACATTTTGCAGAAAAATTTGTGGTGGGTGTATTTGTTGCTCAAAAACACAAACTTTTAATTCGACAGCTTAAAGCAGATTTGATCAATAATGCGTTAGATGCAGAGAATGAATAGAAATAATAGATAGATAATAGTATTGCAACGCGCAAATGGTTTGACAGTGCTGTACATGTACAATTGTTTTCTTTCCCACAGCTTGACTCGCTGATCATATTTAGCAGATCCTTTTGATGTTCCATTTTCAACTCCAACCGCTCACTCGCTATGCTCACAAACTCCGCTTGGTGGTCAGGCTTGGAGCGTTATGCTGGTGGCCTGACATCGCTTCCAGAAATGTTGGTGCCGCAATCTGACACCTCTGGATCGAACTCTATTATATCATCCAATACGAATTTCTCACCATATGCAATAAGGTCAAAACATGTACATATATCGTTAACTGTCTGGTTCATATAATTCAGTTAAAAATACTATGATAGTCCGTAATTGTTGGTTCGGAGTTTTTGACGTTTTTGAATTAATTATGAATATTTCGCCCGCATTATGCATAGTTTCCCGTTCGTGACATTGCTTACGTTTCGCAGTGAATGTGAATGTGAATGGCAAAGTTTTAGTGGTGGACCAAAAACTATCGTGAAATTACTGATTGGAACAAAGTAAAAAAGGAACATCCGCAGAAGATGAAAATGCTTATGGAACAACTTTAATAATGAGTATAAAGGACTATTCGCTTTATGTACAGCTAACAACTGTACGTAATTTGGCAATTACTTTTCATTCTACCGACCATCAAGCAATACTTTTTAAAACGAAAAACTTATTCGTTGCCGCTTTCATAAAGTTGCTGTGGAAGTGAAACTGAGAACATGACCGATTATGTCGTAAATCCCATTTCTGTACTTGGATCAGTCTGAACATAGCCAACTTCAATATATGTAGTGATTAGATAGAAGAATAAGTAGATTCAGACATAAGTCTTGCTGAAATCTTTGAAACCCGTCCATACAGCTTTTCGTAACACTGGGCGCATTCAGCAGGTAAATCCGATTAGCGATAACTGATTTAGGATTTAAGGTATTTTGTGGCTTTATTACTTTTTATCAAATATAAACCCTGAGACAAATAAACTTCAATATTTACGGGTAATAAATTGAAAATTTTATGTGAATGCTTGCAAAAAAGTAGGCTGACCCAGCAATCGGTAAACAATCATACTTTTTGTTTCTGCAATCATGATTGTCAATTTTGCCAATCGCAATCGGCAATCACTGCATTCAGCAGGTAAAAGCGGCAATCATAAATCACAAATCGCAAATCGAAATTTTCTGCTGAATTAAGTCCTAAAAATATAAATTATGTGTGAAACGGTAAGAATGACAATTTTTTAGAAACCCGCCATACCCACCAGGTATTTTTCGCCTGGGTAGAAATTGCCATGGTCTTATACTAAACCACCGGTGTTATGGGAGCACGGCTGATACTACTTGCTCATCGGCCAACAGTCGAATGCAAAGGCTATAATCAAGATCTGCCTAAAAAGGCTATCGGTGCGTTGGTTGCCGCGATTGCCTGGCAATCAGTCTAAAAACAGTGTCTGAACCTGTTTAATTAAAATACCTATTTTGGAATTATTTTGCAGTTTTTGGTAAGCTCGTCAATGTTGGAGAAATTATTTTCTGAGAAAACTTGCTCGAAAGCAGGAAAAGATGGTTTTTTGATACTAAAGGAATAATCTTGATGGACTTTTTGGAACCAGAAAAGCGCATCATTGTGAAGCAGGGGTGGGCAAGCCTTTGCTCCCATTGCTTTTTTTTTCGGAAATTGGCGACATTCAGTCGCATAATAAACTGCGACGTTATTAACTCGCTGCATTTGTATACAACCACAAAGTCAATGCGAATCGGAGCACAAAGACGGCACAGCAGCTGCATTTTGGGCGATCGAGATTGCTGATAACGGTTGTTTTTTCTGTTGCTGTTGTTGGACTGCTCCCAAGCTCAAATTTCATGCCCACCGCTGGTGTGAAGTATTAAGGTCAGGTAAAGGCCAAAAAGAGGACCATTCTATTATCATAATACACCAGCACTTTTTGTCATTGCCGTGGCCAAATTATAATTTTTTGTCCCAACCCACATATTTGCATCATTTGGCTCCCTGAGGTTAAAGCCTCTAATTAGGTGCTTTAGAGCTGTCCCATTTTGTGTCCCCAACGCAGATACTTATGTATCCACCCTCGACGATACTCAATCCCATTTGCACCGCAGTTTGTGGTGTTTGCTTTGTGAGTGTTAATTGCACAGACTCGGCTCTGACTTTGGTTGCGGCTTAAAGAGCCATTCCTTGCATGCCTCTAGGCAACAGCCAGCTTTAACTGGCACCCCACATAGGCGGCCAAGTTTCGTATTATATTAATAATATCATAAAAATTCATTAGCCACACAGAAAAGTAGACCATCAAAAAGAAGAGGAAAAAGACATTCCACCATCCCTTTCTATTAGGGTTGGTGGAGCCTGCTGCCCAAACAGCATCCCCTAAAAGAGTATTTACCGCAACGGCAGCCAAAGTCAAGGTTGATTTTGTTAGAAATTAGCAACCTGCTAACGATTGTGGCATAGGGCTTGGCTGTGGTCGTGGCCTGGGTGTAACCAGGAAAAATCTCAAATCTCAGACATTTATGTGCTGATAATAAATGGCATAAATGATGCATCGTTACATTAATGCATGGCACAAAATGGGGCCAAAACGCACACACGCTCGCACACGCACAACACAGAACCACACCACATTGATGTGTACAGATAATAAATATGTAGATGGGTAAATGTGTAACCCAGGCCAGCAGCTAGAGAGTTAAGTAAGTGTTGGTGGTTGTTTAAATCAAAGCGGAAATGGTTTTCGATAAAGGAAGGGGAGCAGTGGTAAACGCGATTTAAAATTGGTTAAATCGAGGTGAGTCACAGTTCAGGAACAACAAATTGCCCACCAGATAGGGCTATGGGAGAAGGTGGGTGGGTGGATTGGGACAATTTATTTCTTTCACCAATTTGGACCAGTGAAAATAGCCAACTTTCCTAGTTTTTTTTTGGCACTGAACTCCAATCAGTTGCGAAATTTGCCTTTACGACCCTTTGTTCAAGAGGTAGTGGGATAAGCTTGTATTTTTAATTCCTGGTAAACTGCGTTGAATATCGATATAAAAAACCCAAACATGAACTTGGTGATGTTTTTTTGGCAAACCACAAAGTAACACAAGCTAGTTGCTAGGGAATTAGTTGTTTTTTGTTTATTTAGAACTGGTCGTAAATGGGCGACGCCTGAGTCAGCGGTATCACTTTTCAAAGTATTTCGGTCTGAATAGCGGCCTTTTAATGATTAATGTTGTCTTTTAAGGCTTCCAGGATCTGTGGCTTATTGACACAAGAAGAAGTCTGAACGGATTAAGTCAAGCGATCGAGAAGGCCAGTCAAAATGGTAATTTTTTTAAATTAGTCGACCGAGAAACAATGGGCGCAATAAAGCGATTGTTGCTTGGCTATGTGCGCTGTGGCGCCGTCCTGTTGAAACTAATAGTTGCCCAAGTCGTTAGCAGTCAGAATTAGCATGACAAAATCTGATATCATGACCCAATAACGCTCTCCATTAACGGTTACAACTGCTCCAATGTCGTCTTCAAAGTTCAATGATTCTTTCCGTCAAATTTCGGCCCAAACAGTCACACTTCGGTCGTATGCCTCGATTGGCCGGCGCCGTAGATTTACGAATTCGGTGCCGACAAAAAAGCTAACAGATTACGGGAATTGATATAGTGGGAGCAATTAAACGACAATATGTGGTAAAGGTCGTTATAATTATCGCACAGAACTCGGAAAGGATGATGACGGGCGTAGTTTGAACTGCGCACATGCAAAGACAATGGACGAAAACGGCGAATTGCTCAGCAGGGTACGTTCCAGTTCTGGAAATTTAGGAGGAGAGACGCATCTACATAACCAACATCCAGCTTATGCAGAAAAATCAAAACTTGACTAGTCCTACGGTCGTCCAAACGTGGTTCCCTCCATTACAGACTATTGTATACACACAACGTCATTTCAGAAACTGGGATAACTTGCCCCACAGAAGAGCAAATTCCGTCAATATCTACACAGATGGATCTAAGCTCGATGACAAAGCAGGAGGGGGAGTTTTATCCACCGACTTAAATAAGGAAATCTCATTCCGGCTCCTTGATCATTGCAGTGTGTACCAAGCAAAATTGGTGGCTATCCAGGAGGCCGGCAAATACTCATTATTGAAGAAGGGAACATATACATTTACTCAGATAGTCAAGCAGCTCTGCGGGCTCTTGACTCGTACACCAATATTGCCAAGACGCTCACGGAATGCCGTAGATCCTTATATGCAATCGCTCAGCATCTCCGTATCCACCTCATCTGGGTACCTGGACACTGTAACATTGAGGGTAACGAGTCAGCCGACAAACTGGCAAGACAGGATACTACCAATCAGCTCCTCCCGGAGAAGAGCTTGATAGGAATGCCCTTAGCCTCATACAAGCTAATCACAAGGTATGAAACCTGGCGCCTGGCTGGACAAACCTTCCGGTTTGCGCTGTAGCTAGGATCACGTGGCCCTCGTTTAACCTGAAACGAACCAATTGTTTTTTTTGTGCCAAAGTAGGGAAAACATCTCACTTCTGGGCCCTAAAGGGTCACTGCCTCATAGGCAGACATGCAGCACGCTTGGGCGTCGCTCACAACGACTTCTGTAGAAGTTGCAAGTGTGAGGAAGAGGAAGAGACATTACTGCATCTTCTTTGCCATTGCCCAGCTCTTTTTAGAAGGAGACTCAACTCTCGGAAGTGTCTGAGATAGAGATTTCGTCTCTACTGAAATTCTTTAAGTTGTCACAATAGTTCAGTCGGGAGGAACCGCCCCTGGCTTAAATAGGGAATTATATGGTATCGCAATAGATCTATCTTGGCCTAAGTGTAGGGACAGTCTTACTGTCCCCAGCCATCTCAACCTAACCTAACCTAACCTAGTCCTACGGTCTTTTAGAGTAGGCAAGCTTAGGATCAAAAGCAGAGGCAGAAGCCAGAGTTCATATGGATAAGTTGAAAAAAGTCGAAGCTGTGAAAAGCAAAAATTTGGTAACTTTTGCTAATTTGACAGAAGCAATTCAACCTCGTTACTAAGCCATTGTGTGGACTGAATAAATTTGAGTAGAGCTGGGATGTCTTGCCCGGATGTCTCCGAGACGTTGAGTAGCAGAGGTTGACCGTGTCCTGAGTCTCCTTATATTCAAGACGGGACAATGGCAAAGAAGCTGCTGTACCGATTCCTCCTCTTTTTCTTATCCGCAACTTCCTGCAGAAGTCATGGTAAGTGACGCCTAGGCGTGCCAATAAGACAGTGACCCGTGAGGGTCCCCACCAGAAGTGCATAAATATGTGGTCCCTTCTGTGTCGTAAGAGTGTGTTAGTATGTTTTTGGTCGAATGTTGGCCACGTAAGCCGCAGTACTGCACAGGAGGAAAGATTTTTCCACCGATTCGTAGCGAGACGAAGTGTTGTTAGCTTTTGTGTGAAGCTTACATGTAGCCATAGTAGCATGTAGCATGCCTAAAGTGCTGTTCTCTGAAAGGAGCTCGATGCTGGTACCCAATCTGTCCATTTTCTTCGCAGACTCAGTTTCCTTCAATGTTCCGATGTTCAGGCACCTTACAGATGAGAACATTTTCTTACAGTTGAGCGCACGATAACAGTGCATTGCGGTGTTTCATAGCCATTGCGGGACTTCGGCGCAGCTTTATAAACCAATTGGTAAACAAAACATGAAGTTATAGGTTTGCCAGATGCCGAAGCTTTAAATGGCACATTCTGTATTAGTATAAATACCGTATTCCTTCCACCTCTTCATATTAGCCGAAAGCAGCAAATTACCTGATTGTTCTGGCTGTATCTAAGAATGTTTTCCTATTGTTTGTTTAATTTTCACTTATGATTTCATTGTAAATCAACAGCAATACAAGTCCGCTGATGAGAGAATTTGGTTATGCTCGAAACAGCAATCGTTGTAAGGACATACCCAATTGCTATTCCAAAATGTTGTAATTAATATCTCTTGATTTGTGTTGTTTATATAGAATTATACTCAACCATAGACCTTGAGCCAGCCAGATGTAAAACTTTGAGTAAATGATAAATATTCTTTATTAATAAATTGGACTTTAATTTTCAATTGGAAAATACAATAAAAGCTACATGAATATGTTTTTAACCATCAACCCCATGTCGCTGCCTTTGCGTGTGTCATTTCATCGTGTTTAAATGAGCAATTTAATTACAAACTTGTTGTGCCTGGTTTTTGTATTCTGTTTTGTATTACAGGGCGTATGCTTGTTGTGTGTGAGTAGCTCATGAATTTTTAAATGCGCCACGGCCTCATTGTTTTGTGCTGTCCCGTGTTCTGCTTATGCATATAAAATTTAATGAGCTACAATAATGATGAGCTGAGCCAAGCTAAAAATAGCCGTCTCCCTCTTCACCCCCTGCTTTGTTGTCCCGGCGAGTGATAATGAAATATAAAAGAAGAAAGTGCCCCAACACAAGCATAAAAATATTTGCCGCAGCAATTTAATTTTGAGTGCTAAATGCACGAACGACTATTATTTGTTGTTATTGTATTTTCAATTCTCCAAAGAAATTCACGACAATTGCGACACACACACAGGGGGAAGAAAAAAACGTAAACATTTATAAGCATTATGGTAGCCGGAAATTGCAGACATTCGCACATGTAGAGAGTGAACCCACAAGGATTGCTACCTATTTTCCCATTTCGTTTTTTTGTTTTGTTGTGTCGCCTTTGGCAAATCCATTGTGTGCAATCGCCTGAGATTAGATACAATCTTCCATAATAGCCTGTACAGTGGCTGAAAGGGAGGGGTGAGGCAAACTATGCATGAATATCCTGGCAATGTGTGTGCATTTTATTTGTCCATCTTCATCTATCTTTCTATTTATGTGCCGTTTTTTGTATCGCGAATTGGCCAAGCTGACAATATTTGATGTCCCTGTAAATGAGATTTGTCCAGACAAGCTGTCAAAATACATTTGCATGAAATGTGTGCGACAGTTTGTGCTTTTCTTTTTTTCGTTTTTTTTTATGATGATGGTTTGTCTCTTAATTGAAATCAAATATGCAATTAGCAGTTATGGTCATAATTTAGACCACCGACTCTGACAAGGATGAGTCAGATTTGGAACTTAGATTTATGAGGCAATTTCGTAGCTTGAAATTAAATTGTTGGGGTGTGAGGGGCGTTTCTGCTTTAGCCCACTGAATGAAGTGTATGCAATAACTTACAAAACAACTAATGAATGCGCTGGGCTTTGTAAGCCTCGAGTCGGGCATGTGCATAAAATAATCTACTTCTTGCCTTTGTTTTATGTATATGGCGCTAATTTACGAGAAAGCACATAATAACCCACACATACACAACCAAGCAGGGCAATGAAAAGGCACAAAGAATTGAGAGGCCAGAAGCAACAACAACAACAGCAGCAGCAGAAAAAACAGTGAGCCACAAAAGTAGAGCACTCCCGAAGGCAAAAAAAAATCAACCCACATGCAGTTGAGACAATGAATGTGATGGCGTTTTAGTCTTAAGGCCAAATACTTGAGGCTGTTCATAAGTAATTGGCTTGAGTAAGAATGAGTAATATTTTCGACTTTTCACTTTTATTTTCGAAATTTCCTTCCTTGCTTCACAACTTATTCGATCTTTGAATCATTTGAGAATTTCTTATGGACTTTGTTTATGAAGCTGATTTGTTTGATATTCCCCACTTATTGGTATGACAATTTACTGCCAAAATACCACCAAATTGATCAACATTATTGAGATTTTGAAGGGTATCAAAACTGCCAGGCAGACGGAAGGGGTTTGTCATCTAAACATCTAAACATCTAAATAACAACAAACGAAATCATATTCTAAGACCCCCTATGTCTTAGAAGTCAGTAGAATTTGCTATCAGCTTAAATAATTAGCTCGCTTATTTTACGATTTAAGAAGTTTTAAAAACTTGTCGATATCGCTTTACTTTCTATGTATCTAGGCCAAGACCAAGATCAAATACTTAGACCACGATTAAATATGTAGATAAAGCCATTTGTGAAGTTGACGCGAATGTGGAACTTGATGATTAATGTTAATTTTTAAAAATATTTATTGTAAATTATGTCGAAAATTCAAATAATAGGAATTCTAGCCTAAATAGTCGGAAAGAAAAAAATAAAAAATATTTAAATTTTGGGAGTCTCGGAACACAGATTTGTTGTACTGATTCCTAAGAATCTATTTTTCTTTTTCCGTACACTTTTGTTGAAATTTCGATGAAACCTCAAAGTTTTGGTGGTGTTGGATAAATCATACTTTAAAAGGCATTTAAAAAGTACCTTTTTATACCTTTATCTTTACCTAGGTACTGCAAATTTCGTATACCTTTTACCTTACTTAGGTATATCTTTGACATTTACTTTGTACCTAGGTAAGAAAATTGAGTACCTTTCCAATCATTGTGTAAGGGACACATATTTCTAGTAATTGCAGGAAGATCAAGTTTTATTTCAATTTTTGCCATGGCCCCTCCCGTCACAGCATGTAGCTGCCAAAGGAACTATCGGTCGAAAAACTAGGTTAAGTTAGAAAAACTATTTTGTCTTCAACGCCAACGTGCCCAAACCTCGTTTTTATAAGATTTTGATAATTTTACACAATTCCACCAAGTTTGATGAAAATCGGTCAACTATATAGTATAGCTCCCGTACAAAAGATGTCTGAAAAAAAGTCTTAATAGCAAAAACTTTTTTGTTTTCAACTCTATCGCTCCCAAACTTGTCACTGATCAATATGCCAAGTTTGATTCAAATCGGATGACTATAGCATATAGCTGCCATAGGAACTATCGGTCGAAAAAGAAGTTCTAGTAAGAAAAACTTTTTTGTTTTCAACGATAGCGTCTTTAAGCTTTCCAGTTAGGAATATTACATGTTTCCACACAATTTTGGGAAGTTTAATCAAAATCTGATGAATATATCGTATAGCTGTTATATAACAAACTGGCAAGCAAATCGACAAAGTAGTGGCGCCTTCTTTTGCTGAGTTTGGGAATTAACTCAGTTAAGAATGTTCGACGAAAATCATTTTAAACCTTAATTTATATAAATTATACAAGATACAAGCAAGGGGAGGGGGGTTCTATAGGGGCTGTGTGGCACAAGAGCTGTGAGAACTCAGAGTTGAAAAAGCCCAGACTGCACTCGAGGCACTACAGATCGGGAAATCGAAGAAATTCATTAATTTTTTCCCGAACTTTGCTATTTTGTTGCAATTGCTCTCGACGATCCCCGTCACCTCGTCAACAGCTGAACGGACTTTTGGATTGTTGATTTCAAGTATTATATACATGTAATATATTTGACTACAATACCAGAATACATTTTCTATTAATGATCTCATAAGCAATGTAAATGAAGACTTTAATTACACAAATAATCCCCTTTTATATGTGCTTTGCTTCATTCAAAATATCATAGAGAATCATGTTTTTTCAAGTGCTACCCATAAATATCAATTTTGTCAAGATGTTCTATGGAGTAGGGGTGTACCGGGGTGTACCGGAGAGTACCGGGGAAAATTAAAATAAATCTATTTTTTTATCCAAATTGAATTATGAACTGAACAATAGTGGAAAACGAAAAGAAGTGGGAAAAAGGGCGATTAGCTTAGTCAACTTCTTCATGTAGACAAGGAACGAACAGTCATACTCTACAAGAGGAAGGGATAACGAGGAGAACTTGTCTTTTTGTAATCGTAAAGCGAGGCAGATCAACCAAGGTATTTCGGTGAACTCAACGACCAAACGTTTATTAAATAGAGAAGTCCAGATTATCTACAAAACCCACTCAACAATAAAAAGCACAGCTTCTGCGGCTTAAATGCTTAAAAAATAATGAAAATAATCAATCAAAAACCGGCCAAAATTCTACAAAGAATGCATAAATTTATATTGTTGTTGTGGAATGTTGTTCAGTAAATTGTTTTTATGCTAAAACCTAACCAAAACCTGCTTTGGAGCAGGGAGTGTGGATTAAAAACTTTCCCCGCAAAATTATATGTGTTTTAGAAAAGTTTTAGTTCAGCTATGCCCCCATGTGCAATGTATGGCACGACAACAATCGAAATGAAGAAGCAATTTTAACTATGAACGTCGACACACAAAGTTATATCACAAACAATGTGAGCAATTAAACTCACTTTATTCAGATTTATTTTACAAAAATGTAACAGAACTGTCCCCAATTTGAAGCTACAACATTCTAAATGGTTTTTATTAAATGTTGGTGGATATCTTTCTGAGGTCAATGGACTTCTCGAAGTGAGTCTTCCTTCGAATTAGACTTTGAAGTTAAGTATAAGTTATTTATAAAATAAAAACAAATTTGGACTTAAACATGTCAACTGCGTAATCAAAGCTTTTAAATTTTTAATATTATATTTGAATATCATTAAAAATTATGAAAACCAAAAAATGTTATCTTAATTTCAAATGGGCGAGACATAGCCTTAAAGAATAGTAAAAAATTACTCATACGACACGTTCACAAAATAAAATTTTGTAACACGAAATCTTTAATACATTTAAATTGTCGTCATCTTTTGATATTATACAACGCTACTATTTTTTGGAAATATGGCAGACGAGGTTAGTGTCTCTATGTTTGGTTTATTGAGCCCAATTTAGAATAGTACGTTATTCTTACAGCTTGACTGTTAATGCTGATCAAGAATACATATTATTTATAGGGTTTGAGATGCTTTCTTTTGGCTGTTACATACATTTGCACAAAATCTTTACTCTTTGTACCTTTGCCGCAGAGTATAACCACCAGCCACAATTGTAATATTGTTTGTCTCATGATTTTACAGTTGTATGCAAACTAATGACCTGGAGCCGGCTAGAACTTGCTGGTTTGATAATCAAAAAGGTCGTTAAAAAAGTTGAGCTGAGTTCTTGTGAGACGCTTTTTTGAGGTCAAAGTGAGTTTAAGCATCGAGCTTAAGTCAATCCGACTGATTTATGAGGCAATCCTTTTTCGGATTGAATGTTTTTCGATTATCGAGCTCAATTTCATCTCGGGTATTCTTGCAACAAGCCGACTTCGAGATCAACTCTTGCTTAAATCAATATCGGACTCAACACGAGCTCGAATAACAAGATAAAATCAACCCCAGGAGAACGCGTACAGATAACCCAGCTATGTATGTAAGTCGTCAAGTCGACTTGACCACATTCCTTATTGTTATAGGTCAAAGATCTTTCAATTTTGGAAGCCTCACCTTCTACGAACATAGCCAGCATTTAATGAAATTTCAGATCACAAGTGAAACTTTCTCGAGTCCTCTGTCTGATTAAAATGGCCATAAATAATAATTTTGTCGGGAGAATATGGTACCCTAGCCGAGACTCTTCTTGAAGCGTCATTTATACCGCGTTTTTTTGATCAGTTTCGACTCATTTTCGAGTCGTATTTCCAATCATTTCCGAGTCTTTTCCGAGTCGTAGTCAAAATTGTCGTTCCACTTCTCAGCTGGTAAACAGTTGTCACTTCCCTCTTTGCCTATCCAGTTATTCATACTTCAATCAGTATGCTGCTGTGGCCTGTAGTAGATGCTTTGACAACTTTCAGTTCCCGGAGTCTTGCTGCGCTTTTCGCTGCTGTATACTTCAGAAAAGTATCTTCAGGTTCCAGGTGCAGAATTAGATCCAGGGCCGCCTGGAGGGTAGATCGCAGGGATTCTGTTATACCCAACCAATCCGCTCTTTGAACCTTATGGAGGTTGTTTAGATGGGATTTGGTGTTAGCCGCCTTCCACCAGACCAGCGCTTCATATGTAAGTATAGGTCTGACGACAATTTTGAGCCACTGCGCTTCTGCTAAAACTCGACTTTTTTAACTTTCGTTTTTGTTTTCGCTTTTAATGCACCAAAAAGCATCATATTGGTGGGGTGAGTCCATGACCTTAAAAATTTCATACTCAAAAGGTCATATATGGGTCATTCTTTTATAAACCGAACAGTTCAAAAACTCACCATTTCTGATTTCAATAAAAAAAAATCCAAAATAAGATCTCGACATGCCCACTAAAACGTAATTTGCGGTTTTGCACAAATATTTTTTTTTTTTAATTTTATAAACAATTTCAAAAGTCTTCAAAAACGTAAAAATGGAAAAAAGGGTTTTTTAAAAACTGGATTTCTCAGGTTTGGTTTATCAGACAGGTCTCGTGTTGATATTGCTGAATAGTATTTTAATGTATCTACTAAAAGAATAATTTAATAACTTCTTAAATTATTTAATAATATTAAGTAATTGTTGCTATATTGTATTTATAATTTTTTGTCAGTGTTAACCACCATGATATAGATTCTAAGGATACACAATTTATTGGCCTAAACACAACTTAAATTAAGGTGCTTTTAAAAAGATGGAGACATTTATGGTTTAAAAGATATTAATTATTAAAGGTATAAACAAATAAAACCATACCCATAAAGAAAAATTTCTCAAGCAGTCAGTTTTAAAACTATTTGATTGAAACTTAGCACGCGTGTCTTATATTTATTAAGCTTTTCAAAAATGTCAATCTCACGCAGATCGGACGTCTATATCATATAGCTGCCATAGGAATGCTGAATTTGGTGGTGGTATAATTTAACAACACAACAAAATTCAATTAATCATAGCATTCGTATGGCAGCTATATGATATAGACGTCCGATCTGCGAGAAGTGGACATTTTTGAAAAGCTTGATAAATAAAAAGCTTAATTGTCAAGTTTCAGTCACATAGCTTTGAAACTAACATCGTGGCAAAGCTTTATTTAAGGGCATATTTTTATTTGTTTATAACTTCAAAAATTAATATCTTTTGAACTATAAAAATCTCCATCTTTTTGAAAGCACCGTAATTTAAGTTGTGTTTAGGGCAATAAATTGTATATCCTAAGAAGCTATATCATGGTGGTTAACACTGAGAAAAAATTATATATAAACTTTAGCAACAATTACTTAATATTATTAAATAATTTAAAAGGTTATTAAATTATTCTTTTAGTAGATACATTAAAATACTATTCAGCAATATCAACACGAGACCTGTCCGATAAACCAAACCTGAGAAATCCAGTTTTTAAAAAACCCTTTTTTTCCATTTTTCCGTTTTTGAAGATTTTTTAAATTGTTTATAAAATTAAAAAAAAATATTTTTGCAAAACCACAAATTACGTTTTGGTGGGCATCTCGAGATCTAATTTCGGATTTTTTTTTATTGAAATCAAAAATGGTGAGGTTTTAAACTGTTCGGTTTATAAAAGAATGACCCATATGGGCGATAAGCATGCTATAATTACACAAGGCAACAAAATGAGACATTTTCTAGTATATTGAAGGGTAGGTGGTGATTTTAGATGATTTTCGTGTAGTGAACACAAGTCTGTATTCAGAAATGGTCAATCACGTCGAGATTTTTAGTAATTCTGGCTGAGAGATACAAAAATACCTTATTTGAATCCTTTTATAAGCTTTTTGTGAACAACCTGTACTTTTGTTTTGACTTTATTTGATATTAGGAAAGAACTACTCCTTAACTTTGAAGCAAACTATCCCAAACAATTCTACGATTTTTTCCAATGAGTGAGCTTTGGAGCGAGCTTTTTCAAGTGTATTAAAACTTCCGCATAAACGAAGTTATCTTTGCTTTCCCGTTTTTTATTAAATTTAGCCAGTCTAAAACAGTGTACGTTTTGTTTAAAAGTAGTTTAGAATGTGGATTTGCGTATGAAAAGTTCTTTAGAATGTTTATTTGCCTTTGAAAAGTACTTTAGAATGTGGATTTGCGTATGAAAAATACTTTAGAATGTGGATTTGCGTACGAAAAGTACTTAAGAATTGTACTTTTGAATTTTTACTAATTGTATCCGAGTTCACAAAAACGCAGTATATTGTTGCTGCCCCAATGTATGCAATGGGTTTTGTTGAAAATTTTCATTGAAATTCTAGTCGGTTGTACTGTTTCTGTAAGGCATACTTTTGTGCAGTAGATAGTTTTGGTTTTTCATTATTATCGAGACTATGTTTTCAAAATGGTATATCCTCGCTTAAAAAAATCGTACAATTTTTTGGGATAGTTTATTTTAAAGTTAAGAAACAGTAATTTACGATAATTACGATCAAAACAAAGGAATATGTTCTCCACAAAACGCGTCTGCTCAAATTAGTGAAAATGTCTAGAAAATCTTCTAGAATCACCCCCAACCTTTCAATTTACTGGACCTTGTTGCTTAGTTTTATTAAATGTACCAATTTTCAACTCAGTAACTGCATGTTTCTTGGCCCTGGCCCTCCTGGAGGTGCTGTTTGAGCTAATTTTACTTTTTTAACTGCATGTTTCAACTTAAAAGTTAGTTAGTAAGTGTCAAATGAACTTGATTGCTGCCATAACAAAAGTTTTTGTAAGTAAAAAGTAACGATTTTTCTGTCTTCAATATTTTTGTCATGTTTTGCCACAAAAATCTCATTATGTTTAAGTTCTTGTGAGCGCTTATGTGTCCCTCGATAATGAATCTGGTGTAAAAAAGTACCCCGTATGCAGTATACCATTTTTTTTTTATTCCTCCTCAGTTGGCAATCAAATTTGATGGCAACCGTTTTTTGTCTTTTTTTTGGCAAAAGGTTTGAAGAACAACGAACAAAGTCTAGACAAACACCATAATTTGCAGGCACATCCACTTCCGTTTCCGCTTTAGCTTTTGCCTGACTTAATGGGGTCCAGGCCAATATTATTGTACTCGCACGAACGCAAGGATATTAAGGAAGTCACTCACAAGGATGGCCAACAAGTGTGGCATTTTATTGTCTCGCCTTTAACGAGTGCAGCAGCTAAAGTACGTGACGGATCCAAGCGTAAATCCATAAAAATCTTCAACAAAAGGCAAACAAAGCTAAAGTAAAATCTGTTATTTATTGGCTGAATACAATTCTGTTTTTGTTGGCTTTAATGCATAACAAGGTAGCCGATAGCAAACAAAAGAAAAAGTGAGAGATTTTGGCAGAGATTTAGGTGGAAACGGAAGTTTATGAAAGGAAAAGGAAATGCCCCAGAAAGTAGGCAACAAGTTTTTGATTAGGTGTGTTTGTTGAATCGATATGGCACACAAGGCAATGCACCAATTTGCAATCCTTTTTGCTGCGCACCAATTGCATTGTTTCCCACACTCTCTCACGCACACACACACATGTATAGGATTGGCGTTTTAATTAACCACAAACTACCCAGGGTAGGGAACTACCTTTTATGTAGCCAGCGAAAGGTTAAAGAGAAGTAGGTAAACCTATTTTGCTTTAGATTTCTCGGCTGACCACACACGCACACACACACTTACACAGAGAGTCCTTTGTCCTTTTGGCCACTTATTTGACCCGGCTTAAATGTGTTTAACGCCTACTAAGCTGCCAAATGATTATGTTTGAGTATTTTATAGATGGGTTTATGTGTGTCGCCTTGGTTATTGACACACCCCAAACACATCAAGGAGTTTGTTTTTCTTGTCGGCCTTACATTTTGATCAAAGATTGTCCGCACACACACTCACTACTTTCTTTCTTTATTTTCTGTGATTTTGAAATTTTTTATATATTTCGAATATGTTTTGAAAAATTTCTTTCGAACCGTTTTATTTTTTAACCATCCGCACACGAACCGCACTCCCGCACTTGCCGCTGATAACTGAGGCCAAAAGCATTTTCATCTTAACAAGCAAGAAAAATACAAAAACTCTTACCACTTTGCCACTTCGGCTTCGGCAAAAAAAGGGCGCGAAATATGTGTTTGGCATCCACAAAGGAAAGCTTTTCTCATAAAAGCTACGTTCCACAAGCTGTTGCTGTTGAAATGATTTCAACAGGTGCCAGGGATTTCCCCGCCACATATGCAATTCATTGGCTGGAAAAATCTGCCTATTTGATTTAGGCAAATATTCTATCTGTTTAGTTGTTTACTTAGGCTGTCAACTAAATTTAATATCCTTTTTGTTTCGCACACACTTTCAAGTTTTCGGGACAAAATTAAATTATACAATTTTTGGCACACACACAAAAACCAACTCTCAGTCTTTGCTAATCAAATTAAACTCAAGTGTAGCTCTCGTGCTGACAGTTATTGAAATGTCAATAAGAGGGCTGCCACTTCAGGGATTGAATTTACGCAAACTCCTGGAAAAACGCAAACCAAATTAAATTGTAAAAAAAAAAACAAAACATTTATATTAAATACAATAATAAACATTTAGACAACAGCTAAAAAGCTTGGGAATGCGTTTGACACATGGGGGAAAGGAATGTACACGTCCCCTCCTTCAGTCCACGCTATTTGATTTTCAAACAGATGCTAATGTCAACTGCCACTCGAAAGCATTTAAATTCCAATTTAAAAATTCTACTTTTTTTTGCGTAAGTGGCAAAAGCAAAGACATGTTCGTTGTCCTGTATCCTCACACACAAGCATTTTTCCCGTGTGTGGCTCTGTGCATATTAAAGCGTTCCTGTGTTGTCGCATGCAAATTTAATGACAACACGCAGATAAAGTGGTGCAGATTTTGGTACGTATTTTTAAATATTTGGCCTTTGAAAGCTATCTTAATGAATAGCAACAGCAAGCCTCAGCTAGCATTGCTCTGATTTTTGTTTGTTTTATATTGATCAATGACTATCCCCCAGGCAATCAGCATAAAGTTTTCCAATTTCCCTCTGCCTTCCCAGCTGGCACAGGACAAACTATCGTAAAGTAGTTAAGTGAATTTTTCTCCCATTGCAATGCATTGTTTGGAAATCAAGGACATGAGTGGCCCTTTGTTTCAGTTGATTCTTAGTTTTACTATGATAATCGATTTGTTTTTTCAATTCAACTTTAAGTAGTTGATAAATGACAGATTAAGAAAATCAAGTTTACCTTTAAGTAACTTAACATATACCAAATCAAATAAGAGCACTGCAGTTAAGTGTCCTGACCACAAAATATTCTGTAGCGCCTCTACACCTCTTTCAAAAGTTACTTTAAAAACTTCTTGAAGGCTTAAAGCGACTATCTATCTATTTAAAAAATTGCAGACGCCATGTAACAATTAGAGATTTATTTACAATAACTTTCGGCTATCCTGAAAACGACGCAGTGAAAATTACACAACTTACTGCTCATAGTAGTATTACGTGTAATCCCCAAGTGTTTATTCGGCCAACAATAAGTACAAAAGGAACTGTCAAGTCTTATTTAAGTGTGAAAGCAACAAAGTCTGCTGATGAGACAACTGGGAGGTCCTTGAAACAGTACTGCA
The DNA here is from genome assembly GCA_037044535.1 of Lordiphosa magnipectinata. NCBI lineage: Eukaryota > Metazoa > Arthropoda > Insecta > Diptera > Drosophilidae > Lordiphosa > Lordiphosa magnipectinata. Next base: position 20,111 of record JBAMBO010003169.1, read on the forward strand.
CAAACCAATTACTATCGAAATGTTTTGTGTTGATTATTGAACTATAATCTCAACCGTTGACCATGAGCCGGCTAAACAAACACTTTGACTAAAATCAAAACAGGACGCTAAAACCCATATACACTCTGAGAAAAATGGAATAGTAAAAACTATAACAATCATATTTGATTTTACTATGCAATTTTTGTATTAAAATCAATTATTATGCACTTTGATTCAACTAGAATCATATTTAATCACCTAATTTTCTTTGCGCAATTTATATGAAATATTCAGGGAATTCGAAATTGAGAATTACAAGTGGTCTGATGTTCTTAGGCAAATGGTAGACTCAGTTCAATACAAGTAGTATCTTAGAAGGCTTTCCGCCAGCGCGCGCAATAGTGCAACCGGTAGAGAGGACTTTCCAATTGTGTTCAGACCAAGGGTCCCGAGTTCGAATCCCCGCAGAGTAAGTAAACATTTTTAAATACAATTTAATATAATTCGGTGTTTTTCAGAGTCCAACTGGTGGTGGCTTCAATGGGGGATTCCTACTCTTGATTCAGAAAAAACTATACTTGGAATAAAAATTTAATTTAAATAAAAAAAAATTTTTTCATATTTTTATATTTAAATTAAAGTGTACACACTTTATATTTACGAATTCCATATTTAACGCTGAATCAATGGTGAAAATGTTAAAGTCAAAGTGTAAATATTGAAATTTCAGAGCATTTTTTCCTCAGTGTAAACACCCAAAAAAGTCATCATAAAAACAAGAAAGAAAGTCGGTCAAGCCCGACTATAACATACTCTGTACCCTTACACTCGCATTTGCTCAGGAGTCAAACGGCCAGTTAACACCCCGCGCACAACACGGTGCGCTCTCTAAGTTTCTCTCTCTGTCTCTCTTTCTCTCTCGCACTAAGATTGCCTGTGTTGAACGGTTAGGGTATGTTGCTGTGGTTATTGGTGCGGGGTGAGTGGGGTTAAGTGGCCGTTTTTTGCACATAACTTGAGTATCGTTCATCCGATCTTTATCATTCCTTCAGCAAATCGATAAATAATTTTGTTTACAAGGTATCTCTAGAAGGTAACGATCTATCTCCAAAACTGTAGGAGATATGAAGTTTTTTCCAAATAGCGGGGGCGGGAGGGGGCGTGGCAAAAATTGAAAATAAACTTGATCTGCCTGCAAGTATAAGAAATATATGTCCCATACATGTCAAACCTCTATCTCTTACCATCTCTGAGATCTCTTCGTTCAAACGGACGGACGGACAGACGGACATGGCTATATCGACTCGGCTGTTGATGCTGATCAAGAATATATATACTTTATAGGGTCGGAAACGATTCCTTCTCCCTGTTACATACTTTTGCACAAACTTAATATACTCTATGTACCTTCGGTACAGAGTATAAAAAATGACACTATTTAGTCATCAATTTGAAGCTAGTAGTAGTAGTAATTTATTTCTTTTTTCTTTTCCTTAGAGTCTTACAGTGAACGCTTAGCTTGAGAAGCACAAAAATAAATTAATCTATCTTGTTAATATCTAATATCTATCTAATCTAATATCTAATCTTGTTTCCAATACTCCCATGATGATTTTAGGAACCTGACTAAGTTCGCCCAATCGTTTGCGTTTGAACAGTTCAGCACATCAATTAAGTCGCTTGTATCTAAGATTGCTTGACCAAGGTGTAGGACTCAGAACTCCCTTAGTGTAGAACATCTTCCCGGAAAATGCTGGATATCTTCAGTTTCTCCTGTATTGTATAGGGGGCAGATAGGGCTTTCCACTTGCTGGTATCTGTTTCCCTGGAGCAAAAGCATACCACATCTGGCTTTCATCACCCACGAAATATCTCTCGGCTGTATATTTAGATACTTTTCTCCTATTGCACTGTCCAGATAGTTATAGAATCTGGTGATACTAATGTTATTCCGTTGCACATATATATCCTTATGTGTTCTCTTTAGAGTAGCCAGCATTTGTACGCATAGTCCGTTCCATTGAGATCTCGAGATTTCCATGTCGTGCCAATCTAAGCAATTTGAAACACATAATGCTTTAAATTCCTTAGCCCAAAATACATTCTTTTGTAGAATTTTTATACTCTGTACCGAAGATACATAGAGTATATTAAGTTTGTGCAAAAGTATGTAACAGGGAGAAGGAATCGTTTCCGACCCTATAAAGTATATATATTCTTGATCAGCATCAACAGCCGAGTCGACACAGCCATGTCCGTCTGTCCGTCTGTCTGTCTGTCTGTCTGTCCGTCCGTATGAACGAAGAGATCTCAGAGATGGTAAGAGATAGAGGTTTGACATGTATGGGACATATATTTCTTATACTTGCAGGCAGATCAAGCTTATTTTCAATTTTTGCCACGCCCCCTCCCGTCCCCGCAATTTGGAAAAAACTTCATATCTCCTACAGTTTTGGAGATAGATCGTTCGTTCCTTCTAGAGATACCTTGTAAACAAACTATCTTTATCTATTATTTATCGATTTGCTGAAGGAATGACAAAGATCGGATGAACGATACTCAAGTTATGGGCAAAAAACGGCCAGTGTATTTGAAACTATTTAGTATCGAAATCTCTTGAATACTTCAAGTATCAAATTGATATTTTCAAAAGTATTAAGTATTTTATCAATATAATTTTTTGTATTCCCTTGTAACGAATAGAAGGAAACATCACCGACCACATGAAGTATATATATTCTTGATCAGAATGACGAGCTGAGTTGACATAGCCATGTCGGTCTGTTTCAATGCTATCTCCTCCGTCAGTTTTAAAGCTATCCTAACCAAACTTTGCTCGAAGCCTTTTGGTGCAAATACGCTGCACATTTTGGTCGGAACCGGCCGGATCGGATAACTAAAGCATATAGCTGCCATAGGAACTATCGGTCGAAAAAGTAGTTTTAGTTCGAAAAACTTTTTTGTCTCAAACGCTAACGCCCCCAAACCTCGTATTTATAAGTATTCTATGCTTTTACATAATTCCATTAAGTTTAATGAAAATCGGTGAACTATATAGTATAGCTGCCATACAAAATATAGTTTTGAAGAAAGTCCTAGTAGTAGTCTCAAACTTGTAACTAATCAATATTATAAGCTACCACACGATTCTGCCAAGTTTGATCCAAATCGGATGACTAAAGCATATAGCTGCCATGGGAACAATCGGTCAAAAAAGTAGTTTTTGTGAAAAAAACTTGTTTGTTTGAAATGGTAGCATCTTTAAGCTTTCCAGTTATGAATCGACTTACACAAAATTTTGGGAAGTTTAGTCAAAATTTGATGAATATAGCGTATAGTTGCCATATAAAAAACAGGCAAGCTGAGTTTGGGAAATAACTCAGCTAAGAATGTTCGAAGAAAATCATTTAAAACCTTTATTTATATAAATTATACAAGCTACAAGTGTATATAAACTTCGGTGTATCCGAAGTTAGCTTTCCTCTATTTTTTGTATTAATTTCGTAATATTAATTTGATACTAGGTCTTATCAATATTATATTTCAATTCTCAAACTCTTAGTATCCTTTTGATACTAGTTTTTATCAATTTTATATTTTTTTTAACAAGTTTGTAGTACCATAAACTGCAATTTAAATAAAAACATAATATTTTTAAAACTTTTTACTATTATTTTGAACTCTTACAACAAGTATTTTATTTACACTAATGAAATGAATTCGTCAGGAGTGGGCACTTCACTATGGGAAAACATTTTTCTCTCACTCTTTATGCTCCGTGTCCACGCGGATGTGGTTGAAACAGAAGTCACTGGAATGATGTGCCTCATGCTACAACCCATACATGCAGATCTTTTTGCATTCGCAGAAAGCCTAAGTGAAAAAACGCCTCTTCTGCAGCTGTCTTCATTTTGAACCTCTCACTTTGGGCATCATCTTGCAATGCGCCGAAACAGCTACAGCGGCATTGTGGAGTGTTATATGTCTTGTCTAAAGAGTTACATTTGCTATTTACATATGTTTCCAAAAACGAAGACAACAATAATGTATGTACGTATGTTAAGCTGCCTAAGCTTACCTTGTTAATAAAGAAGTCAGTCAACATATTAAAATCCATTAATTTATCTTCAGCACGTCGTCTGTGAAAGTGTCCTCCATAGCTTTTACTTTTAACAAGTACACATAGATGTGTTTGCAATAAAATCGAAAAACTAAATGTGACACGTCAAGTATCGAACTACATTGAAAACTATTTAATTTCAAATTAATACTTTTGCGTATCAAATGTATATTCGAAGTTTCATATTAAAACCCAAAATATTTATTTTATACTCTCTAGGTTTAGATTGATACAAAAAAAAATGGTACTAGTTTCAGTTTCAATTTGAGACAACGTGTATCAAATTGATATTGATACAAAATTTTTACACTGAAAAAAAATCAATTTAAAATCAAGATTATAGTCTCGAAGCCGCGACGAAACAGCATTTCCAACCTTGGTGTGAACAACTGGTTTCAGCTCGCACAAAGCAGAAGCTACTTGGGGGGCATTTATAGCAGAGGCCGATTCCGTCAAGCGGTTGTGATGCAAATATCGGGTCAAAAGAGAAGAAAAAGAAGAACTCCTTCTTCTACTGCTTCTATCCGTGAGTAAGGAATTTATCAAAGTCGCTCAGGACCAACTCTCTACCTAAAAATAGCCATTGTTGATTGTATTGTATAAAAAAAAAAAACTCAACACAAGTAGTGGCTTTTCCCAAACTTTGGCAGGCCAGTAAAAGAAACAATTCGATTTGTATACAAGTAACTTATTTAAGCTCCCTCATAATTTCCTGTCACTCAAAAGCTTTCAAAATTATTTCCGTAAAAGCCTAATGTCTGCTTGACAATCTTTTTTGCACACAAAACCTTTAATCAAGTGCACTTTAATGTCACAGGGAGATTCACTTCCACAAGCCACCGAAATCATCGGCTGGCTTAGTGGTTAAGAGCATAAGAAAATCAGTGAGCATGTTACACCAGAGAACAAAAACCTGACATAATCCGACCCAACCACCCACCCAGCTACCCACTCATCGCACGCCCACACACACACACACACAGAGACCACAAAGAAGACAATTACTTAAACAGAAGATGGTTCTCCTCTTTCGACTTGTGTCTTGTGTCATTAATTACACGCCAGGCTAATTAAACTGTAACCGAATAGGAGCAGGATAATTCACACTCACACAAATGCACTTAAACTCATTACACGCTGATTCACTTACCTCTACATTATTGTTTACCTACATATACGTATTTTTTCTGTGCTTCTGGTATTTCCCCAATTTAGGCCACGCTCGAGCTGCTGCTGCTGGCTTTCCCCCAAAAATTGAGCCACACATGCAATACATATTTTTCGATTTGTTTGTTTATTTATTTACAACCTTCAACTGAAGCATTCAACCAACATACACAACTGTATATAAAGCGCTGCTTTGTAGGCCCACCGACTTTTATACGTTTAGTGACATCCGCTTGAACATAAACTAATAACAAATTGTTGTCAAAATGAACAAATCAATTTTACTTTTGCCTTTTCACATATTTCTGGTGCAGGCTGCCTACAATTGCTCAGCGCCTCCAAACTTTAACAATTTTGTAAGTTGAAAGAAGATGGAAAAAATCACATCATTAATCATTGACTTAATCAAGGATGTTAACTCTTGCTGTCGTATGCCGGACATAAATCTCGGCGAGGTGCCCCAAAAATGTCACAATTATGTAAATCAACTGAAATCGGCCGATGAGAAATTTCCAGCTTATGCACATTTGGTAAGAAATAAATTTCCAATAATAAAAAAATAAATTTAAGCAAAGGGCATTAATCTTACCATACAACATACAACACTCAGTGCTATCCGGACTGCATATATCGCGAAACGGGAGCTTTGGTCAATGGACAAATAAATCTAGAGAAAGTTAAACAGTATCTGGAGCAACATGTACAACGCAGAGATCGGGATATAGTGTCGCATATAGTGGGTTCCTTTGAGACCTGCCTGAACAATAGTAAGTGTGAGTTACTCGATTTTGGTTTTATTTTAATGTCTGTTTAGTTGAAGGTCATAAAAAAGCAGCAAACATTGCTTCGTACCAAGTTTTACCAGAGGGCTGTTCACCGTTTGCTGGAATGCTTTATAGCTGCGTCAATGCCGAAACCTTCCTCAATTGCCCCGCCAAAATGTGGAAGAGTGAGCAACTCTGCAATGTGGCCAAAGAATTTGCAGCCCAATGTAATCCGCTGCCTCATGTGCCCTTGCCAATGAGTTGAGAAATAAATATATGTTTTAAAATTTATGGCAAAAATATGTTAACCTAATAGAAGGATTGCATCACAATCTTATATGAGACTCCTTCCGAACTTATTATTATTATTATTATTTTTCATGATATGTTCAATATGTATGATTTTAAGAACATGTATTAATTTTCATTTCCTTTACATACATGGGCAAAAGAAAATGGCTTTGGTCTCAACCCTTCCAAATCAAATGTATAGTTATCTATTAAAACAAGTGAGAAAGTCGGTCAAGCCCAACAATAATATACTCTGTACCTGCGAAAGTCTATGCTCAGTAAACAGGTACAAAGTCGGGATATTTTCAATCTTTTTAATCTTAGATTCAATCTCGACTTACAGGATAATCTGCACAATTCAAGTTTTTAAGGATTGTCCCAAGCCTTTCGAATTTGTATCATATTAAATGTGCTTTCTTCAATCCATTTTGAAATCACATGTTCATAATATAAGTAGTTTCTTAAACCTGAGATGGCTCAGCACTTTAGAATACGTCTTTTGTGGCCAGCTTCTACTGAATAAGAGCATAATATGGTTCCCTTTTGCGACACGCCAACTAAAAATAAGGAAAACTGCCTAAAAAATGGCCACGAATCTATGAAGATCAGTTCACACCTGTGAAATCTTTAGACTTACTTGGCCCACTCTTAACTTCAAAATAACTAACGCTTTTGCGTTTAAGCAGGCAGAATTCCTACTAGGGAGACTCGTAGGAATTCTCACATGACACTGTCTTATCGGCAGGCATGCCTCGAGACTTGGTATCAACCACAATGACGATTGTAGAAGCTGTTGCTCAGTAGGAGACGATTTGCAATCCTACACCCAAAAAAATTTGTATAAATATCAATTTGATACACGTCTCAAATTGAAACTGAAACTAGTATCACTTTTTTGTATCAATATAAACCTAGAGAGTATCAAATTAAAATTTTCGGTTTTAATTTGAAACTTTAAATATGCATTTGAAACGCAAAAGTATTATTATTTATTATTACTTACTTACTTCCTAGTGCTACAAGTTGATTGAAACTTATGATTAGGGCACTAGTCACAAAACTAAAAAATTCACAAAAATTCAAATTTAATCCTTAAATCTAAATAAATTAACATTAACATAACAATTAACATTGGGACAAAATAATATTGAAAGTAAACTACTCTAATGTGCTAAGCTTTTAATGTCTATTGAGTTGATTTGGAAAGTGTGCAAATAGCTTAAGTCGAAATTGAGGTGCGCTTCTTTAAATCATGCGGCAGATTGTTCCATATGCGAACAGCATATATGTAGAAATGTTTTTCGGATGAGGATAATCGATGTCTTAGGCAGACTATATTATGCCCAATGGCCAAGAATATCTCGTTGATTCTTTGAGGATGCGAGGGATACTTCTTATAGAACTGAAATTTGGCAAGATAACCAAGATAGTGGTCCTTTTCTCCGACCAAAGCGAGAAATGTTTTCTTTAAGGTCCCTCCACAACCGCTCTATGTTTTGTGTGTGGGCGGAGGCTTTGTAAGAAATTGCACTGGCGCCTCTTCTTCTTCTTGCTCGAGCTTTCCAGCCAAGCGGTAGACCTGAATCGTTCACGATTTGTCTCGAGAACGCATAAGCGATTGCACCTCGGACATATCAAATCCTTGGCATCCTATGACACCTTGATCCCATAAAAAATTCGTAAGGGCGTCCGGACTCAGTGACAGGAATTCCGTGAATGACAAACGGCTATCGGTACAGCACATTTTTGCAAAGTTAACATTTAATTCGCGAATCTTAGGAGCTGGTTACCTCAAAGTAAACATTTACCCATACATATAAACATATATTGCTGTCTTTGTTTTTGGAAACATATGTAAATAACGAATGTGACTCTTTAGACAGGACATATGCCGCCACAATGCCGCTGTGGCTGTATCTGCGCATTGCAAGATGATGCACAAAGTGAGAGGTTCGAAACGAGGACAACCGCTGAAGAGGCGTTTTTCTCTCAGGTTCTCTGCGAATGCGTAAAGATCTGCATGTATGGGTTTTAGCATGAGCGTGGACACGGAGCATGAAGAGTGAGCGAATAATGTATCCAATTGTGAAGTGCCCACTACTGACGATTTCATTTCATTAGTGTTAATAAAATACGTGTTGTAAGAGTGTCAAAATAAAAGTAAAAAGTTTTTAAAATATTAATTTAATTTGCAGTTTATAGAAAACTGAATGAGTACTACAAACTTGATAATAAACAAGAAAGAAAGTCCGTCAAGCCCGACTATAACATACTCTGTACCCTTACACTCGCATTTGCTCAGGAGTCAAACGGCCAGTTAACACCCCGCGCACAACGCGGTGCGCTCTCTAAGTTTCTCTCTCTCTCTCTCTTTCTCTCGTGTTGAACGGTTAGGGTATGTTGCTGTGGTTGTTGGTGGGGGGGTGGGTGGTGTTAACTGGCCGTTTTTTGCCCATAACTTGAGTATGGCTCATCCGATCTTTATTATTCCTTCAGCAAATCGATAAATAATTTTGTTTACAAGGTATCTCTAGAAGGAACGACCGATCTATCTCCAAAACTGTAGGAGATATGAATGATTTTCCAAATTGCGGGGGCGGGAGGGGGCGTGGCAAAAATTGAAAATAAACTTGATCTGCCTGCAAGTATAAGAAATATATGCCTCATACATGTCAAACCTCTATCTCTTACCATCTCTGAGATCTCTTTGTTCATACGGACGGACGGACAGACGGACATGGCTATATCGACTCGGCTGTTGATGCTGATCAAGAATATATATACTTTATAGGGTCGGAAACGATTCCTTCTCCCTGTTACATACTTTTGCACAAACTTAATATACTCTATGTACCTTCGGTACAGAGTATAAAAATATTATATTGATAAAATCTAGCATCAAAATTATACTAAGATTTTGACAATTGAAATATCACATTGATAAGACCTATTATCAAATTGATACTACGAAATTAATGGAAGAAAGTGTCAACCTGATACAAGTTAGTATCAATTTAATATCCTCGAAATATCATTTTAATACTTTCGAAAATGTAAATTTGATACTTGGAGTATTAAAGAGAATTTTATACTAAATAGTTTCCAATTGATGACTAAATAGTGTCATTTTGATGATTCTTTTTTGTTTGGGTGTGTGTTTCCCACAAAACTATCCTAAAATTGATAAAAAAAAGAGCATTTTAAGTTACATTAAGCTTAATTTCCAAAACATCCCGATCTCGTGTTTAGCATCTAAATATGATCTAGAATCACTAATATTCCCCCTTTAAAGTCTGATTTTAATTCAACAATTAATTAATCAGTGTGACATTGAACCTTTTTGGACTTTTTGGGGGTTTCTGGTAACACTGTTATCTTCTGAAGTGCTGGATATCAGCCTTTCACAAAAAAGGATTGTGTTGTGGCGTAGTGGTAGAGTGTTGAGCATAGTGCGCAGGAGGCCTGGGATCGATCACTCTTTCAGAGCATCTAATAAAAAGGTTTTGTCTCTTACACAATCATAACCTTCTCCAGTTACTGGCGTAAGCTGAACGCAGGTGACCATACAAAATCTTTTTAAGTTTTTCTGCTGAAACTTAGCTATAAGCTACTTCTACCACCATATTCTTCTGAGCTGCTCAACCCAAATATTTATTATTCCATTTCCATTTTTCAGCTTTTCCCATTAAAAACGGTTCATATATAAGTAGCCTATTTGTGCACTATTTTGTTGATGAGGTTAACAATAAAGTTAGTCGAATACCAAGGTTTTGTTTTTAGTTTTTAACCACAAATAACTCTTATCGATTTAAGTTGCATGTTGTAATTAACGCTTGAGTATGTTCATTAGGCAACAAATTGACCATAACCAATGTTCTGGTTTTTTCCACAGTCATCAGATCAGTCAAGGTTCAGTTATGAAATGAAGCTGTTAACATTTAGTTGCTGCCTTTTATTGCTTTGGTCTAAAGCAAATGGAGCCATAGAGGATTTCATTGTGGAATCGGAAGAGGTGAGTCCTAATCAGGGAACACAAGTTCTGCAACTAAAACCTAGTTTCCTCTTCAGAATCCTTTAGAACATAATGATTGGGAGTTGGGGTGTGCAAATGAAAACTCTGAGGAGGAACCGATTATTTCATTCAATGAGGTGGAACAAGATGGCTTGGTGGATACTCAAAAGCTAATGAGGGCCCTAATACAGCATGCTCAACGTTTGGGTCTGACCTTGGAGGAGTTGGGTAAGCACCAATTTTAAGAGTTGTTAATAAGTCCGACTTAAATTCTGAATTTCTAGCCCACATGGCAGGGGTCAATGAAGATGAAGGAACTTCAGAAGACTGCTTAGTCTCGCCACAGCCGTCTAGTTGGTCTGATGTGTTTTTGAACTAATTGAATAAATCCATTTACGAACATAGTTTTATTTACCAACCCCTTCTGCCTCGGGGACTATAACAGTTTATACTGTAATTTCGGGCCTCATTACATTTAAAGCTATTGTTCCAGTGATCATCTGGACAATTGATAAACACATGGCGGTTGGAGCATAAGGCATACAAGGCAGGCAGAAGCGTACACTTGCCAGTGGCAGGCAAACGGCGACGCTTGAGGCTCTTGACCAGCTCCTTCTCTTGGCTGGCGCAGTTACGAAATCCATTCATTGAGACGTTTATGAATTCTTGTTGTTCATTTAAGACGTTTTTTAACATTTCCTCTACATTGTCCAATACCAAGCTGGTGCCATTTAAAACTTTGGCTGCCCTGAAAACGCATTCCAGGCTGCACTGTAATGGATAAAAATTATTATTATGCATAACTAAAGCTGGAATACAAAATACTTACAGGCGAGAAATGTGCTCCAAGGTGCAAATATTTTGCACATTTTTCTTGGTATTTGCTAAAACTAATCGATGGTATTTTGCAGCAATTCTTAAAGGACTGGCAGAGGAAAACGTTTATGTTTACATAAAAACAATACATAAATCTTTAAAACAAACTCACAGACATATTGGGACGGTTGCTGCAGTCAGGCTTAGTGGCCAGTATACCCACAAGAGATACAAGCATCAGAGTCTGCAAATTAAGCATTTTTATGACCAGTTTTAAGCTCGTCTCAGCATATATACCGATATTATAGTCGCTTGAAAACGGAAATGGTAGTCATAACTTTAATGGCTGATATTTAATTATACTATTTAATAAGAAAAAATAGAAACAAATTAATTTTTTAGAAATATTTATTCAATAAATGGGAAAATTCAAACGCTAGAATTGGATTTCTCAGAAAAATTAGATTGTACCAAAACTCAAGAAATTGTTATTAGATCTAAATAAATTCTGTACTTACCAGTTCTATCTTCAGTCGACTTTGCCCGTTGTTTGGTATTTCAAAGATAGAAAACCCGACGTAGAAAGCTAAAGCTGGGCTAAACTTTTTGTGCGTATGTGTGTGTGTCTCCTTTTCGGCTTAAGACTGTATTAGTGAAGAGGTATTCTCCCCACTCCTAGAACTGTGACCAATAATATCAGCATGACTATCAACCTGGCTGGTTCCTTCCATTGGGCACATGTAACAAGCAGAGATTAAAACCGTAACCTTTAACCGCTAAAAGCAATTGACAATTTGTAACCTATAACCTTAATTAACATAACCGGTTATCGGTACCGAAACAGAAACACATATATGGGTTAATTTCGGTTTTAAATCTACTAGTAAGAGTTTCGATAGTAAAACGAGAAAGCAAAGCTAAATTAGTCTGTGTCGAAGTTTTAATACACTTGAAAAAGTTCGCTTCAATGGTTAGCGATTTCGATCAAACTTCGCAGATCAGCTTAAGTTAGGTTAGGTTAGGTTGAGATAGCTAGGGACAGTAAGACTGTCCCTACACTTAGGCCAAGAAAGGCCCATTGCGATACCATATAATTCCCTATTTAAGCCAGGGGCGGTTCCTCCCGTCTGAACCATTGTGACAACGTTAAGAATTTCAGTAGATACGGAATCTCTATCTCGGACTCTTCCGACAGATTAAGTAGAAAGGGGGTGGCCAAGAGTTTTCAGTCTCCTTCTACTAAGAGCTGGGCAATGGCAAAGAAGATGCAGAAATGTCTCCTCCTCTTCCTCACACTTGCAGCTTCTACAGAAGTCGTTGTGAGCGACGCCCAAGAGTGCTGCATGCCTGCGGATTAGGCAGTGACCCGTTAGAGCCCCAACCAGAAGTGAGATGTTTTCCCTACTTTGGTGCTAAAGACTATTGGGTCGTTTCAGGTTAAACGAAGGCCACGTGACCCTAGCTACAGCGCAAACCGGAAGGTTATTCCATCGTTCCGTAGCCAGGCGCCAGGTTTCATTCCTTGTGATTAGCTTGTATGAGGCTAATGTCATCCCTATCCAGCTCTTCTCCGGGAGGAGCTGAGTGGTAGTACCCTGTCTTGCCAGTTTGTCGACTGACTCGTTACCCTCAATGTTGCGGTGTCCAGGTACCCAGATGAGGTGGTATCCATGCTGAGCGATCGCATTTAAGGATCTACGGCATTCCATGAGCGTCTTGGCGTTATTGGTGTAGGAGTCAAGAGCCCAGTGCTAAGGTATTTGGCGGCCTCCTGGATGGCCACCAATTCTGCTTGGTACACACTGCAATGATCAGGGAGACGGAATGAAATTTCCATATTAAAGTCGGTGGAGAAAACTCCCCCTCCTACTTTGTCATCGAGCTTAGATCCATCCGTGTAGATATTGATGGCATTTGCTCTACTGTGGGGCAATTTACCCCAGTTTCTGGAATGACGTAGTGGGTATACAATAGTCTCTAATAGCGGGAACCGCGTTTTGACGAGTTAGTATAGTTGAGTGTCCTGAGGTACCCGCGTTCCAAGCTTCAGAGTCTCTTAATCTCAAGGCTGTAATGCCCGCTAACTGTTTAGACATCAAGTCTAGGGGAAGAGGATGAATTATGGTGTTTAGTGCTTCCGTTGGGGTGGTTCGGAGGGCGCCACTCATACATATTTCAGCACTTCTCTGTATCTTGTGTAAAGTGGTCAGTACTGACGGTTTCTCGAGTGCTGGCCACCATACTAGAACTCCATAGAGCAGTATGGGACGTACAATGGCTGTGTATAACCAGTGAACTATTGCTGGGGAAAATCCCCATTTACGGCCTATCGCCTGCTTACATGAAAAGAGAGCAATGGATGCCTTCTTTACTCGCTCAGAAATGTTGTCGTGCCAGGGTAGTTTTCTGTCCAGTACGACGCCCAGGTACTTGGCAGTGTTTTTGAATTCCAAACTTATATTATTTAGTTTGGGAGGGATCATTTCTGGAACTTTGTATCTCCGTGTAAAGAGAACTAGTTCCGTCTTTTTCGGATTTACACCCAGGCCCCAAGAAGATGCACACTCAGAAAGTGTCTCCAGCGCGGTCTGCATGAGGTCACATAAGGTTTGTGGAAAACTTCCGCATTTGAATATAGCAATGTCATCTGCGTAAGCCACCACCACGTGTCCCTACGCCTCCATGAGGCGCAGCAGAGAAGCGGGGAAAGAACTCCCCCTTGCGGGGTGCCTCACTCACTACTGCCTTGGAGGATGTGGGAGTGGATGCGCCACTGGTTGGATTCATCAACCTAATGCTCTCAAGTAGAGCAGTGAATTCAAATCTTAGTGGTGCGACTGCTCGTAGATTTGCAGATCAGCTTAGAAACATATAATATTAACAATGGCCGAGTTTAAGAGCGCATATATTGAAAACAAAAAAGTGTTTCTCACTAAAACCAATTTTCCGACGGAACATTTCTATGGCAGCTACAAGAAGTAGTCATCCGTTCCGGTCGATTTCGACATATTAGCAGTGCATTAAAAAGAAGGCTCTGTGCAAAATTCAGCTCGATAGCTTCAAAACTGAGGGACTAGTTCGCGTAGAAACAGACAGATCAAAGACACTACATATATCTATAAATCTTTGGTACTATACATACTAGAGCCTAACCATGGCTATGTAGTTATGAGGTCATTTGTGGTGTTGAAAAGCAGTTTCTTAAGTATTTACTTGACTTGATTGGGAGTAAATTTTTGTTTGGCATTGTTACTATTTTTTATCCTGTTTGGCATTTTTCCGCTATTTAATGATTTGTCAGTCACGTATAGAGGTTTGAAACATTCTTTATCATCTTGACTATTTTCTTTACTATTGGTTATCCATGGTATTAATCGCGGTTCAGTACTGTTATAATCATAGCTATGTAATTATGCGTAGTCATTTGTGGCCTTGAAATACCGTTTCTTAAGCACTTAGCGGTTTTATTACCAAGGAGATCCATAGCTGCGAATTGAGCTTATGCGTTGATCTTGGCAAGATTTTTTACCTAATTGGCATAACCGTTTTTATTACAACTATTTGTTATCCTTTTTGGAATTTTTTTGCGATTTAACTAGTTGTCAGCCGAGCTACGTCTGCTATTCCGAACCCTGCGTAGGATTCAACGTCAGACATTCCTAAAGGGCGGTATCCACGGGTCGCCAAAAAATTTCTTGTGAAAAGGTTGATATTCCGCATATTCTTAACAGAGTCTGCTAAGCCTATGTTAATACCACGATAACACAATTTTCTCTGTCGATAAACGTTTCAAAGAAACCGTGCGCTGCTCTGGCGCTGTTAAATATGCCCGCGAACTTATAAACAACAACACCTTGCAGGATTATGAATATAACATATTTAATGTGCTATTTTAATATATTTTTATTATTAAATGAAATTAATAATAAATTAATTGTTATCATTATGACAGTTCGATGTAGTCCCGAGCAGCGGCACTTAATGAACACCTCGCACTTGGCTGCCATGGCAAAGATTTCGTTCATATTGATTGGAAAGTAATTCGCACTTTTTTGGCGATTTGCCTCCGTAAAGTTGGTCAGGTCATGATGATCTTCTGGATGTACTGCTGCATGTGTGACTTGGCGGCTCCGCTGAACTCGAAAATGGTAATGGGCAGCGGTCCCTGGGTGGTCACATAGCACTTGGCCACGTAGTCGGGGCCCTGTCAGGGAAACGTTAGGAAATGGAATTGATTTATAAAGTTGAAGTTTGGTTCGCCCATTTCTTACCTTGATAAAATTGGCATTGATGTAGGGCACATCCTCATTGCCCGATCCGCTTTTGCTCGGTCACCTTCAGGGGATCATTTTAGGCTGCACTATCCGCTATACTACCGCTTGATAGGAGGCCAGCAGTTCGCTGTCCACTGAACTGGGAGCGGGCATTTGGTTTGTGGCCGTTTTACTGTCGCGATCATTGAGCACCGGCGGCTGTTCAATGATTTTCCTTTTGGTCTGGTAGCTGTGATCGAAGACATAGTTGAGGCGAATCAAATCGAACTGATTGAGGGGACTGGAGTGTGAAGTGTTTGAATGCTGACCAAATAGATTTTAAGCTCCTAGCTAGTGTGTTGTGGAGACAGAAGACGCCACATGATGTTGCAGACCGTGCTCCGGTCCGCCGGTGTTCTCTGGCGGGTTTCCGAGTGTTTCTTATCCGCCAAGTTCCGCACCTCGCTCCTCACTTTCATGGCGTTTATTAAATTCAGCTTGCCCACTATAGAAAGTGCCATTAGGCGACGCTTTCTGCAGGAATCTTTTTTTTCATTTTTCATTTTCAATTTAGCTATTCAATTTCGCAGCACAAATTAGAATAAAAACCTATTTTGTTCACGTCACGGCAAAAAAGAGGCGTTAACAGCACTTAAAGCACTTAACAGCGCTTGAACAAGACGTAGTGGTAAACGTAAGAATTTCTCGCGATTGGTAGAAACCGAATTTAAAACGGCCACACACAAAAATTCCTTAGCAGTTTTTTTTATTTGGAGTTTTTCATTTCGCGGCCGTTTTCGTAGCCATGGACAGCGCCCTTAAGCAGTAAATATTTCAAGCACGTGAGCCGTTGAGCTGTTTTATTTTGAACGAATCAAATAGTTCATTATAGAAAGGAGGCAGGTGCTGAACTATTTGAATCGGAAAGATTTCCTGAGCTGATTTATTCGAACGGTTTTTTTTAAAGGGGACTCGAAGAGCACTTCAAGTAGACTCGTGAAGGTCTCTTTTACATACATATATGTATTTATTCATAAAAATTGACTGCTTATTTATTTTTCCACACATTGTTGCTAATGGGCAAAATGGAAAAAGAGCGAACGAGAAAGAGACAAAGCAGCAAACCAAATTCTTTACCTTCCTCATCTTTCCTTATATTTTTTATTACACTGCCAATTTGTTCATTTCGCTTTTTCAAGTTACCCTCTTCCTCTGAATATGAATGAAAAAGATAGCCTTAAGCATGCTTATTATATGTATGTCATCTTGACAGCTTGTCACCTTGGCGCTGGTAACTTTACAAGTTGCGCTGTGATCTTGACATTGGATGAAAGAGAGGAATGAACAATTTTTATTTATATTTTTATTTGATTCTTGATAAGTTTGCTCGTGGACACTACTGTTAACGTAACATTTTATAATTGCGGGATGATTCGATCATTTTCCGCGAATTGTATTCTTTTGATATTGAAATATATGATGGGCCATGTGGATAAGAAACTTATGTAGCTGCACTTACTTAAAACTACATACATATGCACATGTTGAATATGAAAAGATTTGTTTGTGAATCAAAGTGCAGATGTGTACTGTCTTTGTGTTGTTGGTTCAATCTAGCATGCAAACATTAAATTTGTGTTTAATTTCAATTTTCAATTCCCTGTCACACATGCATGGGCCAGTGCCAGTTGTTGTGGCTTTTTTTTGATAAGCTGTATTTAAAGTCATGGTTTCTTCACATGCTTTTGTTGCTGTGTTTAACACTGGCTGGGTCTATGTTTGATTTCATAGCCCTTGTTTCTTAAAGGCATGGATTTAACGCATTGAAGCAAGTCCCATTGCTTTTGTCTTAATTTTACTTCTAACTTCAGTACTGAGGTATAATACTAAAGGGTATATAAATGCATATCAAACCAATTTGGCAGCGGAAGACAAGCTCATCAATCTATTTCTATATATTCTTTTTAAATCCAATAACAAATTAAAAATCGGAAGTATTTATTTTATTATTTGAACATAAATCGTCAGACCCTAACAGTTTAACCACGTTGCCTTTTCTTTGAACAATTAAGCAAGTATTCACGCGCTTTCTCGCAGGACTCTGTGGGTGACCAACTGGCAGCTGGACAATGATTAAACGAATAACTATTAGCACAAACACCATACAATAGGGGAAGCTGTGAACACTTTTTAGCTCCCGGCGGTAGAGGTGGCAGTCTCTTTAAAAACATAAGCATTTCATCCGCAGTTCCAGTACAATTCTGTAGTCCTTCCACAAAAACATCCACAAAATCTTGATTATTTCCAAAAATGTTCTGAAACATGAGTCGTGCATTAGTCTGATTGACTCTGTTATAGTCATTCAGGACATTGCTAGAGTTAAATATGCACTCGTTCACGCACTACACAAAAATCGATGATAGAATTTAAAATAATATAATTGAGTCAGCACTTAACTTACGTAAGCAGCACCCAAAGCAGTATTCGATAAATACTTCTGGCATTTATCCTTGAAGGCGTCAAAACTAAAGGGCGGAAACCTACAGCAATTCTTGATGTCCTGCTGAAGAGACTGTGAATCTTTTTATAGTAGTGCTTTAAGATATATATTTATAATCCAGTTTAAGACTCACAATAAAGTTTGGTTGCTGATTGCAGTCCACAGCTGTCGCATAGGTCAGACAGTTGGCCCATATCCACAACATCAGAGTTGTAGCTTTGATCATAGTGCTGGTTGCTCTGCCCCAGTTCTCAACATTAGAGTTCTATTTATACTTGGAGATAAAAAAGCGATTATTAAATTAATCGAGCGCAGAGTATTTAATTTGTCCACTGTTTATTTCATGAATGAATGTATATAATATCCGCATGTGAAAACCCAAAAATTTGAGTTTTACCACAAGAATTCGTCAAATTAGCCAAAGTATAATACGTAGATTTTGGAATATGTTCGGAGCTTCCATCAGTAAACAAGTGATGATGATTTGTTAGTCGGCGCTAGGATGCTTATTGAAACTAGTTGGTTGAGTTATAGGAAACTTTATATACTTTGGCTTTCATTGATTCGTAGGAAGAGTAACTATTGGGGTGAACCCTGTATATATATGATATATTAACCACATTGTTTTCCGTATACAAATTCACAAGGAACTGCTGCTATAAGGCCCATACGGACACCGAAAGAAACGAGAAGTTTCATACAAAAATTGAGGGAAGTAGAAGCAGAAGTTACGATTTCCCCACTTGAACTTTTTGCAAGTACGGAGCTAAGAATTTGAATGTTACGCTTAACAGTACATTTGTGGAGACATCAAAATAAATATATTTTCGGACTTAAATTTTGTGAACAATTCTTAGGGAGAAGTGGCCGAGTTTTTACAAAAAATCAACTTGGCATTAGTGTTTTGTAAAGGTTGTTCAAGATGGATTGAACAAGACTCGCTAAACAAAAATTAATCGCTTGTTCAGTTTGAAGAACAGCTCAACTTGGTTCACTCACTCATGAACAACCCAACACTACTTGGCATCAAAACAAAATACAGATAATCAAGCGGTCACTCTGCTTGCCGCCAGTTAAATTGAAAAAATATACCTAAAACTTTTTTTGACGTAATTTTCTGGTAATACTACTTGTAATGATCCACGGTGCCGAAACATATGACGATGTTAGCTAAATTACATAAGTCGGATGTCCGTATAGGGCTATAGACTGGAATACACACAGTGTTTGGAAGTACCTAGGTACAAATACCTAGGTACATACCTAGATACATATTTTGTGTACCTTTTACCTTACCTAGGTCTTAATTTTCATTTACCTTGTCAATAGGTAAGGTACTAGGTACTTTTCGTACGTGATTTTTCGCTCCGATTACATTATATCGAAGATATTGTCGCTCTGCCATGTTGAAAAGAAAAGTTTCAGGAACCTGTTTGTGGCTTTCGCTGGACGTACGGTAAACATACCCTGTGTAAAAACTATACGATCCATGCTAGACAAGAGGAAGGCGGACTATTAGCCGTGCTCCCATTTTCACTTTCGCAAAAATTTTGCGATTTTATCGCAAGTTTTGTACTGAAAAACGGTTTTAAATCGAGAAATTTTTACGAAAGTGAAAATAGGAGCGTGGCTGTATAAGAAAACGAGAGCGTAAGTTAAAGTCGGCTCTAACCGACTTCGATATACCCGTTACTCATGGAAACAAATGTTTATTATCCTTCCTGTATGCCTGAGGTGGGTCAGCCGAAAAGTATGCAATATTTTTTAACTCTGCTATTTATTATCCGCCAGATATTAATAGACATTTGTCAATTACTAAATGCAACATAAATGACTCCAAATTCATCACGATAAACAGATCAGACAACAAAACTTTTGAAAACGTCATCATCAAGCCCGACTATTACATACTCTGCACCCTTAATGTCGCAGCTCGAATTTGGTCACGAGTCAAACGGCCAGTTAACACACAACGCACAACGCAGTGCGCTCTCTAAGTCTCTCTCTCTCTCTCTCTCTCTCTCTCTCTCTCTCTCTCTCTCTCTCTCTCTCTCTCTCTCTCTCACTAAGATTGCTGCTGAACGCAATGCTTAGGTTATGGGTGGGGTGGGTGGTGGGTGTTAACTGACCGTTTTTTGCTCATAACTTGAGTATCGTTCATCCGATCTTTATCATTCCTTCAGCAAATCAATAAACAATTTTGAGTACTAGATATCTCTAGAAAGTACGAACCATCTATCATCAAAACTGTAGGAGATATGACGTTTTTTCCAAATTGCGGGGGCGTGAGGGGGCGTGGCAAAAATTGAAAATAAACTTGATCTGCGTGCAGACGATAGGAGTCTACATTTCAAATTTGGTTGCTCTAGCTCTTCTAGTCTCTGAGATCTAGGTGTTCATACAGACAGACGGACGGACGGACGGACGGACGGACGGACAGACGGACAGACGGACAGACGGACATGGCTATATCGAATCGGCTGTTGATGCTGACCAAGAATATATATACTTTATATGGTCGGAAATGATTCCTTCTGGCTGTTACATACATTTGCACGACTTTAGTATACCCTTTTACTCTACGAGTAACGGGTATAAATATAGCTGGTATTTTTCAAAATACCCATTTTATTAGTATGACAGCCGATATCTGGAGTTGCAATCACAAAAGCTACTTTGGTGTAACTGACCACTATATAGGTATAGATAGCAATCTACATCGTCATTCTCTCGTGCTCACATAAAAACGTGTGCGATTCTCCCTGAAGTTCATAGCAAATACGGAACTAAAAATACCAATATATGTGGAACAGTTACAGAACAGTCTCTATAATTCTTCCTTAACGAAAGCAACGGCAATGTGGAATGCTAATATGCTAATTACAGATCCACAGTAACAGCAGATGAATAAATTAATAGCTCTTTGCACCTCAAGATGGAACAATTTTCATGCCATCATGAAGTAATGCTTCTGACATTTTCGTTAAGGCTATTGATGTTTTGAAGGGCGAATCTCGTTGTTATTTGGGATTTTTCTGCCTAATTTATTTCTAGTAATACAAAAACTTAAATGCTTGAATAATTTGAAATATTGTGATCCACATAAAGATGCTCTTAAAAAAATTAGTTTTAAATTGATTGTCTTTAATTGAAAACTGGACTTCGAGCGAGACAAAGACTTTGGTTTTGTCCACTATAGATACTTCCAAAATTTAAATTGAAGCATATTAAAACAACTAAATTGTTAAGTGTTTGAAAGATTGGCTTGTTGAAGAAATTATGGAAAATTTTGAAACTGTTGTCAATGAGAGTTAAAATACAAAGGATTCTGAAGACTTTTAAGAAATAGACAAGGTGACGAAATATTCGAAGCTGTTGTTATGTTAAACGAGAAAGCAAAGCTAACTCCGTCTGTGCCGAAGTTTCAATACACTTGAAAAAGCTCGCTCCAATGGTCAGCGATTTCGACCAAACTTCGCAGATCAGCTTCAAAATGATCGTTTATATATTTTTTTTTCTTACCTTTTCTACTTACTCGTTTAGCTCTCTAGTAATCATACTCATTTGTAATCATGCTCGGCTAGTAGTAACATGTTACTTTTTTACTTATGTACCTAGGTATTTGTACCAAGGCACTTCCAAACACTGTTTATTTAAGACAATCTGGGCCAATGTATGATTTAATATCCCTTGTTTTTTAAAGGAATGGATTTAATGCATTGAAGCAAGTCCCAAGGCTCTTGCCTTAATTTTACTTATCGATTCAGTACTAAGATATAATACGGAAGGGTATTGAAATGCATATTATACCATTTTGGCAGCAGAAGACAAGCTCATCAATCTATTTCAAAATATTCTTTTTAAATTCAATAACAAATTACAAATCGGAAGCATTTATTTTATTATTTTAACATAAATCGTCAGACCCTAACAGTTTAACCACGTAGCCTTTTCTTTGAACAATTAAGCAAGTATTCACGCGCTTTCTCGCAGGACTCTGTGGGTGACCAACTGGCAGCTGGACAATGATTAAACGAATAGCTATTAGCACAAACACCATACATAAGCGGCAGCTGTGAACACTTTTCACCTCCCGTTGGTGGAGGTGGCCGTCTCTTTAAAAACTTAACCATTTCATCCGCTGACCCGGTACAATTCTGTAGTCCTTCCACAAAAATATCCACAAAATCTTGATTTTTTCCAAAAATTTTCTGCATCACAAGTCGTGCATTAGCCTGATTGATACTATTATAGTCATTCAAGACATTGCTAGAGTTAAATATGCACTCGTTCAGGCACTACACAAAAATCGATGATAGAATTTAAAAATTACATAATTGAGTCCACACTTACGGGAGAAGCACCGAAACCAGAATTCGATAAATACTTCTGGCATTTATCCTTAAAGGCGTCCAAATTCATGGGCGGAAACCTACAGCAATTCTTGATGTCCTGCTGAAGAGACTGTGAATCTTTTTATAGTAGAGCTTTTAGATATATGTATATTTATAATCCAGTTTAATACTTACAATAAAGTTTGGTTGCTGATTGCAGTCCACAGCTGTGGCATAGGTCAGACAGTTGGCCCATATCCACAACATCAGAGCTGTAGCTTTGATCATAATGCTGGTTGCTCTGCCCCAGTTCTCAACATTAGAGCTCTATTTATACTTGGAGATGTGTATATTTGTAGCTAAAACTAAGCGATTATTAAATTAATCGAGCGCAGAGTATTTAATTTTTCCACTTGTTTGATGTATCTAATGTATGCAGTGGTTAAATGAAGTTTATTTAATGAATGAATGTATATAATATCCGCATGGGAAAACCAAAAATTTCAGTTTTATCACAAGAATTCGTCAAATTAGCCAAAGTAATCTACGTATTAGATTGTGGAATATGTTCTGAGCTTCCATCAGTAATCAAGTAATAATAATTTGTTAGTCGGCGCTAGGATGCTTATTGAAACTAGTTGGTTGAGTTATAGGAAACCTTATATACTTTGGCTTTCATTGATTCGTAGGAAGAGTAACTATTGGGGTGAACCCTGTAGCGGAAAGAAATTGAAATATATGATATATGTCCCATACGGACACCGAAAGTAACGAGAAGTTTCCTACAAAAATTGAGGAAAGTAGAAGCAGAAGTTACAATTTCCCCACTTGAACTTATTGCAAGTACGGAGGTTAGAATTTGAATGTTACGCTTAACAGTCAATGTTACGCTTAACAGTACATTTGTGGAGACTATGTAAATTGGCTGTGGGCCTAAAAAAAAATATATATATAATTTCGGACTTAAATTTTGTGAACAATTCTTGGGGAGAAGGGGCCGAGTTTTTACAAAAAATCAACTTGGCATTAGTGTTTGGTAAAGGTGGTTCTTTTCACTGAACATGTTCACTTGTTCTTTTTTTCTAAGAGAGTCAACTCACTCCAATTGCTCACTTGTTCTTGTTCAGATGTTTTTGTTCACCTGTTCTAGGTCTATGGCGGAAGGTTGTGTGAGCGCACGTTTTTGTTTTGTTTTTGTTTTGCGGACGGCATTTGAAAGGTGCTGGTTTCGGTTGCACTGACCGCGTTGTTGTTTTTGTTGTTTCAGCATAGCTTTTTGTTGTACACACATACGAAATTTGTGTGTATGTGCATCTTTTACTCTCGCGCTAACTCTCCCGCTCTCGCTCGAGCGCTTAGTTAAAAATGTTGGCGCCACACAGAACAACACTTAGAGCAAGACAGAGCAAGCTCACAAATCGAGACAGACATACCAACTCTCTGAGCAAAAGAAACCGAACGGCTCTTAGAACAACTCAGAACAAGATGGATTGAACAAGATTCGCTGAACAAAAATGAACAATTGAAGAAGAGCAAGTTCGCTTGTTCAGTTTAAAGAACAACTCAAATTGGTTCACTCATTCAGGAACAACCCAACACTACTTGGCATCAAAACAAAATACAGATAATCAAGCAGAGTGACCCACCGCCAGTTAAATTAAAAAAAATACCTAAAACTTTTTTTGACGTAATTTTCTGGTCATACTACTTATACGATCCACGGTGCCGAAACATATGACGAAGTTAGCTAAATTACGTAAGTCGGATGTCCGTATAGGGCTATAGACTGGAACACACACAATTATATGCACATATGTATATTGTATATTGTGTAGGTACTCACCTTCAAATACTTGTGTAAATTTCCAGTAATTTTTTCATCAAACTTAACAGATTGGTTTACACAAAGTTGACATTTGCCATTCGGGTGGAAAAATTTTCCATTCAAGATCAGCGGTAAATCTTTATTCCTTTCATTATTTAGTGTTCCACTCATTGGCCTTGTTCAGCAGAATAACTTGCTCCCAGATCATGTATACATTTTGAATGATCTTCCTGCTAAACTCAAGTGATACGGTATCATGATAGCCAATTTGACGCATCATGATACAGGAGCAATTAGCGAAGAAATAGTACGCTACTTTGCAGTGATACTGCTACCACCAGCTGTGGGTGTCTATCGATAGGCTTGTTATCGATACCGATACTGGGCACATATTTTTAAAATCAGTTTACCGTCGAACGAGTTTTTTGGACTAGAGTTTTTTGAGGATATTATTGCGCCCTCGTTAAACAAGGCCTGGATCGACTTAGTAGAGGGGAATAGTTTGCACAGACGTCAATTCAAAAAAACCAAAAAAATTACGGTTAACCACTACCAAATGGACCAATTTAAGGAGCACTTCAGGATGACTCGGACTACGTTTGGGGTACTTAATCCACTGTACACAAAAATACTTAGGCTAATTCATTTTATACACGCGCTGCATCTACTGAGGAGCCATTTGCCAACGTGGTTCTTGAGAAAAAACTCTTGTTTACAATTTGGCTTTTGGCCAAACAAGAGTCGTTTCTGGCTGTAGGTGACCGATTCAACATAGCCAAAAGTTCTGGACACCTAATTTTTGGGTACATCGTGCATATACTCGCTGGATTAGCATCCACCTATATTACATGGCCCGGTTGTGCCCAACAAGCAACTACTGCTGGCATATTTAAGGAGAAATCTCGAGGCATTCCAGGTGTAATAGGTGCTATCAACGGCTGCCATATCCCAATAAAGCAGCCAGTGGGAAATGCACACGATTTCTTTAACATATATAACATATAACGATATATAATCATCCGCTCGTATCCTCCAACATTTCTTTTCGAGATAATGGTCATCTTACTGAAGCACAAATTAATTATAATATCAGATTTTCTTCCATAAGATCAGTTATTAAGCGCGCATTTGGATTATTAAAAGGAAAATTTCGAAGACTTAAATATCTTGACATTAAGTCGCCCTGCTTTGCTAATTACAACGTAATGGCCAGTTGCATGCTTCATAATTTTATTTTAATCAACGGTGAATTTGAGGAATGAAGTACCAAGTACTGAACCAGAAGCATCGCGCCGAGATGAAGATGAGCCTCAACAGACAGCCTCACTAGAGGGATAGCGAAAACGGGATTTCATAAAAGATTTGTTGTATTAACCTATTAAAGGAAATATCATATTTTACTTTAAACGGCCATTGCGTGAAAATTGCAAGACTTGTTGGATTGACGCAACTAATTCTATACATAAGTATCACTTCAGCGATTTAGTCACTTATATTTTGATGTATTTTTATTATTTAGCGGCACTTTTGGTGAAGGAACATTTTAAGAGATTCAGTTCTCATTATAGACTAACTTAAATATAACTATTATAAGTCTTATTGGGGTGCTTTGTAAAGATACTCCTTTAGAAGCTGGTTGCGCTCAGCTTACAACTTGTTGGACTTCTGCAGAAACTTTCGTAGCTTGCTTAGCTCTTCAGTACGGGACTCCTTCACTTCAATAGCCTTTTTATTGGCGTAGTAACGTTCATTTTCTACAGCACCCTTCCGTTTCCGTTTATTACGAAAGGGACAGCTCAATTGCGCTTCCACCGGAGCGCTGCTGGATTCAACTGCGATAGCGTCATCTTCTACCATCGAGCTGCTGTTACGCCCGTCATTTGAGGTAGGAGCAAGCGCAAAGTCTTTCCATGACAATAGCTGCTCAATATTCTCCTCCTCACCTACTACTGCCAGGTCATTACCTAGAATGGATTCCATTTCGTCGAAAAACTCCCACTTGGTGGTTCCTTGGCCAGTGCTTCAAGTTTTGGAAATTCCGGTCAAGTTTGTCAGGAGTTTGCCCAAAAACACCGTGGTCTTCCATTTTGGCCACGATTTGCATCCAAGTCGACTTTTTCTTTGGGTCACGGAAATCAGCTCAAAAAAGGGCAAGCGCTACTGCAAATAACGCCTTCTAACTCTTCTGAAAAAGTGCTAACGCTTAAGGCGTGCGGCGGGCCGTTTTTTTTTGTTTTGAGCGACTTTGAGGGAAAATGTAGCACTGCGTTCAGCAGATCCTTTTCGATGTATAATTTTTTTCTGATACCTGCTCAGCGATCAATATTTCTGGTGAACACGCCCATTGTTAACCGTAATAAATTTTATGAGACAATCTTCAAAATCAAAAGTGTGGAGATGATACAATACAAAAATTTATATCGATATTTGGGCGCGAAGAAAACTCACGTACGAAAAGTACCTAATACCCTACCTATTGAAGGTAGGGGGAATACGGTGGGTGCGGCCTTATTAGAGTGCCGTTTTTGGCAAAAAATTCGCGCACAAGCAACGATGTGTGAGCAGGGAGTTATTATGGTTCAAAAGCCAATTATTGTTTTTTCTTCCTTTTTTTACTTACTTGTTTAGTTTTCTAGTAATCATACTCATTTGTAATCTTAGTCGGCTAGTAGTAACATGTTACTTTTTTACTTATGTACCTAGGTATTTGTACCAAGGTACTTCCAAACACTGTTTATTTAAGACAGTCTGGGCCAATGTATGATTTTATATCCCTTGTTTTTTAAAGGAATGGATTTAATGCATTGAAGCAAGACCCAAGGCTCTTGCCTTAATTTTACTTATCGATTCAATACTAAGATATAATACGGAATGGTATTGAAATGCATATCAAACCAATTTGGCAGCAGAAGACAAGCTCATCAATCTATTTCAATATATTCTTTTTAAATTCAATAACAAATTACAAATCGGAAGCATTTATTTTATTTTTGAACATAAATCGCCAGACCCTAACAGTTTAACCACGCAGCCTTCTCTTTGAACAATTAAGAAAGTATTCACGCGCTTTCTCGCAGGACTCTGTGGGTGACCAACTGGCAGCTGGACAATGATTAAACGAATAACTATAAGCACAAACACCATACATAAGGGGCAGCTGTGAACACTTTTCACCTCCCGTTGGTGGAGGCCGTCTCTTTAAAAACTTAACCATTTCATCCGCTGACCCGGTACAATTCTGTAGTCCTTCCACAAAAATATCAACAAAATCTTGATTTTTTCCCAAAATTTTCTGCATTGCTAGTCGTGCATTAGCCTCATTGATACTATTATAGTCATTCAAGACATTGCTAGAGTTAAATATGCACTCGTTCAGGCACTACACAAAAATCGATGATAGAAATTAAAAATAACATAATTGAGTCAGCACTTAACTTACGGGAGAAGCACCGAAACCAGTATTCGATAAATACTTCAGGCATTTATCCTTAAAGGCGTCCAAACTCATGGGCGGAAACCTACAGCAATTCTTCATGGCCTGCTGAAGAGACTGTGAATCTTTTTATAGTAGAGCTTTTAGATATATAATACATTTATAATCCAGTTTAAAACTCACAATAAAGTTTGGTTGCTGATTGCAGTCCACAGCTGTGGCATAGGTCAGACAGTTGGCCCATATCCACAACATCAGAGCTGTAGCTTTGATCATAATGCTGGTTGCTCTGCCCCAGTTTTGAGCATCAGAGCTCTATTTATACTTGGAGATATGTATATTTGTAGCTAAAACTAAGCGATTATTAAATTAATCGAGCGCAGAGTATTTAATTTTTCCACTTGTTTGTTGTATGTCATGTATGCAGTGGTTAAATGAAGTTTATTTCATGAATGAATGTATATAATATCCGCATGGGAAAACCAAAAATTTCAGTTTTACCACAAGAATTCGTCAAATTAGCCAAAGTACAATACGTAGATTGTGGTATATGTTCTGAGCTTCCATCAGTAATCAAGTAATGATAATTTGTTAGTCGGCGCTAGGATGCTTATTGAAACTAGTTGGTTGAGTTATAGGAAACCTTATATACTTTAGCTTTCATTGATTCGTAGGAAGAGTAACTACTGGGGTAACCCTGTAGCGTAAAGAAATTGAAATATATGATATATGTCCCATGCGGATACCGAAAGTAACGAGAAGTTTCCTACAAAAATTGAGGAAAGTAGAAGCAGAAGTTACAATTTCCCCACTTTAACTTATTGCAATTACGGAGGTTAGAATTTGAATGTTACGCTTAACAGTCAATGTTACGCTTAACAGTACATTTGTGGAGATTATGTAAATTGGCTGTGGGCCTAAAAAAAAATATATATATAATTTCGGACTTAAATTTTGTGAACAATTCTTGGGGAGAAGGGGCCTAGTTTTTACAAAAAATCAACTTGGCATTAGTGTTTGGTAAAGGTGGTTCTTTTCACTGAACATGTTCACTTGTTTTTTTTTTTTAAGAGAGTCAACTCACTCAAATTGCTCACTTGTTCTTGTTCAGTTGTTTTTGTTCACCTGTTCTAGGTCTATGGCGGAAGGTTGTGTGAGCGCACGTATTTTTGTTTTGTTTTTGTTTTGCCGATGGCATTTCTAAGGGGTTGGTTCCGGTTGCACTGACCGCGTTGTTGTTTTTGTTGTTTCAGCATTTCTTTTTGTTGTACACACATACGAAATTTGTGTGTATGTGCGTCTTTTACTCTCGCGTTAACTCTCCCGCTCTCTCTCGGCGCGCTTATTTCAAAATGTTGGCGCCACACAGAACAACACTTAGAGCAAGACAGAGCAAGCTCACAAATCGAGACAGACATAACAACTCTCTGAGCAAAAGAGACCGAACAGCTCTTAGGACAATTCAGAACAAGATGGATTGAACAAGACTCGCTGAACAAAAATGAACAATTGAAGAAGAACATGTTCGCTTGTTCAGTTTAAAGCAGAGTTCCCCGAGCAGAGAGCGCGAAAATGTCACTGTGTCTCTCTCTAACACACAGTAATGCATGACTTCGGCAAGCATTCGGTGTGAATTGGCGAGTATGTTCGTGCCCCAGGGGCTATCGCTGTGGAACTCTGGCTTAAAGAACAACTCAATTTGTTTCACTCAATCATGAACAACCCATCACAAACTTGGCATCAGGGCTTAATCCCGAAACGAATTTCGGTTCCGGTACGTCCCGAAATGAATGAATTGGAAAAATTAAACTCTGAGATAAATCTAAATCATTAATTTTTATTAACGCGAAATCTTATTGTCAGAAAATGGGAATTTGAGACTCGCAATAGGCAGTATCTTCAATTTAGATTTGTGTCACCGTTTTTCAAAATAATGCCTAGAATCTGCTAAAAATATAGGGAATACACTGTAATTGTTAGGTAGTGTTGCACCTAGCGCCAAAGGAGTATTTAAGAACTTTTCTTCGAAGTTGTAGCGGTCTATTTTATTTGCTACATTCGACTTAAAAACAGTCGGTAGTTGCGGTTCACAGAAAAAAGGGTTTCGGATCACATGCAAACATAAAAAACGACCTCCATGCTCCTCCAATTCGCGTTTTTATTAGACGTTGGTTATGCTTATAAAAATTTTCTCTATGGTGAGTTATTCGCGGTTTTTTTACTCAATATAGTATGGAATATCACTAAATGACAACTAAACTTAAGCCTCAGTCTTTTGTTACATTCTTTACGTGGTATTTTTGTTGTCAAATATTTCAAATCCAAATCCGGGCCCATTTTTAGTTGTCAAATTTAACTTTGAATTTTATAGGTCCACGTCTTATTTAACTAATATATGTAGCATTCTTGTGATTTGCTCGCAGTAAGATAATTGCATTCAATGTGGTTAAGTTCATACAACTTTATAGGGGACTCATTATAAATTAACCGCCAGAGAATAGGCGCTACCCTGCGTAGCTGGAACAGAAACCCCGACTTTTGATATCTCATACAATTCTGGGAACTTTGTGGAGGACTCTGACCACCAAAACTTGGGCAAATGTTGAAAATGTCTTCCGATGCAAATATTTTAGCATCCTGTAGGTTGAGCTACAACTCGTGAGCAAATCTACGATGGGCTCTGCAATGGTAAAAAAACCCGAAACTGTACCGGTACCAACGTTTCGGTTTCGTTCCGGTGCTATCGGTTCCATAAATAACGGTAAACGGTTTTTGGTTCTCAAAAAAAATTTGTATAGGTCCCGGTTCCGGTACTTGATTTGAAACGGTTTATTTCGGTTAACGGTTCTGGTACCGGTTCCGGTATTAAGCCCTGCTTGGCATCAATACAAAATACAGATAATCAAGCAGTGTGACCCACCGACAGTTAAATTAAAAAAAATACCTAAAACTTTTTTTGACGTAATTTTCTGGTCATACTACTTTTAAGATCCACGGTGCCGAAACATATGACGATGTTAGCCAAATAACGTAATTCGGATGTCCGTATAGGGCTATAGACTGGAATACACACAATTATATGCACTTAAGTAAATTGTATATTGTGTAGGTACTCACCTTCAAATACTTGTGTAAATAAACTTAACAGTTTGGTTTACACAAAGTTGACATTTGGCATTCGGGTCGAAAAATTTTCCATTCAAGATCAGCGGTAAATCTCTATTCCTTTCATTATTTAGTGACTCACTCATTGTTAACCATAATAAATTTTAAAATTTATGAGACAATCCTCAAAATCAAAAGTGTAGAGTTGATACAATACAACAATTGATATCGATATTTGGGCGCGAAGAAAACTCACGTATGAAAAGTACCTAATACCCTACCTATTGACAGGTAAGGAAAAAGGTACTCGAATTTGAAAATACCGAGGTAAGGTAGGGGAAATTCGGTGGGTGCAGCCTTATTAGAGTGCGGTTTTTGGCAACAACATAGAAAAACTAAAATAGAAGCCCAATCTGCTGCGTCGACAACTTTTCACTCAGATATTTGTCAGCTGTCAGCTGTCATTTTGGCTCTTTGAGTTATTTTATGACTCTCTGAGTTTTTTTTAAACTATGTCCGTCTCCCTCTGTTTTCCTACGTCGACTGTATTTTTGAGTAACAGATTTTATTGTCTCTATGAAGTGTCTACTTGTCACAATGGAGTTAACATCACTCAAAAAAGAAAGGCGTTTCAAAGTGTGCTTCTATGTTAGTTTTACTATGGCAACCAATTCGCGCACAAGCAACGATGTGTGGGCAAGGAGTTATTATGGTTCAAAAGCCAATTATTGTTTTTTCTTCCTTTTTTTACTTACTCGTTTAGCTCTCTAGTAATCATACTCATTTGTAATCATACTCGGCTAGTAGTAACATGCTATTTTTTTACTTATGTACCTAGGTATTTGTACCAAGGTACTTCCAAACACTGTTTATTTAAGACAAGGTGAGCCAATGTATGATTTTATAACCCTTGTTTTTTAAAGGAATGGATTTAATGCATTGAAGCAAGTCCCAAGGCTCTTGCCTTAATTTTACTTATCGATTCAGTACTAAGATATAATACGGAAGGGTATTGAAATGCATATCAAACCAATTTGAAAGCGGAAGACAAGCTCATCAATCTATTTCAATATATTCTTTTTAAATTCAATAACAAATTACAAATCGGAAGCATTTATTTTATTATTTTAACATAAATCGTCAGACCCTAACAGTTTAACCACGTAGCCTTATCTTTGAACAATTAAGCAAGTATTCTCGCGCTTTCTCGCAGGACTCTGTGGGTGACCAACTGGCAGCTGGACAATGATTAAACGAATAGCTTTTAGCACAAAAACCATACATTAGGGGCAGCTGTGAACACTTTTCAGCTCCCGGCGGTGGAGGTGGCTGTCTCTTTAAAAACTTAACCATTTCATCCGCTGACCCGGTACAATTCTGTAGTCCTTCCACAAAAATATCCACAAAATCTTGATTTTTTCCAAAAATTTTCTGCATCACTAGTCGTGCATTAGCCTGATTGATACTATTATAGTCATTCAAGACATTGCTAGAGTTAAATATGCACTCGTTCAGGCACTACACAAAAATCGATAATAGAATTTAAAAATAACATAATTGAGTCAGCACTTAACTTACGGGAGAAGTACTCAAACCAGTATTCGATAAATACTTCTGGCATTTATCCTTAAAGGCGTCCAAACTTATGGGCGGAAACCTACAGCAATTGTTGATGGCCTGCTGAAGAGACAGTGAATCTTTTTATAGTCGAGCTTTTAGATATATATTTATAATCCAGTTTAATACTTACAATAAAGTTTGGTTGCTGATTGCAGTTCACAGCTGTGGCATAGGTCAGACAGTTGGCCCATAACCACAACATCAGAGCTGTAGCTTTGATCATAATGCTGGTTGCTCTGCCCCAGTTCTGAACATTAGAGCTCTATTTATATTTGGAGATATATATATTCGTAGCTAAAACTAAGCGATTATTAAATTAATCGAGCGCAGAGTATTTAATTTTTCCACTGATTTCATATATGTGATGTATGCAATGGTTAAATGAAGTTTATTTCATGAACGATTGTATATAATATCCGCATGGGGATATAACACACAAAAATACGTCAAATTAGTCAAAGTATAATACGTAGATTGTGGAATATGCTCAGTAACCAAGTAACGGTTATTTGTTAGTCGGCGCTAAGATGCTTATTGAAAGTGTAAGATATTAACCAAATTGTACAATCGACGTATCTGTGGCTTAGGATAAAAATATGAGAATCAAAAGAATAAAAATAGAAAGGCATAAGAGAAGATATGAACCAATTTCGAGGATCTTTTTTAATTCAGCCTGTTGTTGTCAAGTACAAATAAGTTTTTCTCACTGAAACTTATGTTTAGACCGAGTGTTCCTATGGGAGCTATAAAATTTATGTGATAAGACAAGAATAAGGTGTGATACAAGATCATATGTTAGTAAAATCGTACGCATTAAATCTACTTGACTTTGATCAATCGGTTTTAAATAGCTCTTTCGTCATGTAATCTAGTAGCCGGGCATATTTGTGGCACTTCGCATATAAGGGAAAGAAGTTTTAATTGGAAATGCAAGCGTTTAAACCAGTGGTTTCGAAACTCACACAATCAAGCATTGCGCTTGTGTGCGTGGCAGCAAAACACGAAGTAAACATGTTCACAATTTAAAATGAGGAAGAACGAATGCCTCGCGAGAGAACAAAAAGCGGAACACGCGAATCGTAAGAGACCAAGCCGCCGAGCGTGCTATTTTTAGAGTACACGTATTCTCTCTCTATATATGTACATGTGTCGGCTGCGACGGCGGCAGAATAATGAATTCCTATCCTTTGGGATCGGCTTTAGGGTAGGTTAGGTTAGGTTAGGTTAGGTTAGGTTAGGTTAGGCTAGCTTAGGTTAGGTTAGGTTCGGTTAGGTAAGGTTAGATTAGGTTAGGTTAGGTTAGGTTAGGTTAGGTTAGGTTAGATTAGGTTAGGTTAGGTTAGGTTAAGTTAGGTTAGGTTAGGTTAGCTTAGGTTAGGTTAGTTTAGGTTAGGTTAGGTTAGGTTAGGTTAGGTTAGGTTAGGTTAGGTTAGATTAGGTTAGGTTAGGTTAGGGTAGGTTAGGTTAGGTTAGGTTAGGTTAGGCTAGGTTAGGTTAGTTTAGGTAAGGTTAGATTAGGTTATGTTAGGCTAGGTTAGGTTAGGTTAGGTTAGGTTAGGTTAGGTTAGGTTAGGTTAGGTTAGGTTTGGCTAGATTAGGTTAGCTTTTAGGTTAGGTTGTTGTAATTGTAAAGTGTAAGGTTCGGTTCGCGGACCTGCTCTGTACTTATCGTACCTAAGGTTTTGGTGCGAGTCTGGGTTCATAGATTGTTAAATAGTTGATTTTGCTCCTTTACTTTTGTTCAAAATTTAGACATATTTTTTTTGTTCGGGAGAGCGCATCCAGATTACTAAGCTATGTTATCATTCATAGGCCCTTTAAAAAGGTTTTCAAAAGAGCCTGTTTTTTTTAATTTAGTACCTAAATATGAAAGAAAGTCCTATTGGACTTATGTTAAGAAATTGACTAAAACGATTGTTTAAACCGAACCCTTATTTGTATGCATTCGGTCCGGTTCAGGTTTAGGTTCGGGAGGAAAAATATTTGATAGGTTCGGATCATGGTCCGGGTTGAGGGACCGGTTCAGAACCGGTCAAAGAAATGCCAATTCAAAGACATCAGCTAGATCCGATGGCTATATCAAATAGGACTGGACAAAAATTATAAACCAGGATAAACTGCAAGGATATATTAACTTTAATAGATACAGAGTATATTACAGTCAGGTTTGACTTGTATTTCCTACTTGTTTCTGTTAAATTGAATTTTCCAATTCCTTCGGACAGCAATTCCATGTTATTGTTTCATGAGTTTCTACACTTGTTGGCAACTAATTAATGGCACGTTCTGGGTCTTGTTTACATGTGACTGGAGCTACGCCAGCAGCAACAGCACAAATGTAAGCAACATAATTGATCAAGAAGGAGAACGCTCCTGTTTATCAGCCACAGGATGACAGCGGCATCTACACCGAGTAAGAAGTTCTTGTGTTCTTGGTGCTGGTGCGTTTTGTTTATGTCCTTGTTCGTAGTTTTTGCTGCTGCAGCGTCAGTAAATCAAACTATTTATATCCTGGCAGCTCCTACCAACTCGACAGTTGGCCATAATATTTCATGCCTTCGCCTGTGTGTGTGTGCGTGTGAGTTCAATTGGCATTCAGTTGCTTAAATGGCTGCCCTAATGCCGGGAGCTCTTTGAACAAATTGCAGCACATTTATTAGGCTGGCCAGTGTCATTTGTTATAAATTTATTATGGAAAATGTCTTGACCATGATCCTTGCTCACATGTTGCCATTACAGCGAACTCAGCAGCAGCAGCAGCAGCTGCTTTAAATGAAATCAATATGAGTAAGAGCTGTTCTTTCCACACTTTGTGTACTTTTTACAGCACAAATATTTGCGCGTCGAGATTGTATGGTTATTACCCGTTTCCCCAAACAAACACAGCAGCAGCAGCAACAGCAGCATGTATATATCCAAACTGGAATGCACCCAGATTTAGAGGGTTCTGGCCATGACGTCATCATGTTGTAGTTATACGTTAATGAGCTCTGATTTACTGGGTGGGGAGTGTGTCCTTGTCTGTGGCATGTAATTAAACAAGCCACAAATTGATGACAACGCCCAAAGGCAGGCCATTGAAATCGTTTTAAATGCTTTGTAATGAAAATTTCAACGAATTTGATGAACTTTTGCCAAATATGGAAATATAATAATTGTGAGAACTAATTAAAAATTGATATAAAATACATTTATTTTACTTTAGTAACTGGTTTTAATAAGCTAAAGTTGTTATCTGCCATCATTTAATTGGTACAAATAGAACAAGTACTCCAGTTACAGCATACTTACACAGAAAACCACCAACAGAATTGGAATTTGACTTAAATTCCTTGCTGTTGAGTTCTACAAATAAATAATGAATAAATAAAATTGGTTTTGGAAATAGAAAGAATTACATAGAAATATTCAAGTTTTGTCAGTTCAATTTTCAATTTCATCAAATTTGTGGTATATTGGAGCATTTGTTGATTACTTAAACAGTTCGTTCAAAAACCTCATTCTCCATTCACTTTGCAAAATGACAACTGATGGCAATTATAATGCCCACCAGGCGTCGAAATGTTAAGCCCCATTCCGAATGCCTGTGTGTTTGTTGTTGTCTACGTATCCTGGTCTGCCCGTTGGGTCGTTTTGTACATTTTCCAAATTAACCTGGGCTGTCAGCACTCACCCACATACATACCCACTCAGAAAGCTGTAGAGAGGCGTTAGTTTAAGCGGCTTGGGTTGCGTGTTTGACAGCCATTCTGCATATGTGCTGACTGAACTGAACAAATGTTTCACTGTGTGTGCGTGTGAGTGTCAACCAATTCCATTGCCTAGCTTCGAGGGGCAACCTATTCCGAGTGTCACGTTTTTGCCAGTCAAAACATCCGCTGTGAGTGGCAGACAAGATGGAAACGTAAGTAACATACAAACAACGCCTGGCATGCAAATGTCTTCATTTTGTGAATATGCATATCTATTTAAATGTGTCCATTGAAATCTGTTTAATGTACATGAAACAATCAAATGATTTTACCAGATTTTAGTGTAAGGCAAAGTTAAATGCTGAAATAAACTGCTGCAGGTGAAGCCAATTTCGTTTATCAAATGAAAGTGCAACCGCAACTGCAGTTGATGCTTGTCATCCACTTGGCGGCCATAATGTGCGACCACTAATGCCAAAACGAGGGCCACATCAGACATTTCTTCTGATGTTTGTGTTGGGCTTGTGCCAACGCCACCAGCAAAACGTGAAAACTGATAATGATGATGACAGAACATTTGCTAAATCAATTTACCAGCGGCTTGTGCGTGAGTGCCAAGTTGCTTTGGTGCTCGAAATGGGCATGTCACATAGGTAAGAATGTAACTGTAAAATATAAGCTGTTTTACTAATTTTTAAGCGAATATTCATTGGGTAAGCCAGCTTTATCTTCATAGTTTCATATTTTTTTGCTAACAAAACTCCCAAAAAAGTTTCAAGTAAGAAACTAAACACTTTTCAACAATGATATTTTCGAAAATCGTGAGTGATAAAAAAATTAACATTTTTGACCACTAAACAAAAAGTTTTAAGTGATCTCGTTATATTATTCATATTCAAATGAAATATAATTTAGCAATTGATCGATAAGCTTAACCAATAATATGTTCTGCAACGACTTTGCGCTTAATCGAGTTTTCAACATGGTAAAAATATATGGTAGTGCACGCCCATTCTACAGATACTGCCATCGATACTAATCCATTCACCGTATTGCAAATATGTTATTTTTCTATCGATTGAGTTGTCATCGATTGGCGTATAGAACATTTGGTCAGATTTTAGAATACTTTACTTCGCACTGACCGATGTACTTGGAATTTCTTCAGGAATGCTTTCAATGCCACACATTAATTTTTTATATGTGTATATATTCATGTCAATTTTATCTGAAATGAAAATTGTATTAATTGTATGTATGTGCAATAGACTGAACATTATGTCAAACATACAAAAAGTTTTGTATGGCTCAGTAGATAGCGACGCGCCGGACTCTGTTTTAGAGAAACAGAAAAACTACAAATTCATAATTTTTGTTAATTTTGTTTTTCAACTCCTTGTCTGAGAATCGAACTCAAGACCATTAGTACTTCTCAAATGGAATAGCGTCTGACACATCCCTGTCGTTCGGAAGGTCGCCGTACGGCTGTAGAATGTCAGCCTGATTCTGACTACGGCTGCCGGCCACCATACCAGCTCTCATACCAGATTTTATATGGGATGTCATCAAGTCCGGAAGCTACTATCGGGCGTCAGACAAAAGTGACCAACCGACCGGCAGGTTGTTTGGGCAATCCTTACGGCAGGCGGTAAAGACCATACATCGGTCAGACGGTTGTAACCACCAACAGACCAAAAGAAAAAAAAATTTTTTTTGTTTTTTTATTTCATATACATTTGATTGATTCTATACATTACATTACACCACCCCGCAACATTATTATTTGCATTATTTATTTGTGTATACCTTTACTGGGATTTGAACACGGGACTGTTTGCTTCTCAGCCGAATGCTCTAGCTCAACGCCAAATGAGCTATATATTTTTGAAATATTTTAAGAAGTGCCTACTTAAATATTTCTTACTATAAAACAAATTGAGTTATCTTTTCATTTATCCGTAACGGAAAGATTTCGCGTTCGCATTTTAAAAACAAGAAAGAAAGTCGGTCAAGCCCGACTATAACATACTCTGCACCCTTACACTCGCATTTGCTCACGAGACAAACGGCCAGTTAACACACAAAGCACAACGCGGTGCGCTCTCTAAGTCACTCTCTCTCCTTCTCAGTAAGATTGCTTCTGTTGAGGGGTGTTAACTGGCCATTTTTTGCTCATAACTTGAGAATCGTTCATCCGATCTTTATCATTCCTTCAGCAAATCGATAAATAATTTTGATTACTAAATATCTCTAGGTACGAACCATCTATCATCAAAACTGTGGAAGATACAAGTTTTTTCCAAATTGCGGGGGCGGGAGGGTGCGTGTCAAAAATTGAAAACAAACTTGATCTGCCTGCAAGTATAAGAAATATATGTCCCATACATGTCAAACCTCTATCTCTTACCATCTCTGAGATCTGTGCGTTCATACAGACGGGCAGACAGACGGAGGGACGGACAGCTGTTGATGCTGATCAAGAATATATATACTTTATAGGGTCGGAAACGATTCCTTCTCCCTGTTACATACTTTTGCACAAACTTAGTATACTCTATGTACCTTCGGTACAGAGTATAATAATACTTCGTTTCGACGTAATAAAACGACGAATAAAAGCCGCAATGTGTGAACGCCCGACTACTTAACGAAAACTGCACATAACCTCGAGGAATATTCATTATTGACCGCACTAGGATCTGTCCGCTTGGATTGAGATGATTAGGCTTCGGTCTTGGCGTCATATGCTTCTTCACCAGCTATAACCCTATTAATTAAGTCCGAATCTTCGTTGACGTCATTCAACAATTCCTGAGCGACGTTTTTGCTCATAAATAAAATTAATCGCCAAACTCACGAAAACAGCTTTAACGTTAATATCTGTCCAAAAGAATCAAACAGTATAAATTGTCTGATCATATCAACAATAATAAATAGCATCCCGCCAAATTTAAAAGGTGACCTTTTTTAAACAAACCTTCTTTTTCCTTCTACCATTCCCATCATATGACGTTCCCAAATCGGTAAAAGTCTTAGTTTCTATCTTCGCGGATCAACAAAGGGAAACGAGCAATTTTTGGGTACATTTATCGCTATTGCACAGCTCCGGCATATCATGTGTAATAAAAATGTGACCGGTTGTGATGCAGCGGGAAGTGTGTTTGCCCTTTGTGCGGAAGGTCGTGAGTTCGATCCCGACTTTTATAAAAAGTTTTTTTTCTTCAAAAACTTTTACATAACCGATCTTACATTTTATCTGGTATTCTGTACGCATCGGGCTGGCTAATGGTTATCCTTAACAGATTAACGGATGGTTAACGCAAATGCCATTTTCGATGGTTGGTTCAAATCGCCTGGCGGATGGCTGACATTTCAAGTATAAACTCTGGTAGTGCTGCGCGGATCGGGCAGTCCCATGGTTACCCCTAGCTGACTGCCGATGGCTAACACAAAATGTGCTATGCGTGCTGAAAAATTGTGGTCAAAACTTGGTTTTTTGGCCAATTTTTGTATTTTTGAGTAATTTTACATTACAAAAATGTGTTACAGTGTTATTATCAGTTTACCGAACCGGTTCGAACCCGGAATTCCGGCTTTTTTTTTAACTGTGAAACAAACCCTGAACCGAACCACGAGGACGGAAATAGATGAACCCGAACCCAAGCTTTTGGTTAGACTCCGAAAAAAAAAAAAAAAATGTCTTCGATTTGATATTTTCTCCTTTTCGCACTCCCAATGGTAATTAACATACATAAATACATATATGTATGTACATATGTAAAACAATTTCAATACATGAAGAATACATATGTAGAATACATAGAATACATGAAGAATACGTATGAGTAATTTTTATTACATACACATAGATTACAATACTTCCGGTCAGAGATATTAATTTGTAAAATACTACAAATTCAATGTAAACACCTATGTACACTGCACAATGTATTGAACGCTTAGTTTTTGATCTTATACATACACATATGCGCCAATCTAACCAACCCGGTGCATGCTACTGGAGAAACCTGTCAGCCGAATACAAACAGAAGTGTGTGCTACAAAAGAAGACAAAGGAATTTTTGATCAAATCATTGTGAAAAAAAGTTCCAAGTGTGGCGAATAAACACCAATCGATGCTCAATTTTGTGAGGGAAAGACTGATTAAAACAATCGGACAGAAGATTTATACACTAGCAATGAAGGAAGTCCATATCCAGCAAACGAGCGCCAGTCTCACGACAATTATAATCTACGTCTTACAGTCTTACAATGTATGCGTCAGGTGTATACCTATTGTATTGTAGTTTTTTATATATTGGGTAAAACGTGCAACGAACCAAGGTTCGAACCAAAACCCAAGCCCAAAAACTTCGAACCTCAAATTTCCGAACCTTAACCGTTGGTAAATTTTGGCTCGAACCTGAAAACCGGAGGTTCCGAAAAATTTGTTGGGTTTGCAGCCCTGGTTATTATGAA
This sequence comes from Lordiphosa magnipectinata, assembly GCA_037044535.1. Taxonomy (NCBI): domain Eukaryota; kingdom Metazoa; phylum Arthropoda; class Insecta; order Diptera; family Drosophilidae; genus Lordiphosa; species Lordiphosa magnipectinata. The sequence goes on from JBAMBO010003169.1 coordinate 60,504, forward strand.
GATTTGCTAGACGGCAACAGCAGCCAGGTAAATTTAAAAATTTGCAAAAATTCTTCTTTGAGTTTACATTGTCATGAAGACGGGTAAATAGACGGGTTAATAAGAAAGTGTAGATCAAACGGGCCAAAAAATTGCGAAATTTGCAAAAAATTTATATTGAGCTTAGATTATTGCAAAGATTTAATAGTTGGCAATTAAAGACGGGCAAATAGGTGGTCAAACGGCTTAAAAAAATTGGAAACTTGAACAAATACGTATATGAGTTTAGAATGGCATGAAGACGTGTAAATAAATGGGAAAATGTCAGGTGTTTATCAAACGGATCAAAAAATCGCGAATAATAAAAATAAGCTTATTTTTATGAGTTTCAATTATTATAAAGATTTGATAGATGGCAGTTGTCAAGTAAGGTTCACTTGTTCGTTTTATACTTAAAATACAAAGGGAGACGTAGCAACGCAAGCCTGCTAGTAATCATATAAAGGCATTAATTAAGCTATGTTCAATGTTCACACAGCCAAAAAATTTGCTCAAAATTTTAAGAAAATTTTGCCATATCTGATTAAATTATTTGTTTATGGAATCATAGTAATAGTCTTAAATCCTGCAAAATCTGCAATCATGGATAGCGCCTCTCGAACACAAATCTTTAACAATTTGTTTACCTTGGACTTTTTGGCTTACTACAAATCACAGACAATTAAAATAAAATTTAATTCCAAAAAGCTGTTTCAATTTCTATCGACCATTTTCTGTTTCTAAATTTCAATTTCAATTACAATTTGCAATATTTGTTTAAAGTAAACTCTCTCCCCTTGCACAAATCATTCAATTTGCTTGGCATTTACTTACATCGAAATTTCTTGCAGCTGGGACCCACGCGGCGTATGCGTAATATGGTGTCTTCCTTTCAATGTAGTAAGAGCCTCAGCATGTGCAACATGCTTTCTAATAAAAATGGCAAACAGTTTATGCAGTTTTCCTACTGCTTAAGCCGATAAACAAAATGTATAAGCCAGCTGGTGGCGGTTATATAAGAATAACTCTGCCAGCTTATGGTTATTAAACAATGTGAATGAGAGGAGAGGAGAGGGGGGGGGGAGGGGGTGGGCAGCAATCAAAATAAATTTCCAACCAGCAGGAAGAGCATTCATTCACAGAACAAGCAATTAAAAGTTGTGATATATACACTCTGTAGCCCTTTATCAGGCAAGAGGCAACTTTTGTTGAATTATTGAGCCATTGTCTGTCATCTGGCTGTTTAATTACGTAAAGAAAATGATGACCAGAAGCAAGAAAATCACACAAATATTTCATCTTCATGCACAAATTCTGAATGGCAAATAAGCAAAAAGGAAATTACATACCAGAACACTCAACAACTCATGCAATATTTATATAAACATATTTATATACAACAAGTCAAATAGGAATGGTCAAGTGCTGAAACTTCTGCTTTGATGATGCAAAAGTTCAAGGTCTAGGAAAAATTAAATTTACTTGTTCTCTATGCTGACGTGTTTGGGGCTTTAAGTTTTATGCAATTCATAACTGCAGTCGGTAATTTATGCAAGCTTCTGCCCTCTCTCCCGGGAGAGAGGACGGGCTGCTCGTCTAATCTGCCTGTTGGTTCACAGCTTTTTCATTCATTTGCATTTTCCGCCGGGAACAACAGCTTGAGGCTTTAACTATTTTTTGCTTAAAGTTTTTCCATCAGCACAGATGTGTGGATGTTTCTTTTTTTTGACCATTTGAACGCCCATAAATTTTCATTATCTGAGCGTAAATGGTGGCCATTGTTTGGGCACGCTCAGCATTTGCACTTTTATCTTCATTTAGTTAAACAAAAGCAACACAAAAATGGGGACAACAAAAGGCAAACAATGGAGGAGGAGGATGTGTGTTTATCTAACAGGAACAATAACTGCGGAAGAAATTTTTAAATTGAATAGTGTATGGAATGTGTATTTTTCATAACAAATTGGAAATGCGCACAAAAGTATACTATTAACATGTATCGTCTCTTTTTTTCAATCTACCCGCATAGTTAGCAGACTTGGTAAAGTGGAATGTTCTTTTGTTTTCGCATGGCTTTGGAGAATACACAAATAAAATAAAGTTTCATATTCATTCAGACGAAAATGCCATAAATTGATGCCAGATTGGGCTTAGCGAAACGATACAAGTACTGTTGAACACCATCAGTGGCATTATAGACGCATGAGTTGCTAGCCATATAGTTGTAGCGTCAGCAAATTATGCTATGAGTAGGTCCCCGCGGGCGTTCCTCATGTGGACCTAGTCCAGGTGAAGAGAATGTAGAGCGTTGGTCCACTCACCTCTTTAATTGACAGAATTCGGGCTACTAGATACCTTTTTAGAATTTTTACCAGGCTTATCGAAGGCTGACCAACTCCGGCGGGCTCTTTTAAGTCTTATGAATCACTACGAACTGACCCTTCGCAATAGAAAACAGATGAGAAAATCGTCCAAGCCAGACTGTACTATACTCTGTACCTGCGAAAGTGTGTGCTCATATGTATGTATTTTGCTGCTGCAGCCGCTGAGAATTTTCATTTTCTCATAGCTTGACTATCCTTCATCCAATTTTAACATTAATTCGATAAATCGATAAGTAATGCTGATACTAAATATGTCTAGAACAGGGGTGCCCAAGCTCATTGCGTAAGCCGCGCATTCGTTGTTGTTAGTGTTGCCGACTTTTGAAAAAGAAGCTGTATTTTTGGACAAAAAAGCTGAAAAAAGCGCATGGCATTTTTTATTATTTATGGAATTATACATTTAAAATATATTTATTATATCATACTCGTCCTAATTCTTGTTATAGGCCTCAGTTATGCGTATGCTCTTTGGGTACGTTTTGTTTTTGTAATAACACCGAAGATAGGAAATCAAGGATCGTATACATGCAGAGCGCGAGGTATACAAAACGACACACATGCAAACGATTTCGTGTGTATGCGTCGCGTAGAACAAAAACCGGGTTTGTTCTTTTCTTTAATTGGAGTTTGCGCGCGTATGCAAACTGACCAACAACAATACCCTTATTGGTATAGGTGCTTTTCTTTGTGAGTATTGGTGAGTGCTCTGCTGCTTTTGGGCATGCTTGCCGTAAGGTAAATAATTAGGTCCTTATAATCGACGCAGCATTTCGCATGTCGACGTAAGCCCGTATCTGTAACTACCAGAGGTCGCAAAAATCGGTCCCCCGTTTGCCTTTGTCAGAAAACGACAGCTTTCGTGCGACCACATTGAAAAGAGAACTACGCTCTCTGCTTCTATTTGGTTGTGAGATGAGAGAAACACATTTTTATACCCTTGCAAAGGGTATTATAATTTTGCCCAGAAGTTTGCAACGCATAGAAATATTCATTTCCGACCCCATAAACTATATATATTCTTGATCAGGGCGACGAGCTGAGTCGATTGAGCTTTGTCCGTCCGTCTGTCTGTCTGTCTGTCTGTCTGTCTGTCTGTCCGTCTGTCCGTCTGTTTCTACGCAAACTAGTCTCTCAGTTTTAAAGCAATCGAGCTGAAATTTTGCACAGAGTCTTCTTTTTACTGCACGCTGCTAATATGTCGGAACCGACCGGATCGGATGACTATATCTTATAGCTGCCATAGGAACCATCGGTCAAAAAATGGTTCTTAGTGAGAAAAACTTTTTTGTTTTCAATGTTAGCCGCCTTAAACTCGGCCATTGTTAATATTATATGCTTTCAAACAGATTTGCAAATTTTGGTCAAGATCGGATGACTATATCTTATAGCTGTCATAGGAACAATAGGTCGGAAAATGGGTCTTAGTAGAAAAAAATTTTTTGTTTTCAATGCTAGCGTCATAAAACTCGGCGATAATAAATATTATATGCTTTCAAACAGATTTGCAAATTTTTGTCAAAATCGGATGACTATATCTTATAGCTGCCATAGGACCGATCGGTCGGAAAATGGGTCTTAGTGAAAAAAACTTTTTTGTTTTCAAGTAAATCGTTCTTAAAGTCGGTGATTCCTAATATTAAACGCTTTCAAACTAATTTGAAAAAGTTGATCGACATCGGGTGACTATATCTTATGGTTGCCATAGGACCGATCGGTCGGAAAATGAGTCTTAGTGAGAAAAACTTTTCTGTTTTCAATTTTATCTTTCTTAATCTCCGCGATTGTTAATTTGATATGTTTTCAAAAAGATTCGCAAAATTTGGTCGAAATCAGATGTTTATCTGTCGGAAAATGAGTTTTAGTTAAAAATTTTTTAGATTTTTATGTAAGCGTTCTTAAACTCTGACATTTCAAAAACAGCATTTGCAAGGGTATAAAAACTTCGGCACAGACGAAGTTAGCTTGGCCTTCTCGTTTTTTATTTTATTCCTCTTAGGTCTTTTAGGGACCGTTTGGCCTAATTCCCGAATCCAAAAGGTCTTCTTCGTATGTATGCGACGAACTATACGCGCTCTCTCGCATAGACTCTTTCTCTCTGCTTATGTTAAATTCTGGCGCAACTCTTGAGTCTGCAACCTTTTCAAATAACATTTTGAGAGTTTGGTCTTCGAGAAGCACGCAATTTAAGACTGACTGACTGAGTTGGGCCTGTTATTCGGTTGCTGTCAGACCGTTCAGTTCTGTGTGGTCAACCACAGCCACTTAACAGTGAGCGTGATAACAGAACACATTCGGTTGCGGGAAGCCCAGGCCCCTTTTATATTTGTATTCCCAATGAGCTTGTCGCGTCCACATTTGCTGAATTTTCAAGATTTTTATCTTAAGCCCTTGAAATCCAAGATAAAATTGTTGTCGTTGTGTGTTGCAAGTACAAAAGTACTCATTAAACGCGAAGCGAGGCTTTATTTGGTAAACTGGGTATGAGGTGATGCTTACAGAGGTTCCATTTATCATAATTTAAGGGTCCCATGCCGGGTTTTTTTTAGTGTTATACTGTGTTATATATATGTGGTCGGGCGTGGCGTACCAGTCGTATGTGTGGCGGCTGGTGCGGGAGGTTGTGGGTTCGATCCCGCCTCGGACCATCTAATAGAAAAAGTTTTTTCTTTCTTTAGAAAAAAGCTTTTACACACCCGATCACCTTCACCCCAGCTACTGGCGCCAGCTGTGAAGTAACTAGCCATGAAAAAGCAAATTCTCTAACTATTGCCGTTCGGATTCGGCGTTAAATTGTGCGAAAAATTATAAGCACACACGCCAAGAGATTGAGAGAAGCTTGGCCCTGGCCCTCCTGGAGGTGCTGTTTGAGCCAATTTTACTTTTACTGTGTTATATTAATATAAGTACCTGATGAAATAATCATTATTTTTTTAAGTTGTAGTTTTGCAAAGTTTACATTGCCATATTGTGCATTGGCAATAACTGCAGTAAACTCACAAGGTATCAGACTCATTCGTCCGGAGCCAAGCCTTAAACTCCGGGTTCAGCAGGCAGACTTTACGACTTTTTCTTTGAAAACTTTTGGCATTTTTGTCAATCAATCTGTAAACATGGCTAGCACTTTGAGATGACTCTTTTCTGAACGTTAAAGGTGGCAATTAGGGTCGATAAATGACTGGCACATGATACAACAATAACAGATTTTGCTAAACTCGAGAAAGAGTGAGCTTGAGTGAGAGGGAGAGTGAGCGTTAGAAATAGAGCGAACGGCATGCATACTCAAATGTGGTATAGTGTTCAATACTTTACATCAGCGATGGTCAACGAGAGCGAGGCTAAAAAGTGCGAGTGTATTGGTGAGCGAAAATAAAGCGCCGTGAACCTGCTTCGATCTGACCGCATCAAAGACCATGGAGCAATGAGTATTAGAGATAAAATTTTCGCTGCCTCAGTCAGCTGTTCGCTCTCATTTACGCTCTCTAGATACAGTTGGTCAGCTGTTCACCCTCACTTACGCTCTCTGGATACATTTGGGAATATGCCCTTCTCGCTCTAACCACTGTGTTTTCCTACTGGCTCTGTAAAGTATCTTTTTGGGCACTATCGTTTAGCACCACCAAAATTGAGAGGCAGCGCATTATCCATGCAAAGGCTAGCCAAAGAAACGTCAACAACTTTTCACTAAGATATTTGTCAGCTCTTCGCTGTCATTTTGGCTCTTTGAGTTATTTTTTGACTCTCCGAGTTATTTTTTGTCACAATGGAGTTAACACAGACCCGGCCAGACATAGCTACCACGAGCCGAAGTCAGTCGTGCTTTTACGCAAACGCGAGCCGAGCTCATGATTGTGTGTATCGGTGAACATTGAATTGCAAGTAAAGCGGCTGTAGTCTGGAGAGAGCTTTCTTGCACACCAACACAGCACACTTTTTTGTCCTCTCCATTTGGCCGGCACTGAGTTAACATCACTCAAAAAAGAGAGGCGTTTCGAATCCTGCTTCTATGTTCAAATTCTTTTTGGGCTAGCCAGCGAATAAAGGCCTGTTTAATCTCTTGACCTCAGCTTCGGCATGCGTTCCATCCACATGTCAAGCAGCAGTCCCGCCTCGATAAAGGTAGTTTTTCCGGAGCTAGTCACTCGCACCATATATGCGTTTTATTCAGCTATTAAAATTTCTTCCCCTGAGTAACGGGTATATCGTTTTTCTCTCTCGTTTTTTTTTTTGTTGTCACCCTGTTAAACAATAGATGGATTATCTGGAAAACGTGAACTAAAATTAAGCGCTTTGGATCTGGAATTACATGCGCTGCGCTCGATTAATTTGCTAAACGCTTGGGCTTAGGCCAGCTCAAGTATAAATGGAGCTCTAATGAACGGCGTTGGGTCAAAGCAACAAGCATGATGTTTAAGGCTACAGCTGTAATATTGTGGATATGGACCGGGTGTCTGACCGTCACCGCAGCGGTGGACTGCAATCAGCAACAAAACTATTTTGTAAGTTAAATTCAAATTTGATCAAAAATATAATCAGAACTTTTTAGCAGGCTCCAGGTCAATAAGTTATCATTTTTATCATAACGTTTCTAAAACAAAAATATATTTAAAATATCATTTATTTCTTCTACTTCAGCAAGCTTTCAAGGATTGCTGTAAGATTCCGAAAATGAATTTTGATGGCTTCAATGAAAAATGTCACAAATATATGCCCGATGTTGGTCTAAGAGTTTCTCCTGTAAGTTAAGTACTGACACCCACCCAATCGTTACACCTTAATCCTTCCTTACCATGTCTAGTGCCTGTATGAATGCATCTTTAACTCTGAAAATGTCTTGAATGGCACAACTAACATTAATGAGACAAATGCCCGCAGCATGCTACGTAAAATGTTGGGAAACAATGAGGATTTTGTGGATATCTATTCGGAAGGGCTACAGAATTGTACCGGCTCTGTCGATGAAATGAACAAGTTTTTCAAGAGACGAGCAGCTGCCATGGCTGGAGCTGAAAAGTGTTCCCATTTGCCCGTTATGTATGGCATTTGTGCACAAAGATATGTTTTTATTAATTGTCCACCAGGAAAATGGACACCCACTGACACCTGTGAGATGGCGCGTGAATATTTGCTTAAGTGTCCGATAAAAAAAGCTCGTGGTTCGGGCTAAAAATGTAATGACAATGCGGTTTCTAATTAACATAATAAAATTTTTAATGTGCAGTCCATTTCGAGATTAATTTTGAGGCCACATTAAATGGGGCAAAATAAATTCAATTAGGTTATGACAAGTTCAATTTCCGCATAAGGTTTGTGGCGGAGCTTTGAACCCGTCATAGAGACAAAGCTAAAGGAACTTAAGAACTAAAGGGAACTTGGTTTATAGCTGTTTTAATCGAAAATATTAAAGTATTTAATATTCGAATGAACAACAGTTTTATATTGAAAAGTAGACTCGGTCTTGTGAAATGTCAAATGATTTCCAAAACGTTTCAACGTTCCAATAGCCTTTTACTACTGTGGGCAAAAAAAAACGGGAATTTGTTTATAAATCAAAAAATCTTTATTGATTCTTGTAAATTCATTTCATCCCCCACTTGTGCCAACGTTTTTTCCAATTTTCAAAACATGCTGCGAATTCCTCTTTCCCTTCTTCGTTTCGGTTTCAATCTCTTTTATCGCTTCAAAACGGTAGCCACGGAGCGGTCTTTTGAGTTTGGCAGAATTCACTTGGTGCTGAGTCAGACGAATTCGTAGGTTGTGGAACAATATGGGTCGAGTTTTTGGCGAAATGATTACGAATCACGAGTGGGTATTTTGGCACCAGTTGAGATTTCACTTTTCTGAGGCCCAAATGGTTTGCACTAATCCTTTCGATATTCCAACAAAGTCAGTTGGGTCACGGACTGTCAATCGACGATTTTGGAGTATCAATTCTTTGATTTTGTTGATGTTGATGGTCGTCCTGGCCGTGTCTCGTTTTCAACGCTTTCTCGACTCGAAACTCTTGTTTAGCTTGCTCAACGAAGGCCATATGCAACATTTTCAATGTTTCGGCAGCAGAAATTTCATTCCGCACACAAAATTTAAAGGCACTGCGTTGTTGAATCGTTTCAGACATTATAAAAATAACGCAAAATTCATTTTTATCTGCTTTCCAAAGGACACGTATCTCAAAAGCTAATAAATATTTTGACGTGAAATTTTGCACAGATGTCAGTGACATTGTTGCCAACTTAAAAATAAAAAACATTTGAATTCAAATTTCCCGGTATTTCTGAAATAAACAGAAAATTCTATTTATAGGTTTTTAAAAAGTGATTTCAGTCATGTTTTAAAGCTAATAGGGTCCCGTTCATAGGTTTAAAAGGTTCGGTTCATGATAGGATTGTCATCAATGTCGTATCAATAAATCCATATATAGATGTATTTGTTAAACGAAATAATATTTCGGTAGTGGATATATTTGAAGAATGTACTCTGACCATATTAATATAGTAGGTCTTTCTGTACATTTGTTTCGGCTCACGAATCGCAACATGTTCGATGTCCGGAAAAAGTTCAAATATTATCTTCTATATGTATGTAAAACAGCTATGCATAACTGCTACCTCAAGTTAAATTTAAATGGCCTATTTAATGGCAAAAATTTATATTTTTTATGTACCAATTTTTATAGACTATCAACTACGATGTTGAAAATAATGATCAAAGATCTGATATATTCAAATATTTAATCGAATCGTTTAAAAAGATGTTTAGCATCTTAATTAAGATTAAGAATGTTACAGGATGTTAATCGTGCTTCTAAAAATATAGTCAAATTTTAGCAAATCCTATGGAACAGATCGATTAGAACGAGCAATAGTGATACCATAGGGTGGCTGATGAAATATATGTACAGTGCCGCTCAACTGAATAGGTTTGGTAGGTTGTATCTCTGTAACAAGCACTCCGATTTAAGCGAAATAAATTTTGTTGTCTAAAGAAATCAGTCATTTGTGAAATAGCAAAGTTTCTGTTCTGTTAGTTTTGTTTTTATATCATTTTTATTATTTTTTCAAAAACATAACAAAAAATCTCAATTTTTTTGGCTCAACTGAATAGGTTTGATCACTAAAACTATTAAACAAATGTATTTAAACAAAATGTCAAGGCACTGGGTAACTTAAATAATAAAGGACACTGTTTTAGCATTATTTAGTATTTGGTATGCCCACTCTTGTTCTTAATTATTTCAAACATACGGTTTGGTAAAGAATCATAATATTTTTCAATTTCTAAAGTTGATAGTTAGCGACCTTTCTAAATTGTAGAAATTTGAGTATTGCCGGCTCTAGGTCAAGTGAAACACACAAAAATGTATGATGTTTTCCAATATATTTCGGTTGCTCCTCGGCGACCATCTTCAGGGACACTACAAAAACAATTTACCAATTACAATTTAACATAGATTCAATCAAAACAAAACAAAAAAGAGATTTTTCACATACATTATTTTACACGTCTGCTTCGTTCGGCGTGGAGTTGGATACTGATCTATTATTTGTCAGTAAGTGTCTGTATAGGTGAGCACAGTTTTCCGTGTCCGTCTTGTAGTTAAGTCTCTTGTCTGTTGGTGTGTCAATTATATGTAGCATCTCTATAGTGAAACGTTTGTTGTAGTGGTTTTCTTGCTGCAGGCAGGATTGTTGTTGCTTCAAAATTCGGCGAGTGTCCGCTATCCATACCAGAGTGTGTCGCGAGCGCCGTTTTTTGTGTGGTTGTTTGATGTCTGAGTTTGTAGTCCGATCTATGTTGGGATATTCTTGTTTTTAATTTTGATTTTGTTGTACCAATGTACAATTTGTTGCAACTGTTATCTGCATTTTCATTGCATGGTATCTTGTAGATAACATTACTCCTATCGGCTGTGGCTATTTTGGACTTCGTTTTATTGAAGAAGTTTCTTAGATTCCTGTGAATTGAGTTTAGTGCGTCAAGTGTGTTTTGAATCTCTTCCTCTTTCGTGATGGCAAACAGATCGTCTACATATTTCGTAAGCAATCTTGGAGGGTGCTTTAGTTTTATGACTGTGCTGTCAAGGATTTCCTCCATCACGATGTCCGCTATAACTGGGGATGCTGGGGATCCCATTGGCATGCCTTTTAGCTATATATAATATGTCGTCCTCAAATTTAAAGAATCTATTTTCTACAATACAGAATCTTAAGATTTCCATAAAAAGTTGTTTTGGTATTTTCGTATACTCTTGTATTTTAGTCCATTTTTGTCCAATAGTCTCCAACGCTAGTTCTACAGGTATGCTCGGGAATAAAGAGACTACATGAAATGAAATTAGTCTCTCATCGTCGCATATATAGGCCACTTGACCTAGAGCCGGCAATACTCAAATTACTACAAATTAAAAAGGTCGCTTACTATCAACTTTAATAATATTAAATAATAAAGCAAATAAAAGTTCTTAAAACCATCCTAATGCACAGACAAAAAAGGATATTTATTGATGAACCATTGGATAAATTCAGTTCCATTAGGACTGGAGATTATTTATATTCGATTTTGGGTAGTAAAATACTCATTTAACTTAAGAAATAGTTCTTAGCCGGCTCGAGGTCGTGTATGTTTTATGTGCTAACAACTATCCATTTAATGTTAAATTGATCTTAGGATTTTCATCTAATGTAGTTGAAAATCGTCAAAAGGATAAGAAAAAAAGGATTATAATATCAATTTTGAAAGGATATGATCATATCCATTCCAAATAGATATACTGCTCGCCACTTGAATAGGACACCTCTAAAGTCGATTTTCTATAAATAAGAAATTACTAACATGTTTTTAAACCAAAAAAAGTTTTTAATAGTGTGTTGAGCCTCCTTTTTTCTCCAAAACCTCACACATTCGGTCTGGAAGGGACGCATGCAATTTTCCCAAATAATTCAACGATATCGAGCCCCATGCTAATTTGATAGCTGCAATTAGTTCGGGAACGCTCGAATATTGCTGACCTGATCCATATACTTCACGTGTTAGCCATCCCCACACATTCTCAATGATATTCAAGTCCGGTGAATAGGGTGGCCAGTTTAATAACCCCACGTTTTGGCACGCTATATACGATTTAACAATCCGGGCCGTATGTATAGGGGCATTATCATGTTGATACATCCATTTTAGATTTGCAAAAAGAGTTTGGAAGTGTGGAAAGGCCTCTTTCAATATACCATTATAACACAACGCATTCATGGTGGTTGGAATAAATTTAAGCTCACAGGTGCCATAATAGGAAATGGCCCCCCATACCATAATACCTCCAGCACTGCTGTGCAACTTATCAAGATGGTGTGGTTCTTTTCGAAGATCATGAAAATAGTAGCTGTAGCCATCGGGGCCCTCCAAATGAAACTTTTTTTCGTCCAAAAAGAGAACACGTTGCTACTCCGAAGTCCAGGTGACATGTGCGCGCGCGAAGTCAAGGCGTTGTAACTTCCGAGACGGGTTAAGAGGTGGCTTCTTCTTGATTTTTAGTCTCTTCAGGTGTGTAGCATTATTAATAACACGACGCATGGTTGCATAACGTTGCATTTTTCCCTTATCTTGGCCAAAGAGTCGTGCGAATTGGAAGCTTCTCTTAATATAAGTCGCTTGTCCGCGATGGTAAGCACACTGCGGGTGCGGCCCTTCATGTTTTTACCGTAATTAGCCTCATTACTTAAAAAATTTGTTATGGCGTGACGGCTCCTGTCGACTTTTTTTGCTATTTTGGCAATAGAAAGGCCAGAATCCTTGTAAGCTTGGATTTTTCCTTTCTCCGACTCAGATAATGAAGTGCCACGCCCCATTTTAATTTTTTTTAATTTTATATACACTTCAATTAAAGCAAAAAGTTAAAGTAAACCAAAATTTGTGTGCTCTATCTATTCTATTCAAGTGGCGCAAAAATTCCATTGAATTTTTGCGAATGCTCACATAAAGTGCAAACAACTTTATAACGGTTCTATTCCAAAACTTGGAATATACCAGAAAGAGTGAAGAATGCTTGCACAAAGATAATATGCAAAAAATACCGTTATTCTACCATTTCGATTTCGAGTTACGAGCAGTTTTAAAGAGAGCATACAGGGTGTCCTATTCAAGTGGCGAGCAGTGTATTAGGGTTTCAGTTTTTTTTTCTGAGTGCTTCAAATCTCATTCAGGTTCAACATTTTGAATGGTCCACAGTAGTGTAAGAACCCGTTAGGTGGGCTCAGTACTAAAATCAGCCCTGATTTGAATGAGTCGGTACTAAAAACATGGGTTTCCTTACGGGATTTTTCGTAATTTATTTGAGACTGGCAGTGCGTTCTTTTTTAGGCGTAAAAAATAAGAGAAAACACTCATTAATTGAAGATATTTCTAATGATTATGCCCTAGTTTATTACTGATTTAATAGCATAGATGCGCTCGGCTTTCAAAAGTATTTATTAGTCATTATTTTGCACTTCGACTCGAAAGTAGCGAATAGCAAAAATAGCTAAACATAATTTTTCACCATTCACTGGTACCCCAAGAAAATGCAGCCTATTTTAATGACTTCACCTTGTGTAATTATACCATGGACCAGGCAAAAACCGCTGATGATTTGGCAGAGATGCCAATGAAACAGCTGTTCGGTCAACTAGCCTCCTTTGTGGTGAGGTATCCTGTTCCTGTTTTAAAGTTACATGTGTGCAAACATAACGAGACCTCGAGCCGGCACATATTTAAATATGTTGACAGTTGGACATATATTGTCGACGATGCTTATTGATTGATGATCCTCCTTATCCCAGATTTGACTCCCCTTCCTTTCATTTATCGATATCAATAAGATTTGTCTTAACCTTTAAAAAGTTGAGCAACTTGACCCACAATTTCCTGCTTTCTTTGGCCACAAAGTATTTTAACAACTTTACAAACTATTGGCATGGTGCGGAATATTGTCTCATAATGATGTCCGAGCGCACACGGTTGGATGCCTTTAGATTTTACAGCTTGGCAGAATGTGTGTCCCCCGCCCCTGCCCGCCCGCCCATTAAACCGGCGACAACGAAAATGTTTTACTTACGCACGAGCAATTGCCGTTTATGAGGTGGCGAAATCATAAAACTCAGCACAAAAATCATATGGCCATCAAATCGCACATAACAGAAAAGGCCAGAGTAGTTAACGGTTATTTAGGAGCCATTAAACGGGTCAACAATGTAGAGAGGAGGATGCGTTCGCTCACATTTGCTTTGATTTGTTATTTGACTGCATTTATTTTTTGTTTGTTTAATATTATTATTGTTATTTACTTCAATGGAGAACTAAGTTGGCCTGCATATGTATGTATATACTTCTTATATTTGTTTTTGTTTCGTTTATGTATAATCAATGCAATTTGTTTCCTCTTTTTACTCCCCCCTCGTCGATTTGTATGTGTAGGTGTAAGCTAATGGGTAGTCTCAATGATGATCTCGTGCGTGTCCAGATCGGGGACCGAAAATTTAATGGGCAAAAATTCATCGGGATGCATATGAGACATTTGATTGACCTCCAGCTGGGCACGTTCATGATCTTCGTGGCATTTGGCCTCATGCTGCTCGTAGTCGACAAAGGTATCAAAAATGGCACGACACACCATGCACTCAAAGAAACTTCTGCAAAGGGGAGAGAGACATGCGATGGTTAGGAGAACAATCAAGGGAATATTTATGTAGTTCGGTGCTCACGGTTTCTGCTCAGCCTCCAAGCGTTCGCGCGCCAATGCCGCCGCCGCCTGTATGGAACCGGCTACATCCACATCGACGCCCTCTTTGATATGCGACTGAAGATGGCGCTTAAAGTTAGACAACTGGGTGAACCCCTTCTCGCAGTAATTGCACTGATACGGCTTGGCATTGAGGTGGCCCAGCTTGTGCTTCTTCAGGTTGACCAACTGGGAGAAGTAGCGGCCACAGCGCTGGCATCGAAACGGCTTCTCGCCGGTGTGTGTCATTTTGTGCCGTTTCATGTTGCTTTGCTGGGTGAAGGATTTATTGCAGAAGTTGCAGGTGAACGGACGCTCGCCACTGTGGACGGCATAGTGGCGCTGCAGATTCACGGCCTGGGCAAAGGCCTTGGAGCAGATATTACAGATAAACGGGCGCACATCATTATGTACCTTCATGTGGCGATCGAGGTTGCCCGAATTACAGAAACTCTTCGCACACAGCTTACACTCGTAGGTGGTCTTGTTGTGGTTGTGCGCCTCCTGGCGATGCAAGTTCTGGTCGCGTTTGCTCTTGAATGTCTATAATGGGGATTGGAAGAAGTGGGGTTGGTGTGTGGGTGAGTCGTTGTCGTCTCGCATTCGCGTATGTCTGTGTGTTTGGGCAGCTTACTTTTTCGCAACGCTTGCAGGCGAACTGCTGGACCACGGTCTCATCGAATTCAACCTCGATGCCCGCCATGTTAGGCCCAGCTACAGCATGGAGGCCGTATAATCAATCAATTCGCTAATACTTAATTAATTAAACAACCAATTCCTAAAAATGTGTTATGATATTTTTGTTCAACGAATTACCATTATTTAAGGTAGGGAAATTTTGATAGAGATGGGTCGTGATTAGTAGTACCCTGTTGGACAATTTTTGGTATTTTTAATTTGGCACTAAGTTGTTGTGAATAGAGGTGCGCACGTGACGTGAATTTCAATGTGTCATGCTGTGTGAGGACGTATCGCGACGTGCTCGTAAGCAAATACAGAGTTTCTTGCGTGAGTGTCCGTGAACCGCCCGTGTTTCGTCAAACATCGTGAATATCGAAAGAAATGGTTTTTCTTAATTACTAAACTGATGGTGCAAATACCATCGAACATACATTCTGTCAACAATTCAAAATATACACTATATACTTAATTTTAACAAATGCTCTTTATGGACTATGCATTTCCTATCGCTGCTGATGTCAGTTTCTTTTCATTTTTACTTATCTTGCTAATCTTTGGTTTTTGTTTGGTATTTAATGGTTCGTCCTTCTCATTAAAGTGTTTTCTATATTCTTCATTATTGGTCATCCATGATATTCTATCGCGGTACAGTATTATTACAATCATGGTTATGCAGTCATCATTGGGTCTTATTTGTGGACTTGAAAAGCAATTTCTTAAGTATTAAACTTCGTGTCAGTGGCTAAACGCACACACGCAAAGCCATAATGAGCATGTGACTCACACCGACAAGAGCCGAACGCGTGCCAAGGCTTGCGTCAAGAGAGCTATCAGCGTTTCACATGCCTTAGTTTAGTTTAGCTTAGTTTATCTTTATACTAGGTAACAGTAGTCGGAGAACTTTAATATTTGCCCAGAAATCGTGAATCATGGAGGTTTATATATATGTAGGATTATAAATATCCAATGATTAAAACAATGATTAAATGTTTATTTAAATGATAACCCGAATGGGAAAATGATAAAGAAAAGGATAATTAACATTCAACTTTGCAACTTTATGAACAGCAGCTACGTGAGTGCGACTTCTACGGCTGACTCTCAACGACTGTTGCTCTCCTTCTAGTTGATCGTATCTCTCTGCCAAACGTCCGTCTCCTTGGCAGTGTTGCCAATTTGGCCTTTTTCCGGATAGATCTATCCTGTTTTTAACTGCTTCAGCCGGAAAAAATATCAAACATCCCCTATCCAGAATTCTGTCCTTTTTTTGGTTCTCTTATCTGGAAATCTGGCATTTTGAAGACTAAATTGTTTATTTTAGTTTTGTAATTTATTTGGCGACCTTTCTAATGTTTAATTAGTGTGAGTTGGCTGGTTTATATAATTTAAGTTTATATAATTTTAGTTTATATAATTCAAAATTGATTCTTTACAAAATATGTGGCATTTTTTTTATGCAAACTTTTATCAATATCGTGTATAATCGTACGCATATCGAAGAGTAATTTGCAGAAGTTAAGTTGATTAAAAATGACTAAAGAAATTTATAAGCAAAAATTCCGCGATTGCTGGCTACAGCAGCCAGATTTTGAAAACTGGTTGTGGCGCGATGAGTCGGACAGTAATAAGGCAAATACTGCAAATGCAGTGAAAACTCGAAAGTTGACCAAATTCGCGCGCACATGGCGACAAAAAAACATATACAAAACACATCATGTTTTAACCAAGGAAACAAAATTAGTTTTAAAGCAGTAAAACCGACTGAAGTTTGTCGCCAGGAAGCTGCATTAGCTATGTTTGTAGCCCAGTATTGTGCGATTGAGCCGGTCGATCACCTTAGTGAATTGTGCAAAAATCATTTTGGCGCCAAAGACATTAAAATGCACAGAACAAAGTGCACAAGCCTAATAAAAAATGTGTTGTCTGTGCATTTTAATGAAGATTTAAAACAGGACCTGGGCAACGAGAAGTTCAGTCTTTTGATTGACGAATGCGCCGACATAAGTATAACCAAGCTCCTAGGTAAGTAATAGTAGTTAATAAAAGCAAATATATTTTAAATATTGCGGTATTTTCAGGCAACGTGAGGAAATTATATCGACGCTCCTTTCACTGGTTCCAATTGAAAGTGGAGCCGCCCAAAACATTACCCATGCCCTACTAAATGAGCTTTCTCGGCATAAAATACCCGTATGCAACTTAATCAATAAAAACTTTCAAAGCAAGGACGCCGACCCTACTAAATTACTGGGTGATTTGATTCTGGGCATTAACTGTCTGAAATTAAAAATAATCCCATCCGACATTCAAGTTGATGTTCTTGAAGATGATTTTACGCAACACGTCAAACTGGATTTGTAGTTGGGATACGAATTCGAATCAAACATGACAAAGTTAAAAGGGAAGATCGATGATTCTGCAGAGAAAACCATTCGACATTACTGTACAGATTTTGTGATTGAGCTAGTCAATCAGCTAAAGAAGAGGTAAGCTATTTAATATTATATACTATTTTTGCACTACAAATAATTATTTATATTTAAGGTTGCCGGACAATTATGCAATTTTAAAAACAATTGACGCATTTTCGGTGGATCGTGCTCTCGATCAAAAAAGGACACAATCCTGCCGATTTTGGAGCTGTTTGAAAAAAGCAGCGACAAAAGAAGCAAAATATCTGCACAATACGCTACCGTCCACCAATTAAAATGGGAAAATGTTGAAAATACTTTGAGTTTTTGGTCCGAGGTAAACAAATATCGAGACAGCGCAGGTAACAGCCCCTTTTCAGACCTGGTAGCTTTTGCCCTGACTGCTTTCGTTGCCATGGTCGAATGCGGAAGTAGAGAGGGTATTTAGCTAAGCTAATTTGGTTAAAACCAAAACTAGAAATCGGCTGCAAGTGGAGACGTTGAGTACAATTTTGACAGTCTGGTAATTATATATTTATAAATTTTTTTATTTAAAACAGTTGTACATATATTTACTTGTATTCGGATTGTGTCGGATTGCGTCGGCATAAGTTGTTTTGCCATAACTGCAATTTGCCTGATAATTATCATTAATTGGATCCATGGCGGCGTACGAGGAAAGAGATATGGCCGATGAAGATGTTATTGAAGAAGCCTTACAATTATTGAGCAAATAAATAAATATAAATAAAACTTTTTGTCCTTTTTTCCGCCTTTTTTTCCTGTTTTTTTTTCAATCTGTCTTTTTTTTTCGAAAAAATATTGGCATCACTGCTCCTTGGCGACGCTGCGTACAGGCGACACTCGAGTGTAGTGCCCCTTTACATATATTAGCATATTTTAAAAATTTTATTTGAATTTGGCGCCAAACAAAGCAGAGCATAGTTATTGGGGCACTTATGTTATAGAACACACTAATATGTTAGCATACCAAAAAAAAATACTATATCGCCGAGGTGTACTCAGAAATGTCCGAATAACTTCGTCAATCGGTATCCAAATTAATTGGGGCAACATTTGTTCAACGGAGAATTAAAAGGGCTCTCATAATAAACTTTAAGGCAAAATCGCATAGAATAAAAAAGTTCAACCAGTGGTGGCCAAAGTAGAAATTTCGAAAAAAATGTTGAAAATGCCACATCTGTAAGCCGCATTTCTCAGCCATAGCGTTAAATCAGTCAAACGAATGTTTAAAATATATTAGATTGCTCTCTTCGCTATCGGAATGGACAAGGTTATAAACAATCAGACGGTCCATACGCGCGCTATATCTATTTAATTGAGGTAAAAGAGCAAAAAGCCGTTTTTGGCACATAACTTCAGATTTTGGAGGTCCCCGAGGAAAACCAAGTATGAGGAAGTGCTATGTCAATACCCAGGCTATTACAATTTTTTGATCTGTGTTATCTGTGTGAGCGTTTTAGCTGAGTTAAAAGGTAACCCGCCTAGAGGCGGTCTTGGTAGAGCTGGCGAAAAAATCTCTGGCTATCTTATCGCTATCTGATGATGAAATCAGAAAAGATCTAGATATATAATAGATTTTGTTTGCGACACGCTTAATGAAGAAGAAAATAAAGACGATTAAGATGAAGATCTAAGTGAGTACGACGTGATCGATGCGGCGATAAACGAGGTTGTAAGTATGTTGGAATCCGCACTTCAGTCCGAGATTTGCTTAATTTAATGTTATCACTATCAACTTCCATCACTTCAACTACATCTCCGACACCGAAACTCAAAAGCTGTCCACTTGAAAGTCGTTCCAGTGGACGTCATGCATCTGAAAATGAGCCAACAAAAAACAGCATAAATGATGCTGGCGCATTTGTAGGATCCCAGCCGACAATCCTTAACGAAAACTGATCCGATTTCGATGTTTTCTCGAATTTTTTTCTAACAAAACTATCGAGAATGTGTTCCGTTTCGGTCCGAAAAAGTATTACCAGTCGCTCAGTTTGTGGTTACAAAACGTAAGTTCTCGATACACGTTTTCGGATCCGTTCGCGACACTTTCTCGATAGCGAAAACGTATTGGAAACGATTCAGTTTCAGTTTCAGTTGTAGCGTGGTGTGGGCATCTGATTCGGGGCATTGCGCTGTGTCTCCTCCAGAACAGTAAACAGCTGTCTTCGCCAAAGCGGCAGTATACCAGGCAATGGCCACACGCACAATGACCGCACTTAGTTCACTGACCAAATCCATGATATAGGGCAGTATATAATTAGGAAAGACATTGGCTTTGCTGCGTGGTATATTCTTAACTATGGCTAGGTAAGCAGTAGATTCAGCTAAAGACAGAGACAATAAGAGATTTAGATGAAGATTTGAAAAGCCCTTAAAGTACTCACAATATGGGGCAATATGGGATGCAATATAGTCTCGAAGATAATATACTTGGACAACTTTTGCAACAGTTGCAGGGCGGTGTCCATCCACGTATGCATGGGGTGACCACAGTAATGCTTAAAAGAGACCATCACCTGTCCGAATCTTTTTTCTTAGCTGTCTACTCTTCCCTCTTCGAATAGATTAACATATATCAAGGAGGCTAAGAACTGGCACAAGCGCTCATTCTCAATGCCAGCCAAATGATTCTCCACCAGCTCGCGTTTCCCACGTCTGTAGGCCAGCAATTGGAAGAGCTTAAAGAAGGCTGTGCTCTCAGTCCAGACTTCCAACAAAACACAGCTGGAAAATTAAAAAAGTCTATACTAGAATTACCATTTTCAACCCTATTTTACTTACCTCGCCGAAAATATGTGCATGTCGGGCAGAATCGAACTTTTTCGCTCTAAATTTATCAAGAAATGAGGTGACAACCAATGACTAGCTGTCACAAGCAGAGAAAAAATTGAAAGTCCGTATGAAACCCGCTTTTCTTAAGAAATTCGGATTTCGTTGTTAAGGGAAACTATCGTAAATGTCGTAGGTCCGATTACATACGTTTATTTGTCGGGTGGGATGCGTTCTAGATAAAAATCTGAAATCAGGGGCTTCAAAAGGATATTATCTCGACTATCTCATTTTGTAATCCCGATCTAAAATAAATGCTTTGCATCGTTCAGCAGACCAACATATATGCGACTTCATTTACTACAAAGAACATGGAATTGCGTCAATTTATTGACATTCTAATTCTTATGTCAGTATTTCACTATCCAAGTAACCGTTCATATTGGAGCAAATATGCATTTCAAATCATCCAAGACACAATGTGAAGAAATCGTTTTGAGCAATTGTGTCGAAATGGGTGGAAAAAGAGTTATAAAAATCTTGAAATGCGCTTTCGAAACGAAAGATATATGCCGAAAATGCAATATAGATCTTTGTTTCTCCCAGCAAAAAGATGGCTTCATTGATTTCCATCATAAATGAACTGTCCTTCATAATTTTCTTGTATTATACCTTACTATATTTTGAAACTATTGGAATACTCCCTATTTTTCAATCGTATATGTACTTTTTTGTTGCGTTTTGGAGTTATTTTTCAAGAAAATTTAAAATTTAAGCATTTTACCCATTTTTCCAAACATTTCCGCACTAATTTTCTATTTTTGTATGTTAATAAGCAAAAAAAAAACAACTAAAAATAAAATTTTTATGCATTGGTAATTTTTTGGCTGTGTTTCCCCAAGACCACCTGTAGGTGGGGTAAGTATTTGACTCTATAAGACCTAATACTCAAAGAATATAAAATTTTTCCAGAACAAACATTCCATTTTGAAGCAAAAGCAATGCAAAAATTATTTAATTATAAGTCTTTTCATTAGACCTAGTATAATTTGTAACTTGACTTCCATTATTGCTATCATTTTCTGATTTAATAATACGTCGCTCCCGCTAAATCAATTCAATTTATACTGCTTTGTAATTTAATTAATTTTTTATTTTTATGGAGATTCATTTTTATCGTGCTTGATCATTCGTGACGCCTCCTTAAATCGTGAATGAATCGTACATAGATTTTTGTTTCGTGAAGCATTCGTGACGTGCAGGAAAATTCGCTCACGCGCGCATCTCTAGTTGTGAATATGCTTGGTTTTTGTTAGTTTAATTGTTTATTCTTATTATTTAGACCACAAATGACGTGTTTTCTATGCACTCGGTGTGCGGAGAATGATCCCATTGACCGTATCGGGCTCCGATCTGCTGAAGCCGAAGAAATCAAACTAAAAGGAATTATAGAACAACATTTCTGGCTGCGGGTAAAAAATTACTACATGGCGATGCCAAATTTTCTAATTGACTCTTTTTTTACAGATTGATAGCGGCGAAGCCAACGATGACTATGTGTGCAGGTCTTGCTGGGAGCAAGTGTTTCAGTTTCATAGCTTCTATGAGAATGTGCAGCAGGCGCACAAGGATCTACTGGAGAAGAGTGGGGCGGTTGAGACTCCGGTAAAGAGTGAAATACTGCCGGAGAGGGAAAGTGTGGCAGCTGCCGTGAAGCGTAGGCGTGGCCGTCCACGCAAATCGGAGGATGCCGCCACAGCTATTGCCAATGAGGAGCTCAAAGCTGTTCTGGAGCAGATCAATTTAAATGAAATTAAAATTGAGTTTCCCGAGGCAGATCTAACCATGGCCGATGTGTTGGAAGATGAACAGGATGAGGAGGAGGAGGAAGTGGAAGAGTATCTGGATGAAAGGTATGAGGAGGAGGATGATGACGATGAAGCGGAAATAGATCTGCCCAGTAAAAAGCCACGCAAAGGCCGCCCCCGTGGTCGAGGTCGTGGCCGTGGAAGCTCTAGCAAGCCAACATCCCGAGCCGGAGAGACTAATAAACAAAAGTCTAACGAGTTCAATGACTACATACGGGAACACTACAAGGTCCAGTGTCATGTGTGCAGCTTGCCGCAGGAGGGTTTCTCAGAGATGCTTGTGCATATGCGCCAGGAGCACCAACAGCGGGGCTATGCCATGTGTTGCAATCACAAATTCTACAAGCGGGGCGTTCTGGTCGATCACCTGCGTCGTCATCAGGATCCCGAACTCTTCAAGTGTCACCTGTGCGAACGGGTAATGGGTCAGAGGCGTAGTCTGGAGCTGCACATGCGCATGCATGAGATCAAATCGCGTGGCCGACACTATCAATGTGACCAATGCTCAAAGAGCTTCTTCAGTCCAATTGTCTGCGAGCGCCACAAACTCACCCACATTCCCAAGGAGCAGTGGCAAGTGGGTTGCACTCACACAAACTGCGACAAGACGTTCCCTAACCAGTACACTATGCAGCAGCATGTGAAATTGGTTCATTTGAATCTCTATGCCAAGATCTGTGATGTGTGCGGCAAGTCCATCAGGGGTAGAGAGGCCTTGGCCAGGCATATGGAAGAGCATACGGGAACGCCACAAAAGGCCATCAAGTGTGATCTGTGCGACTCGATACTAACCACCAAATATGGTCTGGCTCGTCACATTAAAATGATGCACACGGCAGAAAACCTCCAGCCGATGCAATGTGAGTTCTGCCTGAAGATCTCCCCCAGTCTGCAAGCCCATCAGCATCACATCAAGTATACGCACAACACAGCTCGAACGCATCAGTGTCCCATGTGTGAGAAGGCATTCAAGAGGCCCAAGGAGTTGAGGGTGAGAAATAGAGAATTCCCGCGCGAATTTCCAAGCATAATTTTGTTTCTTATGTTCTGATTTCTAGGAACACATGACTACTCACACGGGAGAAGTTCTGTATACTTGTCCGCATTGCACACAGACTTTCAACTCCAATGCAAATATGCATGCACATCGAAAGAAAATGCATCGCAAGGAATGGGAAGAGTATCGTATACAGGCCAAAAATAGAAAAACGGATACCATTATAGCAGTCAGTGAAAGAAAGACCACCGAGTTGCGGCAAGATGACAAGATTGAAGTTGTTTCCTCTGGTTTGGAGTAGCGCAAAACGAAACCATTGACATAACTAAAAACTGGCAAATACAGTTTTTAATTTGTATTAATTGTTGAAATAGAAATTCAGTGAAGGTGAATCGAAGCTTGTAAATTAGTTTTCTCCCATCTCCTGATAAATTTTTCCGTTTAAAAAATTGACCTTTAAGAACATATGGAATCTTTCTTAACAATTTCAACGTCAAAATAATTGGATCGATGCTTCATTTAGAAAATGAAAATAAATTTAAATTGTCACAATTAAAATTTTGTTGTAAAAATGCAAAAGGGGGGATTACTTTTGTCCATTATATCTGAATTTCACCCTAAAGGGTGATAGTCAATAGGTAAATAGGCATGCCAAGGTCTCAGCCAACCTTCCTTCAGTCATTTATTCAGTAAGAACTGCAACGAGCAAGCTCGTTTAGACGTTCTACAAATGCGATTCAAGTAAACGCAATGCTCGCAGCTCGCTGAGCTTGTTCAAGAAGCATACACAAAAGAAAAAATGCAAAAGCACTCGTGTATTTGCGGATCATTGTATATGAGAGCTCGTGTATTTGTAAGTACAAATACCCTCGTTGACTTGTATCTTCAGACACAAGTCGCCGCGAACTCTTGTTGCCGAAATCAAAGATCTACTTCGGGCTGACATGACACAACACAATGGTTACAAAGTCAGTGTCACAGTTTTTATTTGACTTTAGTTAGAAGTTAACTTTTGCCGCGTAATGAATTGAAAATTCAATGTGGTACACTTGGCCCTCGCTTAACACGGACTCGTTTAGCACGAACTCGGTCTTACACGGTTACAAATTTGCTACCTTCCTCCTTTTAACACGCTGAAAACCTCGTTCTTACACGATTGCAAAATATCGCAAAAAGTTGGTACAGCTTGATTAAATCAAAAAGTTAATAAAGAAAATATGTAAATTTCAGCTTTTACAATGGCAGAAAGAAAGAACAGAGCTCCTTTAAAACGAAAAGTCATTCCTATAGAAACAAAAATTCAAATTCTAAACCGCTTAGACAATGGGCAAACTGCCACGGAAATTGCAAGAAGCCTTGATTTAAATGAGGCAACAGTTCGCACTATCAAAAAGAATGAAACTGAAATACGACGAGCATCTATATCTACAAAATTTACCAGTAGAGCACGTGCACCAATTTTGGAGAAAATGGAAAGAGCACTTAGCATTTGGATTGACGATAGCTACAAAAAAAAGATCCCTTTAAGCCAGCGGACCATTCAGGAAAAGGCACTCAGGGTTTACGGACTGCTCGAGCAAAATGGAGAGCCCTCTTCCAGCATAGATTTCGTTGCTAGTAATGGATGGTTCGAGAAATTTAAAAAAAGGTTCTCCATTCATAACCTCGAATTTAAGGGCGAAGCGGCATCGGCCGATGATGGAGCTGATACCACATACCCAGAAGAAATTCAGGGGTTCATTAAAGAAGAGGAATTCCTGCCCGACCAAGTTTTCAATGCGGATGAAACTGGACTTTGCTGGAAAAAAATGCCAAATCGAACTTTTTTATCAAAGAATGAAAAAGTAGCTCCCGGCTTTAAGGCACAAAAAGATCGTTTTACACTTTTGCTGTGTTGTTTATAAGTCTTTCAATCTCCGTGCGTTTAAAGGGATAGACAAGAGCAAATTACCCGTTTACTGGAAAGCAAATTCCAAAGCTTGGGTAACTGCAGAATTATTTAAAAACTGGTTTTTGAATTGTTTTGTACCTGAGGTTGAAAAAAATTTAAAAAAAAAAGAATTTACACTTTAAAGCACTATTATTATTGGACAATGCCACAGGACATCCAAAAGATTTAACCCATCCGAATGTCAAAATAAAATTTCTTCCACCTAATACAACATCACTTCTGCAGCCCATGGATCAGGGTATAATTTACACTTTCAAGAAATATTACATCAGGCGCTCTATACGCCGGATTTTGGATACAACTGAAACTGACTCCATCGATGTAACCAGAGCTTGGAAGAAATTTTCTATTAAAGATAGCCTTGAGTTGGTAAACTTATCTTTAAAAGAGATTAAGGTGTCAAATTTAAATAGATGCTGGAGGAAATTATGGCCAGAGGTTGTTAAAAGCCATGAAATAGAAGTGCCAAAACGTGGATTCCAGGATATATTGGACCTTGCTCACTTGATTGAAGGTGAAGGTTTCGACGACATGGCAAATGATGATTCGCAAGAGTTGTTTAAAGATGAAGAAATTAATGACGAATCATTGCTTGAGATTGCTGTGAATGAAGCAAACAATTCGAAATCAGATGACAGCAGCTCTGAAGAAACCGATCCGATTAGTTTAACGATAGTTTAAAGATAGAATCCAAGAAGGATTCGCATATGCTAGCAGCTAGGAATCGTGCTTTTTAAATTCAGATCCGGTCATCGAACGACGACTTAAGTTTAAGAGAGAGTTGGAAAAAATAAAAAGAAGCTTTAAAAGCCACCAAACAATCGAAAATGACTGATTTTTTTGATAAGGAGCCACCAAAAAAGAAAACATGTTGAAACAAACTGGCGTAAACTAAATATGCCACCAAATGCATTTTAAATTTGATAGGAATAGAAACATATGATCTCCTTACTTTTTAACATTTTTAAGTTTCTATAAAGTTTAACCTGTTAATTAATTATATGAAGCAACTTTTTTAATTTAATACCAACTTTTAATTTTGAAAATATGAATGTTATGCATTTATTAAAGGCATATACATAATAACTTTTGGTTAATTTTGAACAAATGTATGAAACTTTAACAAAAACAGACCAAATTTGAACAATAAAAAATTTTTTTTGCTGACAATTTTGAATTTTGAGAACGTAACCCCTTATTTTGTACTGAATCCATGTTTCGCTTAACACGATTTCGCTTAACACGAGGATTTCTAGGAACGTAACCCCCGTGTTAAGCGAGGGCCAAGTGTATTTAATTTAATTTAATTAATGTTAGCAGCCAAATATTTATATTTAAATTTTTTCCCCTTTGTATTTTTTCGTATTTTATTAGTTTAAGGGCGGCATCCATTAAATGGAAACTAAAGTTGGAAGGGAGAGCCGAGCGTTTTTACGAAGTTGAACCTACAACAACAACCCATGCAAAGGTCCCTTCTATTAGAACAGTTCCTGCTGCGTACCGCCCCTGTACAAAAGCGAATGGAAGATTGCATGTCTTTGGAACTGGTACTTCTTAGTGACAAAAGAACTATGCCAGATGTGCTTCTGGCATGCAGTCAAGTCCGACTGGGATACTAGCTAGTGTTGGGTTGTTCATGAGTGAGTGAACAAACGTGAGTTGTTCTTGAAACTGAACAAGTGAACATGTTCTTCTTCAATTGTTCATTTTTGTTCAGCGATTCTTGCTCAGTTTATTTTGTTCAATCTACATAGCTTGTTCAGTCTGTCTTGCTCTGAGTTGTTCCAAGAGCTGTTCAGTATCTTTTGCTCAGAGAGTTGTTCTGTCTGTCTTGCTCTGTGAATTGTTCTGTCTGTCTTGCTCTGTGAATTGTTCTGTCTGTCTTGCTTTGTGAGCTGTTCTGCTCTGTGAGCTGTTCTGTATCTCGTGCTAAGCACTCTAAGAGCGCGGAGACAGAACAGACCGACAGCTATAGCCACCGGGGGCCGAAGTCGCTCGAGTTCCCCAGCGATAGCCCCTGGGGCACGAACATACTCGCCAATTCACACCGAATGCTTGCCGAAGTCATGCTTCACTGTGTGTTAGAGAGAGACACAGTCACATTTTCACGCTTTCTGCTTGGGGAACCCTGCACTAAACGCAAGCTGAACTCATGGTTGTGTAAGCCGTTAAACACTGAATTGCAAGTAACACGGCTGTAGTCCAGTGTTGCCAATTTGGCCTTTTTCCGGATAGATCTATCCTGTTTTTAAGTGCTTCAGCCGGAAAAAATGTCAAGCATCCCCTATCCGGAATTCTGTCATTTTTTTGGTTCTCTTATCTGGAAATCTGGCATTTTTAGACTAAATTGTTTATTTTATATAATTTAAAATTGATTTTTTACAAACTATGTGGCATCTCTTTTATGCAAACTTTTATCAATATCGTGTATAATCGTACGCATATCGAAGCGTAATTTGCAGAAGTTAAGTTGATTAAAAATGACTAAAGAAATTTATAAGCAAAAATTCCGCGATTGCTGGCTACAGCAGCCAGATTTTAAAAACTGGTTGTGGCGCGATGAGTCGGACAATAATAAGGCTTATTGAAAATACTGCAAATGCAGTGTAAACTCTAAAGTTGACCAAATTCGCGCGCACATGACGACAAAAAAACATATACAAAACACATCATGTTTTAACCAAGGAAACAAAATTAGTAGATCGATGATTCTGCAGAGAAAACCATTCGACATTACTGTACGGATTTTGTGATTGAGCTAGTCAATCAGCTAAAGAAGAGGTAAGCTATTTAATATTATATACTATTTTTGCACTACAAATAATTTTTTATATTTTAGATTGCCGGACAGTTATGCAATTTTAAAAACAATTGACGCATTTTCGGTGGATCGTGCTCTTCGATCAAAAAATGACACATTCCTGCCGATTTTGGAGCTGTTTGAAAAAAGCAGCGACAAAAGAAGCAAAATATCTGCACAATACGCTACCGTCCACCAATTAAAATGGGAAAATGTTGAAAATACTTTGAGTTTTTGGTCCGAGGTAAACAAATATCGAGTCAGCGGCAGGTAACAGCCCCTTTTCAGACCTGGTAGCTTTTGCCCTGACTGCTTTCGTTGCCATGGTCGAATGCGGAAGTAGAGAGGGTATTTAGCTAAGCTAATTTGGTTAAAACCAAAACTAGAAATCGGCTGCAAGTGGAGACGTTGAGTGCAATTTTGACAGTCTGGTAATTATATATATGTATATATAAATTTTTTTATTTAAATCAGTCGTACATATATTTACATTTATTTTATCTTTAGATTCGGACTGCGTCGGCATAAGTTGTTTTGCCATAACTACAATTTGCCTGATAAATATTTATCATTAATTGGATCCATGCCATACGCCGCGTACGAGGAAAGAGATATGGCCGATGAAGATGTTATTGAAGAAGCCTTTCAATTATTGAGCAAATAAATAAATATAAATAAAACTTTTTTCTGCCTTTTTTTTAATTTTCCAGCCTTTTTTTCCTGTTTTTTTTTTCCAATCTGTCTTTTTTTTCGAAAAAATATTGGCATCACTGCTGTAGTCTGCCAAAGCTCTCTTGCTCACCAACACAAGCACACTTTTATGTCCCTCTCCATTTGGAGCTTGCCAGTTCTGACTCAATTTGCTTGCGATAATTGCGTGAGTGTCAAACCGAAGTGGGGAGCAAAAACAAGCCGAGTAAATGCGCAAGTGTTATTGAAAATTAAATGCTCGATGCAGCTCTCTGATACCCAACAAGATCCGTCTATGCTCAAGTGAAGGTAAGTCTAAAAGCATAAGTCTGGATGTAAGTCTCTATTGTGGGACCCAACGACGCAAATAAAAGCAACTGCTTGTGGACAGATTCGATGCGTTTACACAGGGTTAGTGTTTGAGGCTTCTAAATACACGAACCAAACTCCGAAAGGGCCTCACTACGAATATCGACAAGAGCTTGAGTCGTGCAGGGATCATTGAACTCTTTAGATCAGGGGTGCCACGCACTCGTTGTTGTTTTGCGCAAAGGAATAACTCGCACGCATACGCTCTACGCGCCCATAAAGCAACAACAATTGCAAGCACTCCTCTCTTTTTTCCGAGCTAAGGTTTTGTTGTTGGCGCGTGCAGACCTGCAAGAACAACATCATGTGTGACTCTCTTCTCTCTTCCCTATGTCTGTGGCAAATTAAAAAGCAACAAAAATGTTGCCTTTGCTTAGTCAGCGCTCGCCTCGCGCGCTTTTTCTTGAGACAGTAACGACCACACATTGTTGATGTTATTGCTTGAGATATATTTTGTTCATTTGGATTGGTATTCACCCGCCCGTAAGCTCATTCTGGGCACCCCTGCTTTGGACCAAAGTTTATAAAAGCCTAACAAACCCATTGCTTTATTCACAGAAAGTTCAATGTGAGTGCCAAACGAAAGTTTTTGGTCAAGTCAAGGCTTATACCCAGATAATGGAAAGATTTAACTTGTTCAAGCTGATAAGAATTTAATAAATAGTTAATCAAAAGAGGGGTTCTGCGATAAAACTTTATATATTTACACTTTTCCCAGTTCAAATGCAACAATTTGTTAGAGCACCACATATATAAATATGGAATTCTATTAAATCTGAGAGAAGAGGTGCAAAATGGCTTTACTCGGGAACTCCAGAGGTAACAAAAACCGGATAAGAAGTGCAACTATTAAAGACTACTTTCTGAGTTCCAGACTATAGATAAGATCTGATCCAATTAAGAAGCCTCAGCGGAAATCCCAAAAGACGCAATTTTAGAATCAGAAGACTATGAGAAACACTGTCGAAAAATTTACTAAAATCAGTAAAGTATATCCTTGAGTATATCCATGAATCATTGAAGAAGTAAATTCTAGTAGGTTTGTAGTAAAGTATTCCTTTTTAAGAAATCCATCTTTTAAAATGGGAATATATACTATTTGAGGCTACAAAATACATATTCGCTATAAAAATGATAAAAAAAAAAATGGGCTAGTATGGGAGGTATGGGTTCGGATGGGTTCCGAATTTAGGATTTACTCTAAACTTAAATCCAATATCTCATTATTTGGACTTTGTGCCACATTTTTGGGTTTACTGACCACTTGTCAGTTTTTAAATTTACCGCCAAGATTGCTTCAACTTTCATCGATTGTGCGACATGTGCTACAAACGGTCACACTAAACCAAAACGTCATCACACAGTTTCCCAGCTGGTTTTCATTCATTGTTTTGCTTAATTTCTAGACAAGATTGGTGACCATGGTGGACGATAGCACTAGAAAAACGCTTAGCAACATTCCTTTGCTACAAATACGAGCAGGTCCCCGGGAAAAAGACATCTGGGTACAGAGACTTAAAGAGGAATATCAGGCACTGATTAAGGTAAGAAATCGCAGCAACAACAAACATACACTCACACTCTCCATCTACCCTCGTTTAGTATGTGGAGAACAATAAGCAATCTGGCAGCGATTGGTTTCGCCTAGAGTCAAATAAGGAGGGAACCAAATGGTTTGGCAAATG
Source organism: Lordiphosa magnipectinata (assembly GCA_037044535.1). Taxonomy (NCBI): domain Eukaryota; kingdom Metazoa; phylum Arthropoda; class Insecta; order Diptera; family Drosophilidae; genus Lordiphosa; species Lordiphosa magnipectinata. The sequence continues at coordinate 90,897 of JBAMBO010003169.1, forward strand.
TTGGTACATGCATAATCTGCTGAAATACGAATTTGAAGTGGAGTTCGATATACCTGTGACCTATCCCACAACCGCACCGGAGATTGCACTGCCGGAGCTGGATGGCAAGACGGCGAAAATGTATCGTGGTGGCAAGATTTGTCTAACGGATCACTTCAAGCCGCTGTGGGCACGCAATGTGCCCAAATTTGGCATAGCTCATGCCATGGCGCTGGGGGTGAGTATTTGGGGGGGGCGCACAATTACAAGGATGGGACATTAATTTGTGGCTCTCTATTACAGCTGGCGCCTTGGCTAGCCGTGGAAATACCCGATCTGATTGAGAAGGGCATCATCAGCTACAAGGACAAATAGTGATAAAGAATAATTTGGGGAAATCAGAACAAATGCATTTGAATATGAAAAGTCATTTTATGGTTTGCGTTTATTTAGTCAAAAGTCAAATTGGAAAAGATCATCGCGTAGTCTAAGTTAAGAATTTCATTTGGTTGCTTCGATTTGATCTGTGAGCTTCTTCTCCTCCCCTTTTCACCAGCCACATCTTTAGTTCATGTGATTGCTGTTGTTGTTGTTGTTGTTGTTGCGCTGCGAGGACTGACGCCAATTGTCCGACCAAATAGAGCTTGGCGAGGTAAACGGATCATATTGGGTGGGCAGGTGACTGTTGGTCTCCCCCGAACCATCTGATCCATGTTCTTGTGCTAAATTGTGCGCTGTGGCGTTTAAACCATTGTAATTCGATTCCAGTCCTGGCGGTGGACGTATGGGTCCCACACTAGTTGGGGCCGCCTGACTTGGCCAAGCACCATAGCCCAACGGTGACCAGGACGCTGCTGTATTCCAATTATTCTGCTCCATGTTGGCCAACAGCAAGAGTTTCTCCTGCTGTTGTTGTCTTTGTTGCAGCTCCAATTGTTGGGCTTGCTGGAGGAGCAATTGCTGCTTCATGATAAGCTCGCTACGTTCCCATTGGGCCTGCTGCTCGCGCTCCCGCTCCCGACGCTGCTCGTACAGATCTGTAAGGAGGAGGGGGAGGGAAAGGAAATTTTAAATCATTTTCAGGTTAAGTCAAGCATAGCTGTTAAATAATGATTACTAATCGTAATGATTAGATATTTGACTTTATTTTTTTCTAAAGTGAAAGCCTACCTACAAAATTGAAATTTTAACACTATTTATTTGAGACTTCTAGTTGAGGATCCTTTTTCGTTTTTTACATGTCCAATTCTCATTCCTAGATACAATTTCGTAATTCTTGTAGAATTTTAAAAGTTTTGGAAGGTGTTTAAACTTAATTAAAACACTCAAACAAAAGCTTTTGGGACTAAATATCAAAATCCATCTTTTTCAAAATCATCAAAAATCATTTTGTGTTTCAGATACGTTTTCAGTGTGATCATAATAATAGGTACACTTCATGTGTTGGTAAGAAAAAAAATTTTAATTTCCATTTTGTGTTCTTTTTTTAGGTAAATTAGTATTTCCTAACTTAGTATCCAGTGTATCCACCTCTATTTTTGGCCACTACTGCTATTCTTTTTTTTTTTTTTTTTTTTTAGCTTTTTTAGTATTTATTGAATCTTCTCTTAATGAGACTAACAATAATTTTTCAAATCTTAATCTAGAAACTATTGTACAACCATCTCCTATTGGAGCTGGTTTATGTTCTGCGGCCCTTTAATTCAGTCGCTGGGTTGGTAGATCTTTTCTTCGGAGGCGAGAATGCGTTGCTTGCAGGGTGAGAGATTGTGCAAGTTCATTAGGGTTGGCTAGAAGTTTTTCAGAATATTTGCGCTTTAGTTGCTGTATTTCAGTTTCGACCAATGGGATCCTCAGGTCGTTGTGGATACACTCGTTGCGAATGTACCATGGCGCTCCAGTGAGTGTTCTAAGAACTCTTGATTGTGATTTTCGAAGGATGTCCACACTACTCGCACAGGCATTTCCCCATAGCTGTGAGCCATAAGTCCAGACAGGCTTTATGATGCTTTTGTACAGTAAGACTTTATATTCCAGTTTTAGAGGGGAACGGGAGTTAATTAGCCAGTGAAGGCTGTTGGCCTTTAGCATTATTTGAAGTTTTTTCGACTCTATGTGTTTGCGCCAAGTGAGCCTTCTGTTGAGGTGGACACCAAGGTAAACAACATCGTTTGATTGTGGTATCATAGTCGCGCTTAGGGATATCTGGGAAAGTTGCTTCTGTTGAGTGTGAACGTCACGTGTTTACACTTTTGCTCGTTAATTTTTATGCGCCAGTTGGCCAGCCACTCCTCCACGTGAGATAGGTGGCTTGCCAAGAGTCTGGATGCGATAATTGGACATCGTGATCTGCTTAGAATTGCCGTATCATCAGCAAAAGTGGACATTGTTAGTCGGGGGTCTGTTGGGATGTCGGCAGTGTACAATACATACAGAAAAGGACCGAGAACGCTACCCTGTGGCACTCCGGCTCCAATGATGAACTCTTCCGTTGTGTACTCATTTTGACGAACAGAAAAAACTCTGTTGCTGACATAACATTCTAAGAGTTTGTGTGTATTTGGAGGAAGCAGTGTCCTAATTTTGTATATAAGCCCGTCCAACCAAACGCGGTCAAACGCTTGGGCAACATCTAGGAAAATGGCAGAGCAGTATTCGTGGTGCTCATACGCAGTCCGAATATCTGAAGTTAAACGGTTGACTTGCTCAATGGAACCCAAATTGATGTGAAGGAATTATATTTTGTGCATGGGTATCAATTTGATTAGCATCAACAGGCGGGTCGATATAGCCATGTCCGTCTATCTGCCCGTCTGTTTGTCTGTCCGTATGAACGAAGAGATCTCAGAGGTGGCAAGAGATAGAGGTTTGACATGTATGGGACATATATTTCTTATACTTGCAGGCAGATCAAGTTTATTTTCAATTTTTGCCACGCCCACTCCCGTCCCCGTAATTTGGAAAAAACGTCATATCTCCCACAGCTTTGACGATAGATTGTTCGTACCTTCTAGAGGTATCTAGTAATTAAAACTATTTATCGATTTGCTGAAGGAATAATAAAGATCGGATGAACGATACTCAAGTTATGAGCGCACCACGCTGTGCGCTCTCTAAGTTCCTCTCTCTCTCTTTCACTAAGATTGCCTCTCTTGACTCTTGAGCAAATGCGAGGGTAAGGGTACAGAGTATGTTATAGTCGGTCTTGACCGACTTTCTTTGTTGTTTGTTCTAAGGTTATCATGACACTATAATGAGGATCTAAAAATATAGGAGGCAACAATTTTAAAGAGACTGGTTTGCTGAACCAGACTCTTTTTTGAAAGCATACGATTGAAAAAAATTACCTAAAAGTCCCCCAAAACAAAGTGCCAGCTGTACAGTCTAGTTGTTGCTCAGAACCGAAACTGTACCGATACAACGTTAAGGTTCTTTTCGGTTCCAAGAAAATCGGTTCTCGGATACCGGTATACAAAAAATTTCAAATATCGATTCCGGTTCCGAGTTTTAATCGGTTCTTTTTCGGTGTAAGGTTCCGGTTTGGTTCCCTGTATATAATCTAATTGATTACTAATCGTAATCGAAATTTAACAGCTATGAAGTAAAGTCAGTCTTACCATTAACCGCAGGTGGCAATTCCATGTCCACACTGGCAAATAGCGAATTACTGGATGAGGCCGTAATGGGTTCCCACAACGAGGTCAGGCTTGGTGGCGTACCATTCTTGCGGCTACCTCCAATCGGTCCCAATTGAGGGCTGGCCGCTGTCGCATCCTGCGCTGGATTCCATGGGCTGGCAGTGTCCAGTATGAGTGGAAATTGCTTGGTCTGCAGTACATCCCGAAATGATACCCGACTGCTGGTCTCCCAGGGCGAAGTGATGCACTTGAGCGAGTCGGGTGAGGCGGGCGGTGAGCTGGTGGCGGCAAAGTTTAACTGTTTTTGGCGTTGCTTGCGTTCGGTTTTCTTGGCTGCACCTCCAGCTGTGCTGACGTTGCCGTTGCGTTGCTCCTTACGTCGTTCCTTTTCTCTCTCTCGACCCGGCGTCTTGCCTAGTTTCTTGGTGGAACCATTTTGTTCCTTGAGCACACGTTCATTGGTCTTGTTGGGTCGTGGGGAAATATTTTCGGGCTTGATTGAAGGCTTCTCTGGGATTTCCGTGGGTGGTGCCGGTTCTGCCTTGGGCTTGGCTACCAACAAGGGTGCTGGCTTGGCTTTCTTTGGTGGCCTGGGCTGGCTGCTAGGAGCTTGGGGTGAGGGCGTAGAAGATTTCTTGACAGCGACTCTGGCCTCCTGTGGCGGAGGGGGAGAACTCTGGGTAGTGGTGTTGGTGGTTGTGGTGGGTGTTTGCTTTGGTTTGGATTTCAGTACATTTATGTCCATGCTCCAGGCTGACCAGGAGGAGGGTTTAAATTTGCGAGGTGCGGCTGTGGTTGTTGTGGTGGTCAGGCCAGTTCGTTTGCGAAGCTCTTTCAGCTGACCATTTCTGATTTTTTGTTGCTGCTGCTGCTGCTGCACAGCCTCCGCCTTCAAGGCGGCCTCCTCCGCCTGTTGCTTGACTATGTTTCTTAGATTGAAGGTGGGCTGCACGGGTCCCTTATAACGGGCTGCATCGTAGGCATTCTGTTGGGCCATTATGGCTCGTGCATCAAAGATGGCCGAGATTAAAACCAAACAGAAGCTGACCATTAGCACCACCAAAGCTGTATTCCTCAGCGTGGACTCCCATGCGGGACGCGTTAGGCGGGCCGCACACTGCTCCACACTCTCCGCTGGCAGTTGGGCCAGCAGCACATAGTTAATGTCGTAGGTGAGATTTGTGATTAGCCGGAGACTACGTTGTACACGCGAGGCAGTATAATCCGTGCTGAAAGCTATCTCAATTTTACGCGTTTCATTCTCGCCCAGCTCAAAGCCAGCACAATCCAAGACCTTAAAGCCAAACTCCTCGCAGCTGTGCGACCCAATCAAGAATCCTTCCACCCTTAAGGGTATTACGCCGGAATTGCGAGCTGTAAAACTGCGTGTGACAACCCCACTCGATGGTGAACACTGCTCCAGTTGCTCGCGAGTAAGTTCAAAGATTAAAGGAGTGGTAGAGCCAGGACGACGATTGCCAAAACGAAACTGCGACTGCACGGCACGTGCCTGTAGCCACACAGCCTCGTAGAGTGTCAGGTTACTCCTCACATGCAGCAGCGTGCAAAACTTCTCCGCCTGCTGGGAACTAAACTGTATGGGTATGGTGAGGCTGGCACCACCGGCCAGCAGTAGAGGCACACCAAACGGCGCATCGGGCAGTGAGAAGACTTCACGATCGGTAAGATAGCAACTGGTTGAGCTCACATCGATCACCTCATGGGGCAGCGAGAGTTGGGTGCGTCGCGCATAGGCGGGATCGGATAGAAAATAGTCCAAAAGCAGAGGCTGCTGTGTGGGATTGGTGATGGTGATCCATTGTCGTTGCACTTGTGTGATCTCAATGGCCGGTGTCGGTGGAATGGGCTGAAACTGCACCAATTTGGGCCACTCCACGGTAATGCTAAAGTCCAACTCCAACGGAGGCAGCTCCTCGCTGTGCAGGGTCAGCGACATGGCCTGAAGCTGACGCTTGAACTGGCGATAGAGTTCAGTGCGTTGACGCAGTTCCACGCCATCGTAGAGCAGATTGTTATTGCCGCCGCCGGGAAAGATGGCCTGCTCGTTATTGATCTCTCTTATGTAGCACAAATTGCCACATAATGCCGACGGCTCGAAATAGATGCGCCCCACCTTGGTCAGCGTCTGTGCGGCAATGGTGGTGCCTTTGGCATTGAAATCCTTGAAGCGTAAACCCAGACGGGTGAAGCTTACGCTCTTCACATGCACCGGTTGCATGAAGCTAGAGCGGATGCTCAACACAGCGCTGCAAATCTTGCCCGGAAAGCAATTCTTAAAGTTCAACTGATCCTGCTCGATATCCAGCTGACCCACCGAGGCCTTAAACTTGACCGGCACTCGTATCAGCTCGTACGGAGTCCATACCTTTAGGGTGCCCACACTGGGCTCAGCCACATAGGTTTGTATGCCCAGCTTGAAGACGGCTCGGTCGCCGGAGCCCAGCTCGCCACAGAAATGAAAGCGCGTGCTCTCATTCCGTTCACTCTCCACGTAGACATGCACAATCTCCTCCACAGGCTCCCGCTCGGGCTCGCCATGTACACAGCCCATGAAGGTGCTGTGAAAGTACACATTCTTGGGTTTCTTGAAGAACCAATTGGTTATCTTGATGGGCAGTGGATTGTCGTTGCGTAAAATAATGTAGCCATTCCGTGACATCTCGCCAAAGGGCACCGTGCCCAGATCTAGCTCAGCCAACGACGACTGTTGCTCCTCCGTATCTTTGTAGACCTGCAGCACAAATGGCTGCGTGGAGATGTGCAGGCGTCCCACACAGGACACCAGTGGCAGCTCGAGACTGGTCACATTTGTCTCAATTCTTAGGGATGAATTGAAGCCCTCCTTTTCATTGATTAGATTCAGCTTGACTAGCTCCACAGAGTCGCCGGGCTGCAGTACCAGAGGCAGCCATGTCTCCCGCATTATGTCCATCTCCAGCAGGTTGGCGTCTATCTCCTTTGTCAGGCTCACATTGTACAGGATCAAGGGATGGGCAAAGCTATTGGTTACCAAAAGCGAGCGTTTCTTATCCATTTGAACAGCTCCTTCCTCGGAGCTGCTGCTGGTCACAAACTTGGTGACATTGCCATCAAAGGACAGGCCACCCTTGAAGATCTCCGCCCTAACCAAAATGGTGAACTGCTCGTCCTGTTCCTCTCCTTGTATGACCAGCAAATCGTTAATTGTTTCGCTCTGCTCGAAGAGTTTGGGATCCAGCCTAATGCTGCTCTCGTTCGCATCGAACGACAGTCCGGGTATGTCTCTTAAATAGCTCCCTATCAGCTGACGCCGTAGGGGATCCTCTGGCTCGTTCTGCATGTCCAGTTTGAAAAGCAAGGCATCCGGTGCATTCTGGGTGGCCAGTCGTCCGAAGTCGGCCAGCGGATTGCGAGCATAGGCCGCATGCCTGGGCAAGATTTCGAATTCAACGGGTATGACTAGAACCTGCTCCAGTTCCAGCTCCTGCTCGGCTATCTTAATGCGTATGTAGGCGCTGTGATTGCCCGCGGTGCGTCCATGAAAGGAAATGCGTATGACGGGCTTAAGAGTGTGCGGTGGAATTTCCCAAAGATTTTGTGGTCCCTCAGAGCCGCCGCTGGGCAGCTCCAGCTGGAACTCGCCGCCGCTGCTGTAGACCTATTGAAAAAAGAAATGAAGACCAAGTCAGTGTTGTTTCTGATAAGCATCTCTCTCTCTGTTTTTATCCACCTCTAGAATCTGCAGCGGACGCTCGTGCGGATTGTACATGTGTATCTCCGGCGTTAGCGTGGCATTCATGGGCGCCTTGATCCCCACAAGCGGCTTCAGGCGATACGGACACTCGCTACCCTCGCCGCGCACTGCAAACTCCGCCCTGCCAAAGGAGGTGTGTATAAGCAGATCCGTTGATATGGCACCTAATTCACGCGGCAAAAAATGTATTTGAATTGTGGTGTTGCCTGCGGGCGGCACTTCCCGCGTTCCAAAAAAACTGCTGTAGAAGACCGGAATCGTACCGGCGACCGAGTTCAGCTGAACTGTTCGATTGGAGTGCTGATTGAACAGTGTCACTCTCTGAGTACGCGCCTGACCCACCGACCAAAGGCCAAAGTCAAGGTGAGATGGCACGAAAAGCAAATCGCGCAACAGTTCGCTCTGTTCCCGTGTATGGGGCTCCGGGAGTCCCATGAAGCTCTCCTCCAGGCCCACCTTCTCTTGGCCGATCTCTATTTGTTGGTTGCCACAGCACGCATGGGCCAGAATTACGATGGATATCGGCAGCAGGGCAAAATGTGTTGTATACATTGTTGTTCTTTCTGTGCCCTGTTTGGGGGTTTCTTTGGCAGTTGGTACTGCTCACGTGGTTGTCGTGCAGTTGGTTACTCCTGTCTGGCACGCCTTATCTTAGAGTCCTTTGCCTTTTTGCGATTATTTATATTATTCAATTCTGATTATCGCTGTCAGCTGTCGCGTTTTTGTTTTAGCGATTGGAGTTGAGCGCGTGACGTGATTAGTATGTGCTGTTATCGATATTAAAATGTTAGAGATGGGAAAGATAATGTTGTTTATTATGAAATTATAAATATTAAAATTATGAAAATACAAGGTGAGGACAGGTAAGAATTTTGCTTTCAGCAAAAATGTAATATTGATGAGAAATGTAATATTTATTCATTGATAATATTCAGTTATGCGATTTCAAAACGGTTTTTGGACCAAATTTACATTTAAAACCGCAAAATTTTTGCGAAAGTGAAAATGGAAGCATAGCTTTTTATAAAAATTATATAAATAAGAAGTAGGCTAAGCTAACTTCGTCCGTGCCGAAGTTTTTATACCAGGGTTCCCCAAGCAGAGAGGACGAAAATGTGATTGTGTCTCGCTCTAACACACAGTGATGCATGAATTCGGCAAGCATTCGGTGTGAGTCGGCGAGTATGTTCATGCCCCAGGGGCTATCGCTGGGGAATTCTGTTTGACGAGATCTACTTCTACTTGACGAGAGACTAGCATTTCAAGTTAATATCCGAGACGCATTTTGCTCGTAACGGATGCGAGCTCTATCAAGGGACGCCTGCCGTCGTTGCTCCTGGGACATTGAAGACACTCGTGGCATTTTGATTGATTTTATTGGTCACAATATTAGGTGACAGATCACCCCCTGGACCTGTGCTGCGTGTTAAGTTGTTATCCCAGGCGTTGGCCGTCCTGTCTAAGTGCCGTATACTATTCGTAATTCTTGTTAACTATTTGTAAAGAGATTAAGTTCTATGTACCAAGCATTCTCCTAGCTATCATTAAACAAAACAAAAAAAGAAAAGATGAGCATTGTACAGAGTAATTGATGTTTTTATTCATTAGTTCCTTTTGACGATTATACAGTTCAAGAATATGTTTATCTCAAGCAATTTTTTTCTAAAGTCAAAAATATTTGATTTTTTGGATACCAGTTTTAGAAATTGGGACTGAATTTAAAATGTGAGAACGTTTTTCTAAGCACTTTCTAAATATGCAAGAATATTTAAAATAAGTAGAAAAATTAAATAAATTAATATTTTTCAGCCGAATCCTTTTCGATTTTATTTTTGCTCCGGTTCAGGTTCGGATGGAAAAATTATTTCTGCTTCGGTTCGGGCTTGCATCCCTAAATTTTATAGCTTTTGCACGACCTACTCTTGCGTGAGTCACCAAAGGCTGTACACAAATTCGTGACAGTTTCGCCAGCCCTGACTTATTACACTTCAAAGTTCCACCACTAAGACCAAAAAAAAAAATATTGTTACAAACGTGTACGTGTAGCTGTTTATTAATAAAGTGAGAAAAATACAATGCCTAGTCAAAATACCTAAACGATTAACTAAAGAAGTCGTTTATACTAAAGTGGGTCAAGAAATTAGCAACTAAAACATGGAAACTAGGAGTCTGCAAATTGATCGGCATTAAAGGGCTCCTCCATACACGCACACACACACACTCACGCAGATAGAGAGAAAAGAGACGCATATTTATAATAAAAACCTGACTGAAACTGAGATAATCATAAAGCCAAAGCTCACTGCCCATTGCATCATTATTGATTTTACCCACTTTCACCGACTTACTGCTATTATGTGAAGCTTCAATTTCGGTTACACGTCGAACATAGAAAATTGTGTGTGGAAATAGCCGAGAGTCGCTCGCCTAAGCGAACTTTGTTTCTGTTGATGTAAATTAGGCGCTAATATATTGCAAAGTCATGGCTACTTGGGGAGGGTGCTTGGGGGGCGCCCAAGTCAGTCAATGCATAAAATGTGTTGTGTGCAGCTTTAGGAGAAAGTTGAACCTTAGCCAAAAATTGAGAGAGAAAGAGAGAGATGGTCAGACCAGTTTTTGATTGAGGAGTTTCCCCCAAAATCAAAGTGTCTCATTCTTTTGGGTCTTTTCATTTGGTTAACGGCACTTGTTGTCGATCGCCGCGCGTAAAACAAGAATTCCCATTCCCGAAATTTCAAACATTTGCACCTATACTTGTATGCTGCCCACATATGCATATGTATGTATGCCTGTATTTACTCGAAACGGCGACGCGCGAACCTCGTACGACGCTATCAGATCCGACAACGACTTGTTGCTTGCTACGCTGTTCCCTTTTCATCGCTGGTGCCTGCCCATATTCGATTTCAGTTTACTTCAGACTCGAAAGCGTGCAGGTTGGCTTCCAAGTCAAAAAGAAACGAAAATAAACAAAACGCACCCAATTTCCAACACTCACACACACAAACACACAAATTGCACTCGTCTCTAATCAATTCTAAGCGTAAATAGAATCAAAGTTTGAAAGTACGGCCAGAAGTCAAACGGTACGCAAAGCTGGGCATATGCTAACTGCTCCCTCCTTCTCCTGCTCTTTCTTTTAGCCATCATGTCTGCAAAAGCCATTACGGAAGCCACTGGCAAGGACATTCTCAATCGTCATCTCAATGATCATGGCGCCGGCGCAGCCACCTGCCGCTTTGCCACAGTTAATGCCGACACGAACTGGTCCAAATTGAGCATAAGTCAGCCCTGGTTGCTGACTACGGTAAGTGCTAGTTAAAAATAGCCAACGAAGCTAATCAAACAACAAAACACACAAATCGCGAAATAAAACAATAAGTAGGCCAGCGCAACAACAACAACAACAACAACAACAACAATGTTGTCATTGAACTTGACCTCGTCAAAGACTGGCGAACGAACTGGGCAGCACGCCTTGCTCTGATGACTAAGCCATCGCCATCGATGCCCTGATAAGCATCATTCGAGCGAATGATTCCGATTAATGAGGGGGTGAATGTAGGAAATCAAGGTGATTGCGCGCGCCTTTTTATCGGCTGTGGAGTCGGGCGATTCTAACCACGCCATCGATAGGGTATTTAAGACTAGTGTCTCAACACCTCACCTTATATATATATGTATGTATATTTATATACATATTAGCATTATCAATCCTTGGCAGCAGCAACAGCAGCTGGAAATGTTTGTGAGCGTCGCGTGCTTAAGCATTTGTATACTCTAGCATTCCGCCGGGTATGCCCACTTTAAACAGCAACATACTTAACCAGCTAGAATAGCCTGAGGATTAGAACAATATAAGAGCTTTATGATCCAAATCGAAATTAAACTTGAATTCCAATACCAGACAAGTTTTTTACTTTAACTCAAGCTGAATCGGAACTGGCAATGGTTTCTCTCGATCAGTATTTGACATTGTATCAAAATGGAAACGTTTTAAATTTGACTTTAACAACCAAAGTCGATCTTTCTTTCTTTCGCTTTGGCAAATAATTTTAAAAACATTTAAAAATGGGTCCTGGCTTTAAATGTTTTTGTATCAGAAGTGATAGAAGATTTTCGTATAAATATATCAATATCAACCTAAATTTTGATGTCTTTATACGTGGAGTGATGAAAGAAAATTGGGTTACAAGAATTATATGGAATCCAAACCGTACAATTGAAATCTACTCGGCTTTAAACAATCGTTTTAAAATCGTTTAGCAACCAAGAATATTTGAATCCGTCCACACGGGTTATATGAAAACCTCTATAGATTTCTGTGACACCCCCGAATATGAATCAGACAAATTTGGTAGGTTTTCAAATTTTTAACAGTCAAAAAATCCATAAACAAAATATTCAAAAAAAATTTTGAATATTTCCCAAACTAATGTGTATAGTTGCAGAGTGTGCATCACCAATCTTTAGCTATATCTTTAGGTCGAAACCGTGGTAAAGTGTAAGGAACGGTTCGCGGACCGGTTCCTGTACTAGTTCGAGTCTGGGTTCATAGATTGTTAAATAGTTGACAGATTTTTGCCTCAACATTTGGTCAAACTTTTGACATATACTTACTTGATCAGGCGAACGCGTTCAGATACCAAGCTATGTATGTGAGTCGTCAAGTCGACTGGACCACATTCCTTATTGTTATCATTCATAAGTGTTCTAAAAAGTGTTTCGAAAGTGCCTGGTCTTTGAATTTTTGAAGCCTCACCTTCTACGTACATATCCAGCCAACATTTTATGATATTTCTGATCACATTTGAGTCTTTTTGAGTCCACTGACCGATTAAAATAGTCGTATGTTATACTTTTGTCGGGAGAATATGGTGCCCAAGCCGGGAAACTTCTGAAAGTATCGTTTACAACCCGTTTTTCTTATCAGTTTTGACTCATTTTCAAGTCATATTTCCAATCATTAGCGAGTCTTTTTCTAGTAGTACTTCAATAATTCACGTTTTCAGCACATCCATGAGAAAATCGGACATTAGTTTAATCTCTTTAATCTTCAAAGAGCTTAAAAATGACTCATCAGGGCGATTCTTGTTAAAATGATTTCAATGGATTTCCAAATGCATTTGCTTTCCCCTTTTCCGACTTTACTTATATTTTTCTTTCTTCTCGAAATCGCAATATGGATTGGATTTCAAAAAAGCATTTTTAATTATCAACTCAAGCGATTCTGTACTATACTATAAAATAGTTTTTTTCGGTCATAATATTGAGAATACTAGAAAAGATCTTAAGAAATGGACCTAAATGATTGTTCGAATCGAACCTTTTTTTTGTATACAGAGGGTTCGGTTCGGGGGCTCAAATATTTGAAAGGTTCGGTTAATGGTCCGGTTCGATAAATCCGGAAAACCGAAACCAAACCGGTTCTTTGGGGTTCGGTTCAGGATCGGTTTGCAGCCTTGATATTTATTTTCTTAAGGTCTATTCTCAGATGAGATAAAAATTTAGTTCGGCACTATATTTCATATAAATAGGACTGCGGTTTAAAAGCAATCAGATTTCAAACTGTTTACTAAACTAAACTAAATTTTTATCTCATCGGATATTATAAATGTGAATGGCGGAATATTTAATACTATTAATTTAAATGGCTCAATTTGTAAAAATGTTTTAAGAGTATTAAAGCGCTTGATTGAGTTGACAAATAGGTGTAGATTCAATGGTAAAAAATTGCGAAATCGCGAATTTGCAAAATTTCATAGGACCTAAGATTATGAAAATTGTATAAATGCCAATTCAAGACACATTTTTCGAAATTTGCCAAATTTTCATTTGAATATTTACGAAAAGCGCAGGTGTTGGTGAATAAGAGGCGCATATTGAACAGTCCAAAACTATGCGAAATTTGGGAATTGAAAAAAAATTTCGAAATTTCCAAACTAATCCAAATTAATTAAAATTATTATTATTAATGGATAAAGTTGATAGTTACCTTTCTACCTTTATTTTCGACCTTTATTATTATGAAGAGTTGATAGACGGCAAGAGAACACGGGTAAATAAAGGAGGCGTGGATGTAATGGTCCTAAATATCGCTAAATTTTAAAAATTCCCATTTGAGTTTAGATTATCATAAAGACGATCAAATCGATAGATCAAATCGGAAAATTATCTAAATTTTTAAAGCACCCAAGATAATTATGAAGATTGGATGGGCGGCAATTGAAAACGCTTATATAATAGGAGTGTAGACCAAATACCGCGAAATTCGCATAATTTTCATTTGAATATTTAAGAAAGCGCAGGCACTGTTAAAATAGAGGCGTATGACCTAACCCCAGCCAGCATTTTATGAAACTTCTGATCAGAATTGAGTCCTTTTCGAGTCCTCAGACTGATTAAAATAGTCATAAATGCACTCGTTTTCTGATCATAAATAATACTTTTGTCGGGAGAAAATGGTACCCTAGCTGCGACTCTTCATAAAGAGTTGTCTGTACCCTGTTTTTCTGATCAGTTTCAACTCATTTTCGAGTCATTTGCAAGTTTTTAAATGAATCACATTTTGAGCAAATGCATGAGTTTCGAGTCTTTCTTAAATCGCACATGAAATTAATCTATTTTTAACCATCGAAAAAGACTCATCAATGTGATTCTTGTTAAAATGATCATCGTAACCCAGCCAACATTTTATGAAATTTCTCATCACATTCGAGTCTTTTTCGAGTCCTCTGTCTGATTAAAATAGTCATAAATGCACTCGTTTTCTGATCATAAATGATACTTTTGTCGGGAGAAAATGGTACCCTAGCCCTGACTCTTCTTGAAGAGTCGTTTATGACCTGATTTTCTAATCAGTTTCGGCTCATTTTAGAGTCATATTTCCAATCATTTGCGAGTCTTTTTCGAGTAAATTTTCGATTGTTCTACATTTTGTTATTGTAATTTCAATAAATCACATTTTGAGCATATGCGTGAGCCATTTTCGAGTCTTCTTTAAATCGCACTGGAAATTAATTTCTTTTTAATCACTCAAAGGGCTTGAGAAAGAGTCTTCAAGGTGTTTTTTGTTAAAATGATCTTCCAAATGCTAACATCAATATTAATATTTGATGGATGGCAATGGAAACGGATAAACACGAGGTGTAGATCGAACTGTTAAAAATTTTCACATGACCAAAGATTATTATGTAGTCTTAATGGACGGCAGTAGTAGACGGGTAAACATCGAAAGTGTGTATATATATAGACCGAACTGTCCAAAATTGCGAAATACCCAAAATTGTTATTTGAGCTAAGATTTCTTAATCAAAATTTGAAAAATTTTATGAGTTTTGGGAATCATTAAGATTTGTTAGATGGCAATTGTAGACGAGTAAGTGGTTAGATCGAACGGTCCAAAAAGTTGTGAAATTTTCAAAAATTATGTATGAGCAAAGACTATACAATGCTTTTTAAATGCTTGCTTTTTATGCTTTTTATTCTATGAGTTAGACTATAATGTAGACGGGTAAATTGACGGGTTAAGATCAAGCGTTCCAAAAAAAAGCGGAAATACACAACATTTTATGATTAGTTCAAAATATTATGAAGATTTAATAGTTGGCCATTAAAGACAGGTAAATAGGAGGTGTCGGTCAATCGTTTTAACGAAAACTGAACATTTGCAATCTACCTCTACTCTTCTATATATAAAACAGTGTGTCCTGACTGACTGACACTGATTCACTGATTGTCAATCAACGCAGAGCGCAAACGGTAAGAGATAGAAGTCTGAAATTTGGACAGGAGTTTCCATTAGTGGTGAAAGTGCGTACTAAGACGGGGTTTTGGGGTTTTGGTCGGAATAGCGTCGGAAAAGTTTGCATGGGAACAATTTTTTTTTTATCCGATTGACTTGAAATTGGGTTTGTAAGCAAAGTACTCAAAATAATTCGATACGTGTTTTCCGATTTTGGAAAATCTGCCCACGAGGCCGGAAAATTCTGCATGCAAAAAACTATTTTTCATCCGATTGAGTTGATACTCGGTTTGTAAGGATAGAATACGAAATAGTTTAAAAATTGATTTTCTAATGTCGGAAAATCCGCCCCCAAGGCGTAAAAATTCCCGGAAAATTCAAAAACTATTTTCATCCGATTGGCTTGAAACTCGGTTTGTAGGTATAGAATACGAAAAAAAGTGAAATGGGGCGGTAATGGTAACGATAATGATAGACCATACTGATGGCGACGCATCGAAGCGCGACGGGTTAAATGCTAGTTTTCTTATATAAGTTTAGATTGACATGAAGGCGGGTAAATAGAAGGGTACCCGCACGCCGGGTACCTGCTAGTATTATAATATTTATTAAGAAACTGTAAGGCTTTTTGAATTTCGTGACCATTTACGCAAAGGCAACTCAAAAAAAGACAAAACAAAAGCTATATTAAACAATTTGAAGTTTGTTTTTCGAGTTCTGGAGCCCCTAATCATATCAGAAAACCACATTTTCAATATTTACTAGGGTTATTAATCTAGTAAGTGGTTCATAAAGAGGAAAAGTTTGCTCTTTAATTTTCAGTATTGGACTTCAAAACCGGTTTGGGAACGTATGAAGAACTCATTTAGAGAACCTAAATACACAAAAACTTATTGAAATTCTTTTTTTGTGAATGAGAAAACTTAGTAGAGGTCGTTCTCGTTCCGGGTGAAGAGATTCCTGATGTTATACCCAAAACTAACAGCAAAACAAAATTGCCGGGTTTCAATACTAGAAAAAAAAAAGCAAAATATATGTTTCTTGCGTCTATATAATTGAGTTACAATGTTTGGGCCAACGATCGCCTGACATGTACTTTTTTTTTTTTTCAATTTACACTCGTATGATCTTCTAATAAGCAACTCAAGATTCGTTTGTGTTTACTCGTACATACATATATTGTCATTGTCAATGACGCAGCTTCGCTGACCCTTGGTGATTGTTGTCGTTGTCGTCGCTTTGACTTTGTTATCGCCTGATCTTGCTTTGGAATACCTGAAACCGGCTTTTTAGGGGCGGGGGAGTTCAATGGTTGGTGATTTGTATTAAGATTCCTTTCTTTTTTTTTTCTTTAGCCGCTTGTGGTCAAGCCCGATCAACTGATCAAGCGTCGTGGTAAATTGGGTCTAATTGGTGTAAAGAAGAACTTTGAGGAGGTGAAACAATGGATTGGCGATCGTCTAAATAAGGATCAAAAGATTGGCAATGCAGTGGGCAAGCTGCGAAACTTTATCATTGAACCATTTGTGCCACACACGGATGTAAGTTGAGACCAAATGTCAGGCCATGTCGAAAATCTATATTGATTTTTTCTTGTGATTCCAGGCCGAGGAGATGTATGTGTGCATCTATTCGCATCGTGCAGCGGATACCATTTTGTTCTATCATCAAGGCGGCGTGGATATTGGCGATGTGGATGCAAAGGCCATCAAATTGGAGGTTCCCGTCAATAGCACACTATCTCTGGCCGATGTCAAGTCACAGCTTCTGAGGGAGATCAAAGACTCCTCGAAGAAGGAACGCATTGCCAAATTTGTTAGCGCCTTGTATGCCACCTTTGTGGATTTATATTTCACCTATCTGGAGATCAATCCTGTGGTCGTCACAGCCGACAGTCTGTACATATTGGATTTAGCAGCTAAGCTGGACTCGACTGCTGACTTCATATGCCGTCCCAAGTGGGGAGAGATTGATTATCCGCCACCCTTTGGACGAGATGCCTATCCCGAAGAGGCCTACATAGCGGATTTGGATGCCAAGAGTGGCGCCTCCCTCAAGTTGACCATTCTCAATCGTAATGGTCGCATCTGGACCATGGTGGCGGGTGGTGGAGCCAGTGTCATCTACTCGGACACCATTTGTGATTTGGGCGGAGCCACAGAGCTGGCCAACTATGGCGAATATAGCGGAGCTCCGTCCGAACAACAGACCTATGAGTATGCGAAAACCATTTTGACCCTGATGACCTCGTCACCCAAGCATCCCGATGGCAAGGTACTGATTACAGGTGGAGGCATTGCCAACTTTACCAATGTAGCAGCGACCTTCCAAGGTGAGTCTCGGGCCTTATCAGCTAGGGCCATAAAAACTAATTTCTTCTACCTCTAATGATAGGCATCATCACCGCCCTGCGTGAGTTCCAGCCCAAGCTGGTCGAGCACAACGTGTCGATCTTTGTGCGTCGTGCTGGCCCCAATTACCAGGAAGGACTACGTCGGATGCGTGACTTTGGCTCCAGCCTGGGTGTTCCCTTGCATGTCTTTGGCCCGGAGACACACATGACTGCCATTTGTGGCATGGCCTTAGGCAAGCGTCCCATTCCGAAGGTGGCCAGCGTTGAGTTTTCGACGGCCAACTTTTTGCTACCTGGCGGCCAGCAGGCCCAGGCCGATCTTAAGGCAGCCAGCGAGGCAACTGGCGAAGGATTAGGTGCCGGTAAGTAGCCAGCTAGGCAGTAATCGGTGTGGTCCTAATCCTAACCAATGTAAGGCTTTCACTAATCCATTTGTGTATACCTTGCTGCTCCTCGTGTGCATTGATCTGATCTCAATCTCTTTCTCTCTCTCTTTTTCTCTCCGAATTTTTGTATGTATTTTGCATTCGCCCTCCCCAAACCAAACCAAAACTTTGCTCGTTTGGCCACCACCACCGATCCGACTCCCACACATCGCACCATCCCCGTGTTTGTATCCGTTGTGTTGTTGTGTATTTTGTATGTGTATGTCAAACTTCTATGCTCTTGATCTCGACTCTCTCTCGACTCTCATCATCATAACTCGAAATGCTCGACTTCATTTGGAACAAAAAAAAAAACCCAAGCCTTGCGCTCGACAGCCGCACAATCGATTAAACTACCACCTATCTCAGCAGATGAGAGCGATGGCAGCAACACAACCGGCGGCAACAATCTGTCCGGCAGCCAACGCAACGGAGCAGCGAGCTTGAATAGAAAGTTCTTCTCCAACACGACCAAGGCAATTGTCTGGGGCATGCAACAGCGTGCGGTGCAATCGATGCTGGACTTTGATTTCATTTGCAGGCAAGTGGCTTCCACCGCACAACACCGTAACCGAAAATCTAATTAAACTTTGGTCCTCTACTACAGACGCGATGAACCCTCTGTGGTTGCCATGGTCTATCCCTTTACCGGTGATCACAAGCAGAAATACTACTGGGGTCACAAGGAGATTCTCATTCCCGTATATAAGAAAATGTCCGATGCCATACACAAGCACAAGGACGTCGATGTGATGGTGAACTTTGCCTCTATGCGCAGTGCGTATGAGTCAACGTTGGAGGTGCTGGAGTTCCCACAGATACGCACTGTGGCCATCATTGCGGAGGGCATACCCGAGAATATGACACGCAAACTGATCATTGAGGCGGACAAGAAGGGTGTGGCCATCATTGGACCCGCCACAGTGGGTGGCGTGAAGCCTGGCTGCTTTAAGATTGGCAACACAGGCGGCATGCTGGACAACATTCTGCACTCCAAGCTCTATCGTCCGGGCAGCGTGGCCTATGTCTCTCGCTCCGGTGGCATGTCCAATGAGCTGAACAACATTATCTCGAAGGCCACAGACGGCGTGATAGAGGGAATCGCGATTGGTGGTGACAGATATCCCGGTTCCACGTTCATGGACCACATACTGCGCTACCAGGCCGATCCGGAGACCAAGCTGATTGTGCTGCTGGGCGAGGTGGGAGGAACGGAGGAATATGATGTGTGCGCCGCCCTCAAGGATGGGCGCATTAACAAGCCTCTGGTAGCCTGGTGCATTGGCACCTGTGCCAGCATGTTCACCTCGGAGGTGCAGTTTGGACATGCCGGTTCCTGTGCAAACTCGGACCGTGAAACCGCCACGGCCAAGAACAAAGGTCTGCGTGAGGCGGGTGCCTATGTGCCCGACTCCTTTGACACGCTGGGCGAACTCATCCATCAGGTGTACAGCGAACTGGTGAAGACCGGACGAATTGTGCCGAAGGAAGAGGTGCCGCCACCCACTGTGCCCATGGATTACTCGTGGGCCCGTGAACTGGGACTCATCCGCAAGCCCGCCTCCTTCATGACCTCCATTTGTGATGAGCGTGGCCAGGAGCTGATCTATGCGGGTATGCCCATTAGTGAGGTGCTCAGCAAGGAAGTGGGAATTGGTGGTGTCATATCACTGCTCTGGTTCCAGCGCTGTCTGCCCTCGTATGTGTGCAAATTCTTCGAGATGTGCCTCATGGTGACAGCCGACCATGGACCCGCCGTCTCCGGAGCCCACAACACCATTGTGTGTGCCCGTGCCGGCAAGGATCTGGTGTCGTCCGTGGTCAGCGGCCTGCTGACCATTGGTGATCGCTTCGGTGGTGCCCTCGATGGCTCGGCCAGACAGTTTTCCGAAGCCTACGACACTAATTTGCATCCGATGGAGTTTGTGAACAAAATGCGCAAGGAGGGCAAACTCATTCTGGGTATAGGACATCGCGTCAAGTCCATTAACAATCCGGATGTGCGTGTGAAAATCATCAAGGAGTTTGTTCTCGAACATTTCCCAGCCTGTCCGCTGCTCAAATACGCACTGGAGGTGGAAAAGATTACAACAAATAAGAAACCAAATTTGATTTTAAATGTAGATGGTGTGATAGCCACCGCTTTTGTGGATATGCTGCGCAATAGTGGATCCTTTACAAGGTGAGTGAACGGATGGGGGGAGTATTTGAATTGGAATTGCTTAATTTGAAGTCTGTGTTCCCATTTCCAGTGAGGAGGCGCAGGAGTACATCAATGTGGGTGCCATCAATTCGCTGTTTGTGCTGGGACGCAGCATAGGCTTCATTGGTCACTACATGGACCAGAAGCGACTCAAGCAGGGACTCTATCGTCATCCCTGGGACGACATCTCCTATGTCATACCCGAGCAATACAACTAAGAGCATTGATGTTGATATATACTTACACACATACTTATATATATATATATATACATAAAGATTATAATGGATGTTGTTTGTAGTTAAGCACAGATGTTAAACGATTGCTCGAGCATGGCCCTGTTCCACCATGATCACACCCACACACTCTCTCACACACACACACACACATACACTCCATTAGCGGTGTTAATCTCTCGTATCTTTCTCAGCCTTCTCTTTAGTTAATTAACATTTTACTGTAAACTTTTTGCTTGCATTTAAAAAGTTATTAAGTTACCATTATTATGTCTCTTCTTTTATTATTTGTACGTATCTCGAAGCTCTCCTTCAGCTGGGTTTGATTTTATTTGTGGTAATTTAGTGAATGAAGAGGAGAGCTTCAGCACACAAAACACACTCACAATCACACAAATAGATCACAATGCTAAATTTTATCATAATAATATGCGATATTTTTATACTTTAGGCTTTTTGGATGCATGCAATTTCCAGTCAACAAACTGAATAAATTGTATCAAAAAAAAAATTGCATTTTATGATTTAGTTATGATTACATTTCAAACTCTACGAAGGAAAAATGAGATTCACACCTGTTTTGATCTGACGTTCTATTTCCTTTTTTTTTCGTTCGATACGTTACTGGGATCTTTAGAGTGAGTGTTTCGGGTTTCAATTCATTTCGATTTTCAGTTCTGACTAATTTCATATCGGTTTTTTTTACGTTCCGAAAAGAGTCTTTCCAAAGAAAATTATATATAGAAACACAATTTCAGTGATGTAAACTCGCTAAGCTAAGGTCCCACAGGCAAAATATTTGCCCAAATTCTGATGAAAAATGTGGTTAAATAGGCCAAACTAGGTAACTTTTTGGACATATTCGATCAAATTATTTCCATATGGAACCATAGTTTTAGTTCTAAGTCTTGAAAAATCAGCAAACATGGTTATTCAGTCAAATTTTCATCAAAATTTGGCCAATTATTTGTCTTAGCTTTAGTAACGTAAACACTTCACTCAAACTAATTGTGACATAGGAATTTCCGGTGGTTAGAGCGAAACGGACATAGTCAAAACAAAAACTCTGAGAGCCAAAATGACAGCGAACAGCTGACTAATATCTGAGTGAAAAGTTGAGTAGACAAAGCAAATTGTGTTTCTATTACTATTTCTATTTATACACACAAAATTTATCATGATTAATGCCCTTCAAAGTATGCAAACTTTATTTCCTTACAAAATGTTCTATTAGAACACAAACATTGATAGCCAGTTGTGGCAGCTTCATACATAATCCACACTGTAAATTCATCCAGATTTTCGGACCGTTAATAGGTTTGCAATATAATCTTGTGTTAAGCCAAATATAAAATAAATATAATTCTGAATCATTCCTTATTAAAAGCATTGCATAGTTTAAAGGGCATTAGTCACAATAAATTTTGTGTGTATAAAAGTAGTTAAATCTTCTTTGGTCTTTCGGTAAAAACTTATATTTCGGGTCTCGTATGTCGGTATATCTACGAGAGAGAATGATTTAATGAAAAAGTCCTGGAAACTTATTAAAACAATTACATTTTTGGTTTAAATTAATTTAATACAAAATTTATTCTTCAATTTTTAATTCTGAATTACAAACAGATCCACACTTCCCACGATTAACACTTGGGCAAACGCACTTATTAGAACTGCACCAGTTTCTGCACTCAAGCACTCATAATAATACTTAGTTTGTACTATGATATATATATTTAACAAGGCTGCATCTGTTTCGTCTTTCGAGTCGAAGCCCTTTGGTGTAACATTCAGAATACGCTTTGACCGCAAACATTCAACGAAGAAATGTGTATGTATCCACGAAAGTTGATTACGGTCACACTAAAGTAAAGAAAGCAGGAACCGGTACCGGAACCGTTAATCGAAATAAACCGTTTCAAATCAAGTACCTGAACCGGAATCGGAACCGATACAAATTTTTTCTTGAGAACCGAAAACCGTTTACCGCACCGGAACGAAACCGAAACGTTTGTACCGGTACAGTTACAGTTAGATTTGGTAACGAGTTGGAGCTCTACACACAAAATGCTAAAATATTTGCTGGCGGAAGACATCTTCAACATTTGCTCCAGTTTTGCGGTTCTGCAGATAATGACTTTCTTCTGCACCGGAAAGTGTGGGACTCAGTTTGCGAAATTGTACGCATATTCGCACCAGCGGACGTGGCCACAACTAAACTTCAAGCGAAAATCTTGGTTTGGCTGTTTTTTATTCCATTTGAAAACACTGGATCTCTAGCAAAACAGTTACTGGATTCCGTTAAGACTTTTCTCGCACTTAAGCGTGTTTGAAACCATGAAAACATTCTTAACTGGTGGTCAGAATCCTCCACAAAGTTCCCAGAATTGTATGAGATTTCAAAAGTCGTGGTTTCTGTTCTAGCTACGCAGGTTCTCTGGCGATAAAGTTTAAGCTAAGAAGTTTGATGGACTCAACCACTTTGAATGCAGTTATGTTACCGCGAGCAAATCACAAGAATGCTATATTAGTTACATAAGACATGGACGTACCGGTACGTACCGATATACCGAAATAAAAATCTGGGTACCGTATTGAAACCGAAATAGAACATTTAACCGAAATATTCATTTCGGGACGTACCGGAACCGGTACCGGAACCGAAAATCATTTCGGGATTAAGCATGCCGTGTCAAAAAGCATGCTCTCATGGTAGTCCCTACATGTCATAGCAAAGTTTCCGGTATTCATTCGTATGAAATATTGTATTTGAACATTTTATAACTAAGAAAAGAACATGGGGGCAGGAGGAACTTCTCTCTCTCTCTCTCTCTGCCCCTCTTCCATGGCACTGCAGCTAATACCCTTGTTCCATTGGCACATTCTACAAGTCATCCGCTGGATGATCTAAATGACCTTATTCTCAGCAAACAATCAGCCATGCTCCCACTTTCACTTTCGCAAAGGTTTTGCGAGTTGAAACCGGCTTTTCGAACAAATTTGGTCTCCAAATCGCGAAACTTTTGCGAAAGTGAAAACGGGAGCATGGCTGAATATGTGCGTTTTCTGACACTTTTTTTTTATGAGCATTCACCATGACGGTGACAAAAAAGAGTCCGGAATGCGCGATTTTTTTCTATGAAAACAGTCGCACTTAATGTGGAAGTTTTCTCAGTCTAATCTGACTCTTTTCTGACACAAATATAAGTGCTTTCACCCTCCCAATAAAGCATATAAAAACCTCATAAATGACATATTAAAGCTTCTTTTCTAGACACTTGAACCGCTTCCTGAAAGGCTCTTTTCAGACGCATATTGGAGTGCAACTCCGAAAATGCTCAGACATAAGTGCTTTTTATGAGCCCATACTTACTGAGAGCACTGAATGTGCTTTGAAACCCCACCAATTTATGTGTTTACTCCAAAAATGCTCTTTAGCTGGGTTCTTTTCAGACACACAATTTGGAGCGCTCCGAACTTGGCTTGCTTGGCCGTGCTAAGAGAGCAGTGAATGTGCTCCGAAAACTCTCAAATTTATGTGTTTACTCCAAAAACGCTCTTAAGCTCGGCTATTTTTAGACACATTATTTGGAGCACTTCGAACTTGGCTTGCTGGGTTCTTTCTGTGCGTATTTCCTCATACGAGATAAATGTCCATCCGCGACGGATGATCAAGTCAATGTCACGTATGATCTAGCTATTGTCACAACATATAGCTATTTTCCGCTAAAAGGCTAGATTTTCTGTCGATATGCTATCGAATTCAAAAGTGCCTGCAATAGCAGCAGCTGCTGTGTCAATGACATTGCCATGGGCGGAGAGGGTTTTAGCTCAGTGGGTAAGGGTTTAGCACAGTGGGAGAAGTGTATGGACACCTTTTATTTAAACCGATTACGCCCATGGGTTGGGTATGGCCAAGGCAAGCGGCAAGTGTTCCATTGTTTGTTATAGAATGTTAAAATGCAGTAATATTTCTTACAAAAAGTAGCTATATCATGGTGGGACTACCAGAAGAGCAAGCTGCTTGACATGTGGATGTCGAACTTTGATTTACAATTGCAAACAAAGCAATCCATACTGGACCGTTAACAATTCTTCAGTATAACAAAGAAACAACCACTTTTTGAGAATAATGTTAAATGTTTGGCAGTGCAACAAGTGTATGATTTTGTCCATATTCTCTTTTAAAGGTTGCAGTTTTCTTAATGAGACCACCAAAACATTCATGTTTTTACATTTTCTATACAACTCTCCTCAAAGGATATACATTTTTTAACTCCATCCAAATCAAAATCCACCATAACATGGTCAATTGAAAGCTCTTTGGATAGTGTCATTTTTGGGTCTTGATAGAAGGATTATCTTTAAATAAGACTATGCATATAACTAAAGACACCTCAGTGGTGTAGCATTATTACTTCATTGGTAGAAAAAATGAACAAGTTTGCTCCATCGAACGCAAAACCGAATTTAAGAACCCGAAAACATGGAAAACATATTGCTGCGTTGTT
Organism: Lordiphosa magnipectinata; assembly: GCA_037044535.1. Taxonomy (NCBI): domain Eukaryota; kingdom Metazoa; phylum Arthropoda; class Insecta; order Diptera; family Drosophilidae; genus Lordiphosa; species Lordiphosa magnipectinata. The sequence goes on from JBAMBO010003169.1 coordinate 115,737, forward strand.
GCAAATGAAATCTTTTAGTAAATTGTTTGTGACTTTTCCAGTCTCGATATTAGCACCAAGGCTACGAAATACTGGCTATGTTCCAAACCTTATTTTCTAGCCTTGACCTATACTGCACCGTAGTGCATCAATTATAAAACAAAATTCGCTTTCCGTTTTTTGAAATATGTGTAAAAGTTATTGCACAGGAAATTAAATTGCACATACATAGATCACCCTCAAAAATTGTCTTTTCTTTGTCCCGAGAGAGAGAGGAATATTTAATTTGCTACAACATCAACAATTTGGAAAAGGAACACACCCACCCCACATACAAATCTTCTATAAAAACTAATCTCATGTCGACTGGCGAGGAAAACGCGGCAAACTATACTGTTATCTCATGCGCCGCATTTTTCGTTCCATTTTGCGTTGCTTCTTCTCGTCCACTTCGGGCTGCTCCTCGGTGGCATTGCGCTGGGATAGCCATGGCTGTATGATCGTACCCCAAAGCATCCAGCCGGCACGTACCGGTGCCAAGAGCAAGACCAGCCAGAAATAGTTGGAAATGAGGGCCAGCAGTACGGTGCCCGAGGTGAGTATAATCAAATCCTTGACATTTCTGGTAATTAGAGATAGTGTCAGTGTCAGTAGGGGGTATACAAAGGCCACTAAGCCACACACTCACTCCGCTATGCCGCCCTCCATATTCAAATCATTGCCAGAATCCACTAGGCCACCCGTCTCTGAGTATTTTGGCCGTGACATGAAGGCCATGAATTGATAAGCAGCTCCCAGGATCAGCAGTGACACAATGTGCATGAACTAGATAAGAGATTAGTGAGATTAGCAGATTAAGCTGTGAAGTGGGAACTTAAAAGACTTACCACTGTCACCTTGGTGATCTCAAAGGCAAAACAGCTGACTAGAAGAGCTGGAACAGCACAGCCAATGGCCATGTTTCTGTAAAATGCTAATGTGCTCTTATTTTCCTCCACAATTTGCTTAGCGCCCTTGGTGCCCTGTTTGCCCTTTTGTGCTGGCTGCCAAAAGGAGAAAATGTTAGCTAAATGTGTAAGGGAAATCATTCTTATTATCCAGCCACTTACAGCCATGGTTTTTATACAATTTATTCGTTAATAATTTTAATAATTGAATCAAAAGTCAAGTTTTTACGTGGCTATGAAATAACGATAACAAGCACTGAGCATAGAGATGAGTAATGTTGGTGTGAAGCAGCTATGAAATAACGGCTATCGATAGTGTACCGTGAGTATTCATCGATTTCGCCAGTCCGGCAATCTCATCCATTTTTCGATTTCGCCAGTCCGGCAACCGCAGCCCTGGTCTAAAACAGCTGTCCTGTTTATAATACAACAACGCACAATAACAACACTTATATTTTATTATAAGTTTTATCGCTGCCTTTGCCAGTGTAAAAAAAGCAAGTGCGCTCTTAAAACGCTTTTCATTGGTTGTTGTTGTTGTTATTTGTTAAAGCCACCAGCGAGAAACCCCCCTAAGATTGTGCGTGTGCGTCATCTATTGCTGGATGACAACAACAATTTGGTCTAGGAGCAACAATAGCCCAGAATATGCATTGTTCTTAATAATAATAAAATCAACAGGCAGCCCAACATCATAAATACACATTTGCAATGTCATAAAATTTATTGCGGCAAAAGATGCGAGGAATTGAGGGCAAAGTTGTGGTGCTGGGATCCCGAGGTAAGCAGGAAATGTGCAATAATTCAATTAAATGACTCTTGATTTTCATTCATAAGACCATGCAACCTCTGACTCTGAGTAATTGCAGTCCATTTTAACAAGCCCAACGGCGATAAGAGACTGCAAATTGCTCTGAATGAATCGATAAGCAGCAGCCTTGAACCGTCTTGGAGAGCCCCCCGTAAACGTTGCACCAGCAGACGTCGGCTTAAAAAAAAGAAACAGAAGTCCGCATTCACTGGCATGAGTGGCCCAGATTCGAATGTTTCTTATCTTCTTAACTGAATTCCAAAACAAACAGGCGATAACGCCATCGCCCTCCCTTTTTTTAAGCTATTTTTACACTGATTTTTGTTGTTTGTTTTAAAACAACTGTGGAAACGGCTGTTTGCATTTTGCCCATATTCATGTATTTGACACACAAGGTCAGAGGCTAGCGCGTCTACTTAGTAAGAGCTGGGACACAAAGGCGAGGGTGGCTACTGAACTAGGCTAGATTTTGAACTTTTTTTATGAGTTCAGCTGTACTCCTGCTTAGCTCATCTTTGACCAGATTTCCAGATATATATTTTCTGACTGCAAAATGAGCTTTAACAATTTGTACATATATATAATATAAAGTATAATAACGTTTTTAAAAGATAATACTTCAATTAAACGCCATCTATCAGGCTAATTCCTTCTCCCAGTTCTTATATCCACTAGACTTGGTGTTGCTTAGTTAAGATTTTCTTTCAATCAATTGAGATTCGCCCTTAAATTGTTTCAGAAGTTTCAATAAGTCAAATTAGGGCTTTCACAAACTTCCAATGTGTCCCATGGTATCCATATACAAGATATAATGTTTCATTTTCGCAATTTTTATTCAATTTATGTGGTCCCCAGAATTTTGAAACAGTTCTCTCTCAAAAAAGTATTCAAAACAAATAAAAATTATGACTTAATTCAACTGATATCAAGAAATTCCTCCAAAACTTCAAACTGCCCTCGTAGATATTAAATGTATACATTATTAATTCCACATTCCTGCCATTTGTTTGTTGTACAATGTTGCTTCTTCAATTGTTTTATTTTTACTTTGTAAAAAATCACACCCGGTACTTTTCTGATGACATCTGGTTCTTTTTTATGAGATGATTCAGTTTACGTATACATGGATATGGAGACAACAGAGTCATGGGATATTTTCTGGCCCCATCCAACAAAGAGACTGTCCGTGAAACGTCATTTCCTTATCAATAAACTGTTTACCGTCTCAAATTGTATTATTGTTTGGATTTTCATTAATCATTCTTAATCTATTTTTGTATTTGCAGGTGTCGGCAAGACGCGTTTGGTCATCAGATATATCAAAAACACTTTGCATCGCAACGAGAACGAGGTGCCCACCATAGCCGTCTCATTCTTTACATGCAACATCATACTGGATGAGGTCAAAATTAAATTGCAAGTGCGTATCCCCGTGTCCAACGTGTCCACGTATCACAGTCATAAAATAACAAGCCGTTTGCCTTACTAATCCTATTTGGTATTTTTGGTCCAATGGTTGTCGGAGCACAGCTAATCTGGGTTTTATGCTGGCCTCCACTTTTTACCCATTTGCCTGGTGATTTTATTTGTTTTTTTATTTTGCAATTTCTGCGTCCACTGCACTTTGTGTTTATTTGTTTTTGTTTCTTTTTCTTTAGTTTGCTTTCTGTGTGTGTGTGTGTGTGCTTTTTTTTTTATAGTTTATTGATAAGCTAAACGCGCGTGCCCCCTTTGGGGTTAGTAGGGTGTGTTAGCCCTTCGCGCGCATATTTTTCTTTGGGTAATTTCGCTTTTATGTGAATGCAACCCCTCATATATGGTATAACAAAAGTAGCGATTTAATACTTAGATAAAAGGTACACGAGTTGTATACCCTAACAAGGTTTAAAGACTTTAAGACATGAAGATTTAAAGAAAAATACCAAGATGTTAGGAGTACAGAGCTGGGATACTGTAACGAAACGCTCATTTATGCTCGTAAGCTGATTTAGTATTCTTTTGAGTAGGGTAAGCCAAACTGAAAGACGTTGTTCGGTCTGATTCGGTTCATTTCATCGACGAGTTTGAGGCTTGGGAGCAGTCCTGAAACTGATAATACTTTGGAAACATTTGGACCGGATTCGGTCTAATTGATTTTAGTAAGTAGACAATTCTATTTTCAACTAGCTGTAAGCCCCATTTATAACTTAAATAATTTCTGAGATATGGCACTGAATCACTTTTGAACCGGTTCGATACCGGCCCTGAACCATATTACCAACCTATAGTCTTAATTTCAAGTTTATAGCTTAAATAACTTCTGAGATATAACTAAGAAACATTTTTTAACCGGTTCGATAGCTGTTCGATGCTCGTCCTGATTCAGTAAGATATCCGACTCCATATTACCAAACTACAGACCAGATTTTAAGTACATAGCTTTAATAACTTCTGAGGTATGGCTCTGAAAACAGTTTTTAATCGGTTTTAAACTGGTTCGATACCGGTTCGATATTAGTTAAATACTGATCCTGATCCAGTACAATGTCCAACTCCTTATTACCAATCTACAGATCAGATTTCAAGTTGATAGCTTCAATAATTTCTGAGATGTGGCTCTGAACAACTTTTTAAACGTTTTCAACAGCTTTCGAACGTGTTCACAGTCTTGAGATATGGTCTGATTCTGTGAACATTTTGTTAAGATCGGTTCAGCGGTTTAGACGCCTATACAAACATACATACAAACATACTTTCACTTTTATATACACACCTGATCATATTAATAGGTACACACCGGAATTTTTATACTCTGTACCGAAGGTACATAGAGTATATTAAGTTTGTGCAAAAGTATGTAACAGGGAGAAGCAATCATTTCCGACCCTATAAAGTATATATATTCTTGATCAGCATCAACAGCCGAGTCGATATAGCCATGTCCGTCTGTCCGTCCGTCCGTCCGTCCGTCCATCCGTCTGTCCGTCCGTATGAACGAAGAGATCTCAGAGATGGTAAGAGATAGAGGTTTGACATGTATGGGGCATATATTTCTTATACTTGCAGGCAGATCAAGTTTATTTTCAATTTTTGCCACGCCCCCTCCCGCCCCAGCAATTTGGAAAAATCTTCATATCTCCTACAGTTTTGAAGATAGATCGTTCGTACCTTCTAGAGATACCTTGTAAATAAGATTATTTATCGATTTGCTGAAGGAATGATAAAGATCGGATGAACGATACTCAAGTTATGAGCAAAAAACGGCCAGTAAACACCCAGCACCACCCCACCCACCACCGCAGCATTCTATTGAACGTCAATCTTAGTGAGAGAGAGAGAGAGAGAGAGAGAGAGAGTGAAACTTAGAGATGAGCGCGTATAACTCGTGAGCAAATGCGAGCTGAGACGTTAAGGGTACAGAGTATGTTATAGTCGGGCTTGACCGACTTTCTTTCTTGTTTAATTATAGATGGTTTTTTCGTACTTTTAGTGTTGACAACTTTTTAATTTTTGGTTTTTTGTTGTTGTCAATGTCTGGCCACACTGTGACAAAGAGTTGAAAGAGGGGCTGCCCCGTATATCAAAGCTTTTCTATAAATTGCAAGTCAACCACACATTTCGGCTGATCATAATAATAGGTAAAGTCTCCGTTTCTCACAAGTATCAAGTGAATAATTTTGTAATCAGTGATCTTTTGGTAACTAAAGGTAAATTAAGTATAGCTCCTGTCAATAAGAGAAAAAGGACCCATTTAAGTCATCGAAGGCTATTGCAGCCGAAATTGGGAATTCAGTTAGTGCTCCAACTATCCGAACCCGACTACAAAATGCCAACCTACCAGGAAGAATTGCCAGAAAAGTCCCACTTATGCGCAAAAAAAATATCACCATGAGGCAAACTTTTGCAAGGAACCACAAAGACTGGGTAGGATGCACCGGGGAGAAAAAATGGAGAAACATATTATGGAGCGATGAAACCAAGATTAATTTGTTTGGGAATGACTGTGAAACGAATGTTCGACGCCCTAATGGAAAGGAATTCCATCCACGGTTTACAAAAAAAACAGTCAAACATGGAGGGGGCAATATAATGGTATGGGTAATGAATGCTGAAGAGTACAAATCCATATTGGAAACGGTACCATAACCGTATGCTGAGGAAAATATGCCATTACGTTGGGTATTTCAGCAAGATAATGATCCTAAACACATATCAAGGCTGTTATCTAAATTTTTCTTGGACCAAAAAGTTGACGTTCTGAAGTGGCCAAGCCAATCCTCCGACCTTAACCCCATTGAAAACTTGTGGGGAGACTTAAAAAAGAAATTGGCAAAGCATTCATTTTCAAATAAACAAAAATTATGCGAAGGTGTCCCAAAAACTGTTGTATGAGACACCAGTAGAGACCTGCCAGGCTCTTATTAAAATTATGCCAAAAAGAATAGCAGTAGTGGCCAAAAATAGAGGTGGATACACTGGATACTAAGTTAGGAAATACTAATTTACCTAAAAAAAGAACACAAAATGGAAATTAAAATTTTTTTTCTTACCAACACATGAAGTGTACCTATTATTATGATCACACTAAAAACGTATCTGATGTTACAGTTATCAAACAATGTTCAATGTTACAATTAAGTTTATTTTATTAAAAACAAATAGTTTAAGAACCAATGAGAACAAATTTTAAGTTTGAAACAATGAATAAAACTGTTCTCTGTTACCTTTAAGTCAGAGTTGATGTGTGTACCTATTAATATGATCAGGTGTGTATATCTCTCAAGATAAAAAAGTAAAAGTTCTTTGGCGTTTGAATTGCCAGTAAATTTTAAGGTGAAGGGAGGAAAACGGGTCTTAATCCATTTATGGGCATTTCCAAACTGACGTGACGTTACGTTCGTACGAAAAAGTGTTTTTAAAAAATATGAAAATCTTGGATTTTTCAAAAGATTGTTCTATATTTGTTTTATTTTTGCAATTAAGTAGCACTATAATTAGCAAAAACAATGACATCAATCGATCATAAGGAGTTAAAGATATAAGCGAACATATATGCTAACTCTGCGAATTGGGCAAAGCTTTTTGTATACAAATGTTTTTCGTATGATTTGAAATAATATAAGTTTATTTTCCAGGTTATCTTATTCAAAAATGTTTGCCCAATTTTTATACTCAGTACCGAAGGTACATAGAGTATATTAAGTTTGTGCAAAAGTATGTAACAGGGAGAAGGAATCATTTCCGACCCTATAAAGTATATATATTCTTGATCAGCATCAACAGCCGAGTCGATATAGCCATGTCCGTCTGTCCGTATGAACGAAGAGATCTCAGAGATGGTAAGAGATAGAGGTTTGACATGTATGGGACATATATTTCTTATACTTGGAGACATATCAAGTTTATTTTCAATTTTTGCCACGCCCCCTCCCGCCCCCGCAATTTGAAAAAAACGTCATATCTCCTACAGTTTTGAAGATAGATCGTTCGTACCTTCTAGAGATACCTTGTAAATAAAATTATTTATCGATTTGCTGAAGGAATGATAAAGATCGGATGAACGATACTCAAGTTATGAGCAAAAAACGGCCAATAAACACCCAGCACCACCCCACCCACCACCGCAGCATTCTATTGAACGTCAATCTTAGTGAGAGAGAGAGAGAGAGAGTGAAACTTAGAGATGAGCGCGTATAACTCGTGAGCAAATGCGAGCTGAGACGTTAAGGGTACAGAGTATATTATTGTCGGGCTTGACCGACTTTCTTTCTTGTTTTTAAATTGCGTTACTTAAATTTCCTACATATATTTATGTTGTTTTTCTTATAATATAAAGCAGATACTTACAGTTTATTGCAATCATATAGTTTCTTATGCTGTCTTCTGCATTATTTTTTAACTCTTTGAACCCTTAGAAATACTTTAGAGACCAAAAATCAATGCAATCTAAAGGCATTTCTTATGACAACAAAACGTATCCAAATGATAAAAATGGCGCTTGCGCGACTTTGCATTCAAAAATCTCGAAATGGGTTATGAATATATTTAAAATTGGCTCATATTAGTTCATTTTGATTATTTCCGCATGAAAAAATGATAAAAAATAGTGTTTTTTTGTTTCTGTGGAAATGCCCATATGGGTATTTCCATGATGTCGAACGCGACAGTCGTACGCATTTAAAGTGGAATAGAAGTCGAATTAAAATAATTTTTTTTTCTTTTGTTACTTTAACTTATAGCACTTTCGCAGCACTTTATTTAGTGGGAAAAAAGTAGAGTACACCTAGTGCTGGTTCCAAGATAAAGCCAATCAAAAAGTGATTCGCACGCGACAAAAAATGGAAGTGGTGTTTTTGGCCATCAATATAAAAGCAAAACTCAGCGAGATCTCCCAAAACCATTTGCTTCAACTAATTTTAAAATGTTGTTGAATATTTTATTTGTATATTAGAATTTATTTGATCGAAAAATTTTCATAATTTTTTTTATTTCAAAATAAAATATGATTCGATACGGGACATTGCAAACGCGACACTTTTTTCCATCATTTTATTTATGTGTTTTCTGTATAATCCGAAGCAAAAACTTACGATTAATTGCAATCACATAGTTTCTTATGGTTTCTTATGCATTTTCTTATAACTCATTGTACCCTCAGAACGATTTTAGATAGCAAAAGTAATCTATAGGCACTTTTATCAAAAAAATGTGCAATATTTATGTCCAAATTAGAAAATTCGCGCTAGCGCATCCGTGAAGCGGCGTATTTCGAAGTGGGTTGTAATTAAATTGTTTCCCCTTGAAAATTTTAAAAAACAGAGCGTTTTTCAGCACTTTTAATTTTTTGGTCTTGGTGGACCTTTTGGTGGAAATGCCCATATATAAAACAAAGTCGTGCTAGTTACACCACTAATATATCAAGAACCGCTGGACGCATTTTTAAGATCTGTGATATGTTGGATTAGTTTCCGCCCCGAATAGCAATTAAAAACTGGCAAAAAGCAAATCGGTCCAAAAAATTACGAAAATTTGCAAAAAGGGGAAAGAAACGTCTTCGAATCTGGTGGAGGTAATTTATTTGGTTTACCATTTTTACCAGCTACACTGGTCGGTTTTCCAAAAATTCAAAAAAACAAGGTCTGATAACAAAAAAGGTCTTAGGAAATACTATTGGATAGTCTTCTCTACTTTACCACATATTCCGTTTTTCGATATCATAGCGCTTTTAAAAGTTATGGACCAAAAACTATAAAAATTAACGACACTTTTTTACATTTTTTTGAACCATAATAACCTCCAAAATATCTTAAAATTGACAAGTCAATTGATCAATTTAAAATAACTTTTTAATATCCACTCTTTTGTTTTCCAATAATTACTCTGTCATTTTCAAACTATTTTTGGGCTATAACTTTTTTAAACGGGATGATATCGAAAAACTGAGAATTTGGTAAATTAGACATTTTATGACATCAGACCTCATATTTAGAATTTTTTAAACTTGAAAAAAATCGATTTTATCAAAACATAACCACATTTTCCATATTAAAATCCAACAATTTGTATTGAGAATTTATGAGAAAAATCAAAACTTCGTGTTTACCTTTTCTGTAACGTCCTCCAGTCCAGCTTACTTTAAACAAATTTGGTTGGATAAGGTTACTTAATCTGGTCACAGGACCTAGAAATGTAAATATCAATCAGGCCTGCTCCAGTTTTCACTTTCACTTAAAATGCTCGAATTCGATTTGGTTACCTGTTCCGGTTTTCACAATTCGATAGAATTACTCGATTTGAATTCACATTGCTCGGAGTCGATGAATTCAAAAGTAGATGAGTTTTTCTACTTAATGGTGTCAAAATAATGGCATAAAATTATATTTGTAGCAATGTTTAGTCTATTTAGATACTTTCTGAAAAATTACATTCTTTTAAAAAAAACATCTTTTAAACAAACATTTTTACATTCTTGTAAAAAGAAATAGTTTTTATGAGAAGCTTTAATTTTTTTCTGTGCCAGCCAAATCAAACTCACATTTTTTGTTCAACATGTTTCGGTTTTCACTTTTTTATGAAACGATTGAAACATTCGAAAAGCTTCCATTAAAAATAAAAACGACATCTTAAACAGCTTTATTATAATACTATCAACTTCTTTGACTTTTCCGTGTGTCTTTTTTTATGTTTGCAGCATATTCAGGTGAAAAATTAGTCAAAGGGAAAATTTTGGAAATGAAACATTCGAATTGCAAATCGAATGCAAATCGTTCGAATACCAGAACAACTTAAATCTAATCGTTCGATTTTGTTTTCATTTGATTGTTCGAATACCAGAACAACTTAAATCAAATCGTTCGATTTTGTTTTCATTTGAAATCGGAAAAATATGTGAAAACCGGAACAGGCCTGCAAATAAATGTGCGAATATCTCGTACACCTGTCGTGCTGGGGGAAAACGGAATATTACTTGAATTCAGCGTCCAAAATTACATATGGAAAGTTTATTTATTTATTTTTTTTATTTATTTACTTAGAGTCGACAAAAAAATGCTGTCAACAAAAGTATAAATACGTTACAAAAAAATTTTATGAGCTAAGGAAGCCTATCAAAGAAAATCTAATAAAATTTCAAAATAAACTAATAACGACTCCGACACGGTGGGGGTATTTTATTTGCCCGTCCGGCCAGCTATGCCCCTATTCACAGCCGATTTGCTATCTTCTATGTTGCAAAAGCCTGTAAACCTGTGTTATCATCAAGTTTTAATAGTTGGCCATTGTCGATTGGTAAATAGGACGCTTAGACCAATTGGTCAAAAAAAATCGCTTAATTTGCAAAATTTTATTATGAGTTAAGATTGTCATGAAGACGGGTAAATAGAAAGTGTACATTGAACAGTGCAAAAAATCTCGAAATTTTCTAAATTCATATATGAATTTAGATTATCATAAAGACGGTTAGAAAGACGGATAGAAAGACGGGTAGATCAATCCAAAATTGTATTATGAGTTTAGTTTATCGAGTTAAGTGTCGACGGATAAATAGGAAGTGTAGGCTAATTGGTCCAAAAAAAAATCCGAAATTTGCAAAATTTTATGAGTTTAGATCAGGCATGCCTAAAAGCAGCATACGACAGAGCACTCACCAAAACTCGCAAAGAAAAGCACCAATACCAATAATGAAATTGTTGTTGGTCAGTTTGCACACTAACTAAATCGTTTGCATGTGTGTCGTTTTGTATACGTCGCGCCCTGCATGTATACGATCATTGATTTCCTATCTTCGGTGATATTACAAAAACAAAACGTACTCAAAGAGTATACGGCTGAGCATCGCTGGTTTAGATTGTCATGAAGACGGTAAATATGGAAAGTTCATTAAAAAAGGCGAAAATTAATAAATTTTCGTATGAGTATTCGTATTCAATTATTATGAAAACGGGTGAATAAATATATGGTAAGGGTGCGTTCACTCACACTAGCAGATTGTCATATTTTTAGGTGCCAGATGCTGCCATATTGTTGCAAAATGTTTGACCCAAAAGGACTCAAAACCCGAATTTTGTATTTCCAAAACGTAAATCCCTTAAAAATGCCAAACTTAGTAAATACCAGTTGATTATTTGCTTAAGAAATCATCATAAAAGTAATAATGCAGATCGATACCTGATCTTCTACTGGGGTTATTTAAGGCCGTCCTCCTTTGCTGCAGTTAAAACATTCTTCAACTCAGCTGTTCTCCTACGTGTTTCGGCTAGCTTTTGCTGCCTTCTTCGATACCAATTACCCAAATTAGTGTGAACGCGTCTTAATAATGTAAAAATGCTCTGTCCAGGTTCATTTCTAAAACTGGTACAAGCTTTTCGTATCCTGTTTGTAGATTTCGTACCAAACTTAGTCTGCAACTTGACCAACCCTTAGCCTCTACTCTTCTTAATACTCAAACAATAACAAGCAAACATAATACCTATACAAATACCACACACTCACTCAAACATACATACATACATTGTACATACATACGTACGTAATGTGTAGTTTGTGTGCATTTTTCGTTTTTATGTATTTAACTAAAGATTCCCTTTGTGTTGTTGTTGTTGTTTGCGTTTGCTCTCGTTGATTCAAGATTTGACAATGAACAAGTCGTTGCCCGCAAAAAAATTTTTATGAAGATTTCAATGGTTGACCATAAAGCGAATCATCATCAGCACCATGAACCACATACAATATGATTGTTATTATTGTGGGAAAGCGAAATTGGCAAATAAACGTAGAATGACTCAATTAAAGTTCTAGCTATTCCACCATACTGATTACAATCCATTTTTCTTTTTTCCAGATCTGGGACACTGCTGGCCAGGAGCGTTTTAGAGCCGTTGCCCCCATGTATTATCGAAATGCCAATGCGGCGATTTTGGTCTTTGATTTGACGCAATATAAAACATTTACGGAAATTAAATCATGGATACAGGAACTGCATCGCAATGTCCAAGATCCAATGATATTGACACTGGTGGGCAACAAAATGGACATGCAGTCACAGCGTGCCGTGTCACGCGATGAGGCTTATCTGTTTGCCACTTCGATTGGAGCCACCTATTTTGAGACATCCACCGAAACGGATCAGGGACTGGAGCAAGTGTTTGTCTCCACAGCCCTGGGGCTGGTGCGGCTGGCCGATGAGGGCAAAAGTTATTCGTTGCGTTCGTTCGAGTCCTGCGATTCACTGGCCTACACCAATACCAACACTGCCTTCAGTCATACGGTGGCCGCCTTGGCGCGCAGCCCGGGGAATGCGGCCTTTCGCTTGCCCTATGTGCACATTGGTTTGGCCGTGGATAACGAGGATGTGAAGACAACTGGTGTGGGTCGCTTGGAGACGCCAGCCTGGAGCATTGAGCATATTGCTTTGGGCGAGGTGGAGAGGCCCAAATGGTGTTGCTATTGAGGCATAACCAAAACCAGGAACCATTGTGATGTTAACAAAGCAGATATACTTTAGTTCGAATTTGGCTTCAAGCAACCACTGATTAGGCTATATGGACGAGCTGCCCACAACAGAAACAAGGACAAGGCAAGGCAGGATGCGGCTCTTAGTGGTAAATTTCTAGCACTTAAGTTTGAATGGATAATGCCTACAATGATTATTATTTATAAATATTAAGTTCATTTGACTTTTAACACACACACACACACACACACACGCAACCACACACAAATACACCTACACTCATCAGCAACCACCACACAAAACACTGCAATTCATGTACAAAGGCATTTTGATACAAAAAATATACAAAATAGAGATGTAAAAATATATATGTACATGCGTATTCCTTAGCAGAACTTGCTCTGTCATTTGCTGGGGCCCATTAACGCAGCAGGTCTTGTCCTGTAATTGGAATTTAATGCCCAACGTACAAAGCCAAGGGTTACAATGCTATTGGTTCCTTCTTAATGCTATGCATTAAGTTGAACATCAAGCAGCTACGTGCTGGGGAGCCATGGGGTTTCCTTAGACGATTATGCATGGGACAGTAACTGAAATTGTTCCTTGAAAAGGGGGTGGGAGCAAAATGTTTGAATTTTCAAATGATTTTGGGCGAAAAATTTAATTTGTTCAAGTTATGGCCATGTCTGATGGTGTCATAGAGGGTGGCTAATGATTATGTGGTCAGTCATTCTCGTTTCTAGATTACTAACTACGCCAAAACCTACTCGTATCTAATAAGCAAGAAGCCGCCTCCCTGAAAGTAACCGGAACTTTGCAATCTGCCACTCAGGCTTTGAGAAGAGAGAGGACTGTAAGCTAGAAACTTTTATCAACGAACTGGGTTCCCGAACTTTCTGTCCATATCAGGGTACAAGGGAATGGAATTAAATTTTTTAATCTTTGGACTTGTAGTTAAGAAAACAGGCATTCTTGCAGATCTCTGTTCACAACAATCAGCGATGTCTAGTTATGACACACAACAATTACCCCGTTTTTATTGCCTACTTTTTGGGGCAGTTTAAAAGATTTATAAATTACGCCCGAAAGTAGGCAACAAAAATAGAGTAACTTCTATATGAGTTCCTTATTTCAAATGATTTGCTAAACAAACTTTGTCAATGTCTTTTGTTCATCAGGCACAACTTTGCCGATTAGCTAATACACTCCGTACGCACATAACTTATGGTCAGTTGATTCTTTATGTATAAATAATATGCGCAATTTAGCGTTAAGCGTTGGAATTACACAAACAAAAGACCGAAAAACTCATTCAAGTGTCATCAACACAATCTGCAGTCAGCTGATGGTGCTTGGCCCTGGTTGAAACGGCCTGTTTGTATGCGGTAGCCAGTTCATTGATTTGCCATTAGGAGGTGGTAAATGAGTTGACTCTGTGGGGGCCACTCGTTGTTGTCTATGTGTTTGTGCAGTCAACCGGATGTGATGCTTACACACGCATGCACTGAGTATCCCACAGAGCCATGAGTCTTTGTGGCGTTGGCTATGGAAAATACCTCAATGTCTTTGGCTTGTGGCAGACGAATATATATTTACCTGCTTGAAAATGTTTACTAATGATGTTTAGACGGTTTAATGATGTAGAAATGCATCAATGTAATCAAGGTAAGACAGCCAAGTGCAGGCGGGTATTAGAATGGAGAGGTGTGCTATTGTGGTTAACCTTTAGAAAATTGCTTACTTTATGTGGACAACACTTGGTTATACAAAAAAAAGTTTGGCAGAATTCTAGTATGAATGGTAAAGATGGAGCTAAGGGAAATGTCTGTCTTTTTATTAAATGCTTAATGTTGCCTAAATACTTGTTGCCTCTTATGTTTCAGCAACCAATGTTGCTGCAACAAATATTGCTCAACATTAAAATTTAAGTTAAATTTGCCCAACAAAACTATCTAAATGCGTTTAAACCACCAATTCGGATACATGGCTTGAAGGCATATTAACTTGTCATCTGTCCAAATTTTGTGGCCATCAAGTTATTAGGTGTATTTGCATTTATGAACAATTTTATTTGTACAATGACTAAAGCTATACTAATGCCAAATAGTTGACAACGTCCGCACTTTGTTGCTGCCAAGAGAAAAATTGTGTGTGTGGGGGGAGGTGGTAGCCATAAAGTATGCATCAGCAGCGACAACACGCTGAACTGCAGCCCATAACCGAAACGCTTGTTAAATATTCAAAATCATTTGCATGACCAACTTGCCAGAGGAGGGGAGGTGGGTCAACACAAACACCTCATCCAGCTATTTGTTCGTTTGCATACTTGATTTGTATATGTGTGTGTGTGAGTAGGAGACTGAATGTCTGTGTGTGTGTGTGTTTGTGTGGAATTTATGTGGCATCGAGAACTTTAGTAGATTTGACATCCAGAGCCTCGTAAATATGCCAAAACGGACATGTAATACAATTTATATGCATAGGCCAAATAAAAATATGGAACGAGTACGCATTTTGCCAACTAACAGGCTTTCACACTCAACAATTGACTACAAACTAAGTCCAAAATCCATTTCGATAATTCGGTGAGTGAAGCGAGTTAACAAACATCAACATAAATTTGTTTACAAATTTATACAAAATTTTACATAAATCAACAAGACATTTTAGACAAGTGCTATAAAGTTTTACATAGTTTCAAGATTTTTGTAATCAGCAGTGAAAGAAATTCAATTTAAAATGCACTAAAGCAATCGAAACTTTGCTTTAACCAGAAGAAACTATACAGTGTAATCGGTTACAATGAAATTGGTGCTGTAGTTTACTATTGATATCCAAAACTTTCTGTTAGAGTCAACCTATTTTATTTAGATTTGAGAATTCAAATCAAAAGTGCTCAAAAAATACGCAGAAATAACAAAAGAAGCTCAATGGGAGAGTGCAACTTTAAGGTTGTAGAGGATTTTGTCTACCTCGGAACAATGATAACCAGCGACAACAAAATCAGCCTAAAAATCCGAAGAAGAATTACTCTTGCAAGCCGTTGCTACTACGGGCTAAGTCCCACCTAGCATTTGGAAGATCATTTTAACAAGAATCACCTTGTTGAGTCTTTTTCGAAGCCTTTTGATGATTAAAAAGAGATTAATTTCATGTGCGATCTAAGGAAGACTCGAAAATGAGTCATACATATGCTCAAAACGTGATTTATTAAAAAACGACTCGAAAAAGACTCGCTAATGATTGGAAATATGACTCGAAAATGAGTCGAAACTGATCAGAAAAACGGGTTATAAACGACTTTTCAAGAAGAATCGCGGCTAGGGTACCATTTTCTCATTTATGATCAGAAATCGAGCGCAATTATGACTATTTTATTCAGACAGAGGACTCGAAAAGGACCCGAATGTGATCAAAAGTTTTGTAAAATGCTGGCTGGGGTACGAAGTTCAATAGCAGAGCCTTTTCCCGAAGAACAAGTCGCTCATCAGCCCAGTCCTGCAATACGGCGCAGAAGCATGGACATTAACAGCAGCGCATGAGACGGCGATTGGCGTGTTAGAGTGAAAAATCCTTCGGAAGATTTATGGACTTTTAAAAGTTGATGATGAATTCCGCATTCGAATGTATCGCAAACTGTATGGGCTATATGGGTATACCAGTGTAGACAAGCGCATAAAACCACAGCGCACAGTGGGTCCAATAGCTCTGATAGCAGAATTAAATTAATAACTTTAGTAAATTAATAGATATTTTAATGAAACTTTGTACTTACAGTTTTTAATTCATTTTACGTATATTCTCCAAATTTCAATGTCCTACGTTAGGTATTTCCCATAGCTCCCATACAAATGTTAAAAAAACCATATTCAACAATATAAATGTTCACATTTTTTTTTTTAATTTTTAAGTGTTTTGTTTTTTAATTTACATTTTAACTAATGAGTTTGTTTTCTATTTATTATTCGCTACTATTATTCGGAATCTGAAGATTCAGAATCATTATTTAAATGTGGGAAATTTATTAGAAGGCCAGCAACAACTTTATCAAATTTAATAGATTTAACCGAATTTGTTGACATTTTAGACAATGATGTTATTAGTGGATCAGAAGACACGAGTAATGCGTGCATAACATCTTCCATTGTATATATATATTCCGTATATTCCGGCAATCCTTATTCCTGGCTTCCAGGGCTTCTTCAGACATCATGCCAATAGGAAGACCCACATGCTTTATGATGTCTGCACCATGAATTAATATCTTATGGACAGATGATGGCATATAAAACCATGGATACAAGTCGACAAACATTTCAGCTGATTTCATGGCATATGAACTAAATGCATCGATATTGATTTCATAGCCACAAGTCCGTCTAACACATAATCTTTGCTTTTTGCAGCCTATGGTAGTTGGGGTATATATCTGCATTCCTCTCCTTGGCACTTAATCGCGTTAGCTGGTATGTATGTTTTGTGTGCCCAACATCTACATACAGTGCAAGCGCTTCTTCAGGTGAGAAGGGAACAGGTAATTTCACTGGTGTGTCCAATGACTTCTTTATTTGTTGTCCAGCACTCTCGTCTGTATTTAATGTGGCAACAATTTTTGAAGCCGTTCGCATTCCAGATTTATACAAACTGGAGCTTGTAGCCACCATCAATTGTTCACAAGTTGCTTGTTTCATACGAGTAGACACTTGTTTGATCTGCGCCTTAGGGCACAAATCAGCAAAATCCTTTTTAGGCCTACCAATATCTGATGTTGACGTGAAATGATATAAAATGAGCGGCATATCAAGCCATTTCTGATTTTTTTCTCAAAAAACTTAGTGTTGTAATGGCAATCCTTCCATTTCACTGCAAGCCTGCTTACAAAATTAGCCAATTTTTTATTAATTTCTTTAATATCGTTGTCAGATAAGTTTATGTTCTTCAAAATTGTGCAAAATACATATTCATTTAGCACCAACAATTTCCTTGATGCGACATTTTCGCCAAGCCACATGCAAAACAGAACGTGCTTTAGGACTGACATTTCACCTAAAAAGTGCAATAGACTTAAGAGTTGGACGTAGTTGGTTATCATTTTGGACATTTTCACACCACAAGAACTCACACTTTACATAAATACTAAAATGAGCTTGAATACGATTGAATAAAGTTAATTACAGTCCAATGAAGACAGTAAAACGCTCAAAAACAATTCTTGCTAAGTCAACTTACAAATAACACATTTTTAAGCTACAAAGGAAAAGACGGGCCACGAACATACAATTTGTATTTAGTACATACCTTATTTTTTTTTTTTATTTTTTAAGGGAAACAAATGTTATTTATATAAATATACTCAAAAATATCACTTGTTTTGATAATTTAAAACGAATCACAAACAACCTCAAATCTTTGTGTAGACAAGTGCCGCAAATAAGTTAAGTTTCAAAGCTCGCAGCCGATCAAAGATGCACTGAAAAGCTCATTCAAAAGCTTTTTTAAGCTTTGCAGAGTGTAGCCAATTAAATAAAATCAAAACTAAACGCAATATTTATATTTAAAAAATATACTTTTATTCTGCTAGATTTTAGATTGGATCCACTGTGCAGCGGCTGCACTGGATAGGACACGTTACCCGTATGGATGAAGAAGCTGACTTTGGAGGAAGCAGCATGAAGGGACGACCACCACTAAGATGGGATGATCAGGTGCGGAAAGTCAGTCAGACATTGCAATAAAGGGCGGCGAACTGTGGCACAAGTTGGGGACTGTAGAAACTAAGTGTTGATACAAAAAGAAATAAAGCAAAGAAAATGTAATTCTGAATCTTCAGAGATTTTCTCATTGCAAGGGAACACAGGTTGCAATAAAGGGCGGCGAACTGTGGCACAAGTTGGGGACAGTGGAAAATGAATGTGTTGATACAAAAAGAAATAAAGCAAAGAAAATGTAATTCTGAATCTTCAGAGATTTTCTTATTGCAAGGGAACACAGGTTGCAATAAAGGGCGGCGAACTGTGGCACAAGTTGGGGACTGTAGAAAATAAAAGTGTTGATACAAAAAGAAATAAAGCAAAGAAAATGTAATTCTGAATCTTCAGAGATTTTCTCATTGCAAGGGAACACAGGTTGCAATAAAGGGCGGCGAACTGTGGCACAAGTTGGGGACTGTAGAAAATAAAAGTGTTGATGCAAAAAGAAATAAAGCAAAGAAAATGTAATTCTGAATCTTCAGAGATTTTCTCATTGCAAGGGAACACAGGTTGCAATAAAGGGCGGCGAACTGTGGCACAAGTTGGGGACAGTGGAAAATGAATGTGTTGATACAAAAAGAAATAAAGCAAAGAAAATGTAATTCTGAATCTTCCGAGATTTAATAAATAAAATAAAAAATGAAACGCGCTCCTTGTTGTCCGGCAGCCCAGACTAAACTAAACAACTCTTCAACAATTCTACACAGCTCCAATTCATAGAATGACATTTCCATTCCATGGCCAACTTGTTAGTTAACATATACTACATCCGTTTTTTGTTTTTCGGCACGGAATCTTTTGCGACATAGTCATCTGAGGTCTGGTTAGCCTTTTGTTTTGATGTTATAGGAACATTCTTTATATGAGCGATGTTACTTGTCATTGTCCTTTATTAAAAAAAACTGAAATTGCTTAAGCTAAAAACAGCTAAACGTACCAAATTTACATAACAATCTTTTGTCAAGTAACTGCAGACAGATAACATTTGTATCAGCTCAAGTCGCATATCTCTTACAAAGAATTAAGTCGTATTAATAATATGGTTAATTAGTTCTAAGATTTTAACAATGGTTTAATAGCAAAATCAGTTCAGTAGCTTTTGTGGCAGGGTATATATATAAAGTAACAGTTGCTTAGAATCATAAATAACTTTCTTGCATTTCCAGATAAAATTAAGTTGATCAAGTGTATTAGACCATATTAGAATTCAGATTTATTTGTTTAATAAATGGCAAATTGAATTCAATTTCACCACAGAGAAAGAGAGTGAGCGAGAGAGAGAGAGAGAGAAAATGCAATTGGCAATAATACTTGGGAAATAAATTAAATGAAAATCCATTTAAATTGACATTAGGCATTTAAGTCCACAAGCTGGCAAATTGCTTTGCTACAAAAATATCTTAAATGCCACAGCAAAGTAACAGACGATGCTAAAAGCAATGCAGCGACATGGAAAAGACCACAGTTAGAGAATGCCAGGAACAGCAGCACTTGCACTAGCACCACACCACCATGAAGGCGCTGCGGGCAAGCCGTTTGAGCTGGGACTGTCTCAGGCTCAAATCCCAAATGCTTAGACAGCTGCAGCTGTAGTTTGCTGCTGCTGTCTGCTGTCTCCGCATAAAAGGAATGTCAGCATGGAGAGAGGAGTAAGTAGTTGGTGCAAACTCAGGCGAAGACAAGTTTGCAATCCGAATGGAATTTGATGTCATTTTAATTGAGCAATGTCAAGTAGAAAAATTTGTATACTTAAAAGTAAAGAACAGGCATGGAAAATGACCTAAAATTATAACTTGGTAAGGTAAAAGGTGTCCAATTTTATGATTATTTTTTAAAGCTTTGTCCGCAGAGAAAGAAATGCCACCTCTACTTTTTTGCTGACTTTGTAGTCAGCTGTTTGCACTCCCTTTCCAACTTCTTGCTTGAATTTCAAAATTTGTAGCTTGAGTAAAAGTTACTCCTTAGCACTGATAAAGACCAGAGCAGCTTTCTTTGTATAATTTCTAAATTTCTGTTTCATTCAATTTATCATAATTTGTTGGCAAATTACTTTTTTTCTATTCTAACAGCTCCCAGATGCGTTTGCCAACTCATGTTGCCAATTTGTTTGACTCGAAGCAGGTATAGCCGAGGCCACTAAAAATGGAAATGGAAGCTCAGCAAATATGGCAGCCATTAAAGTGATAAACCTCAAGCCAGCTGCTCTGTATAGCATACAACAACATGGCCAACGACGAGTTTGTAGCACAAATGAACCTCAACTTTTCGATGGGATGGTAAGGGACGGGATGGTGTTCGGTGTGAGTGGAGAGTGTGCATGTGGCAGGCATAAGGGCACAATTTGTCTAGACTCTAGAACGAGTGACTGTGCCACCAACTCCCCAGGTTATTTTTTTTCCAGTTTGTTTGCTCTCTTCATATTTTTACTCTTTATGAACGAGCATATGAGATTTCTCGTGTATTTTTCTATTTTAATTATATAAAACAACTGAATGAATAGAACTCTTCTGTTAAGTGGAGATTTTACAACATAGTGAGCTAGGAAGACCTTGTTAAAAGCCAGAAAAACTGAATCGACTGTTTCAAACTTTGTTCTAAAGTTTAATTAAACAATTGGAACAAATTAAGCTCGAGTAAAGTTTGCATAGTTCTTTTAGGCTGCCATGAAGTAGGACAGGATTGCAGGTTATAACCATATTGTAAAGTAAAATTGGCTCAAACAGCACCTCCAGGAGGGCCAGGGCCAAGCTTCTCTCAATCTAACCATTTTGTACCCAGTGTTTAAATGCTTCAGTCGAAGTAGCAAAAGCCCAAAAATGTTTACTTTTCACAGCTTCGACTTTTTTCAACTGATCAATAGGAACTCTTCTCCTTCTGCTTTTGAGAAAAACAGAAGCCGCAGTGAAAGACAGCAGCACAAAACGTTTAATAAGAAAAAGCGAACAGCAGCGAACAGCAGCACAAAACGTTTAATAAGAAAAAGCGAACAGCAGAGCAGTCGTAGCTTTATCATTTTCGATTTTGAAGTCGAAGCGGCAGCATGTGTCCGCTTCTGCAAGTAAACAACAGCGCTGCCGCCATGAAATTTTCTCGGAATTATCAAGACCACCAAAATTTGTTTCTTTTTTCAGCGCGCTGTTGTTGTTATCTTCAACCGAGCCGAAACGAGTAACGGCAAATGTTTAGTTGTGTGTGTTGAAAGAAATAACGAGCTTCCGTCGCGCTTGCGACATCAATTCATCTAAGTTTTCTAATGTCGTCCGGTTCTGTATCGGATCAAGTGGACTTGCTATAGTAATGATCGGCTAGTAAGCTAAACCGTTTACCTTGACGATCTAGCGATTCAGAACAAGCTCTTGGAGCAAGTCGCGGTTGGATAAACTACTCAACCGATATTTTGGTTATATTGCATGTAAATGCTTGTAAGGATTCGCGAACAGGAAGCCTTTTTAGGATTAAGAAAGTTACAGGATCAGCTCCGTGCTTAACCACCTAGCCTGTTTCTTACTCTAACATCAAGATAATCATAAACGGAGTTGACACAGAAATCACTAGAGATTTTGGTATAAACGTTTATATTATATTTCCAATTTCAATTGTACAACTTCATATGTAAAGTGAAAAGTATATCTTCGGTTGCTAGATCAGATGGTGAATTTGAGCGATTTGGAACCAACTGTTCAAATCTACTTGGCTTTGAACAGTCGGTTTCAATTCGCTTTACTTTCGACATCTGATC
The DNA here is from genome assembly GCA_037044535.1 of Lordiphosa magnipectinata. Classification (NCBI taxonomy): domain Eukaryota; kingdom Metazoa; phylum Arthropoda; class Insecta; order Diptera; family Drosophilidae; genus Lordiphosa; species Lordiphosa magnipectinata. The sequence goes on from JBAMBO010003169.1 coordinate 137,893, forward strand.
TAGTAACCGAGCTGTTTTAGGGCATTTCACATATAAACTCAAGCGGTTTCAATTTGAAATACAGGCGTTAATACGAAAATCACTAGTGATCTCTGTGTCACCCCCGATTGATACCCTAGAAAGGAATAGTAACTTAAATGATTCTCATGACTTTTATGATCACTCTTATGATTCTCAATAAATGCAGTCAATGATACCCTGCTCTCTCCATTTAGGATTCTGTTAGTCTCCTCTGCTGATAGTATGCTTCGATTCCATGGGTGTTGGATGTCCTCTCATTCTCTCAGACTACAAAGGCTACATTTCGAGGTCCATCTATGGAGTTGCATTGAGGCTAAGCGTTTCGCACCTGGCTCTACAAATTGCACTAATTCTAGAGATGCCCAAATCATCCTTGAAGTAATTCAGATTACCCAGATTATGCAAAAGTGATTTGTACATTAACCGCTCGTTGCTGGTTCCTGGCCTGGTCTATAAACATTTCGCTTGCCACTTCGCAAATTTTGCTTATTATATTCGAGTGTGAATGCTGCCAATGCAAGGGGCTGCAGTCATTTGCCAGTTCCTTCCAGGAAGAGAAGAAGCTCGCCTCGCCAATAAGCATCTGTTTCGCTATGAGCTTTGTGATCCTTGTATCGGTCATATTCATAACTTTTGACATATAGTCAAAATGTCTTTGCAGGGTATAAGTGTACAGCGATAACAGCCCTGTTTCTATGTAAATAACATAATTGGTTGCGTTGAGGGGAAGTCTGACGGCTTTCTTAATAAAGATGGTTAGAAGACGATCTACATCCGGATACCGCAAATAACTCCAAATCACTGCTGCATAGCTCTGTATAGAGCGCACTGCGGCTTAAAAAAGTGTTACTTGAAGTTAATACTTGGCTTCACGTTCTCTCTACACAACAATGCTTTCCATAAGCAGTATCAACACAAAAAAAAAAATCAAGCCATACGGGATCAAATCAATCCCATTTGGTAATGAAAACAACGTAATCCCGGATATTCTTGACCCGATCCGAAAAAGGATTGAGTTGATCCGACTTTTTAATCCTAAAGAGGATTGCATTTATCCCGGGGTAATCTTAAACAAGAAGGCCAAGCTAACTTCGTCTGTGCCAAAGTTTTTATAACCTTGCAAATGCTGTTTTTGAAATGTCAGAGTTTAAGAACGCTTACCTAAAAATCAAAAAAATTTTTAACTAAAACCCATTTTACAACAGATAAACATCTGATTTCTACCAAATTTCGCGAATCTTTTTGAAAACATATGAAATTAACAATCGCGGAGTTTAAGAAAGATACAATTTAAAACAGAAAATTTTTTCTCACTAAGACTCATTTTCCGACCGATCGGTCCTATGGCAACCATAATACTATATAGTCACCCGATGTCGATCAACTTTTTCAAATTAGTTTGAAAGCGTTTAATATTAATAATTACCGACCTTAAGAACGATTTACTTAAAAACAAAAAAGTTTTTTTCAATAAGACCCATTTTCCGACCGATCGGTCCTATGGCAGCTATAAGATATAGTCTTCCGATTTTGGCCAAAATTTGCCAATTTCTGTTTGAAAGCATATAATATTAATTATGGCAGAGTTTTATGACGGTAGCATTGAAAACAAAAAAGTTTTTCTTACTTAGACCCATTTTCCGACCGATGGTTCCGATGACAGCTATAAGATATGGTTATCCGATCTTGACCAAAATTTGCAAATCTGTTTAAAAGCATATATTTTTAATAATGGCCGAGTTTAAGAACGCTAACATTGAAAACAAAAAAGTTTTTCTCACTAAGAACCATTTTTTGACCGATAGTTCCTATGGCAGCTATAAGATATAGTCATCCGATCCTGTCGGTTCCGACATATTAGCAGCGTGCAGTAAAAAGAAGACGCTGCGCAAAATTTCAGCTGGATAGCTTTAAAACTGAGAGACTAGATTGCGTAGAAACAGACGGACAGACAGACGGACGGACAAAGCTCTATCGATTTAGCTCGTCGCCCTGATCAAGAATATATATAGTTTATGGGGTCGGAAATGAATATTTCTATGCGTTGCAAACTTTTGGTCAAAATTATAATACCCTTTGCAAGGGTATAAAAAGCTTCAATGAAGCAAAAAATTCGAGCACAGTGTAATCCCAATGCAGGATCATTTTAAGCATGTTCGAGATTATTTTTGAGCTCGATATGTAATATTGATTTGATCCCTGGAAAGATACCTCTCTTCTTCCTTTCCTCTGCTATATTCCATAGGACATTCTTATTATACACTTCAAAGAGACCACATCAGTTTTGGTTTATTTAAGAGTTCTGAAAAACAAAGAAATATAAAAACTTTGAGGGCTGAACTGGGATTCGAACCCACGACCATACGCACTGAACACGAATGGAATGGCATCTCAACGCACACCACCAACTCCATCGCTCACTTTTGTCGCTCTTGCTCTCTTATTTATAAACATGTGATCTCGAAGGGGATTGAAGTAAACACATTTGTAATGATGCAAGTTCGAAAGGCTTGGGTCAATCCCTGAAAGCTTGAATTGTGTAGAATATCCTGTAAGTCGAGATTGAACTTTCAAGCTCATCCCTGACTTACTCCAAAATTAAAAATAGAGGAAAGCTTACTTCGGCTCGACCGAAATTTATATACCCTTGTAGATGCGTTACAAACATCTAGACAATTTTAATATACCCTCTACAAGGGTATAAAAAGATTGAAAATATCTCGACGTTTTTTTTTTCTGTGTTTTTAACTCTTTCAGCTTCGCCTTGACATGCTACGTAAAAGACATATTTGCTGACAAGAGAACTCCCAGTTACTTGTATCGTCTGACTATTTCTAGTGGGACACCCTCCATGTTCCAGGTTTCATTACGAGCCCAGCGGCCTGCACCTGCCCTGATTCGATTTCTCCGTATTAATTTGCAGACTCTACTGGTGACAGTACTTCATGACATTGTTAATCATTTGCTGAAGCTTGTGCGGTCGGCATCCATTAGCGTCTTAATATTATGGCCTGCTGTTGTTATTCCTCCAGGCAGGTTATCAGTGATGTCGTCTACATATAATAAGAAAAGTAAAGGACTCCATATGCAGCCCTGGCTGACTGCAGTGTTGTTTTTAAACCAATCAGTCATTGTGATACCATCCCATTCTGTGGCACTATTATCTGCATATAGATTTCGTTTGTTGTTGTTGTTGCCAAGAATATATATTTACCTGCTTGAAAATGTTTAATAATGATGTTTAGACGGCTTAATGATGTAGAAATGCATCAATGTAATCAGGGTAAGACAGCCAAATGCTGCTTGTAGAAGAGACTTCTTCGGTTCACAGTTTCGTATGCAGCCTTAAAATCATTGAAGAAAATATACATCTTTTTACCTTTCTGTTAAAAGGAATTCGCTATGGCAGTCAGAGCGAAAATGCTGTCTATAGTCGAATAGCCTTTACGAAAGCCAAACTGGCATTCGCTGGTAACATTCAATGAATATTCGACAGAATTCACAAATATATGCAAAATTCCTGCATACCAAACAAAAACATAAATCTTAAGCAGAGCTTAGAATGACAGCAGTTTTTGAAGAGCAGCTGACTTCCAACGAAATCTATAAGTCTATCAAAGCTAATGCTTTCCAGGCTTAGCCGTGCTGGTTTTCACATACAAATGAATTTACTCTTTCTTTCTCTTTTTACAAATTTCTTGGAATTTTGAAGCTATCTCAATGTATTTAATATCCATATTTCTAAGAGTTTTTCCAACTAAAGGGTATTCCGGCTAGTCAAGTAGAGCTTCTGGGTATTCTTATTATTTTGTTTGTTTTTGTTTTGCCTGTTTTTGCCATACCACCACCAAACGACGAGCTGTCATAAAAATTGAGAAATGTGACTGGCATGAGTGTGCGCCATTTTGCCGATGTTGGTGCTGTTGTTGTTGTTGTTTTGCTTTTGTGTTCTTTGCTGTTGGGTTGTCACCTTTCACACTCTATGCTCTGTTCCTGTACCATTTGCCGCTTTTAATTGTTTAGCCAGGCACACAAAAAACAATGGTCGAACAAAGGATGCGTTTTTCTAAACCATGACGCTACGCGCAAGTGTCCTTCGAATAAATAAATAAAAACTAACGTTTTGGCAACAGGTTTTTAAAAAGTAATTAATATGGCATGCAAAAATTGTATTTGGGGTCATGGTTAGGTGCACTCACAATTTAAGGTTCACTGGTTTTTCTTCATTTGTCTGCTGACTACGCAACCATGAATCTGCAGTTATTGGATAGCTGAATCTTGGTTATATGGATGGGTGAAAGTAAAGTCATGACGTTGGAGCAATGTGTGCCTAAATACTTTTGGGTAGCACTTTGTGTAAGGGAGGGCAATTGAAAGTGCCAGAACATGCAAAGCTATTAAGGCCCTGTTCCTTACCTTGGCCTGGCGTCTTTGTCTTGCGATTTAATGGGAATTGTTGGTTGAATAGTGGCTGGGTGTGTGTGTGTGTGGGCCGGTGACAGGACCTTAGTTTGGAGTGCTGACGTTTGACATTGACTGTGCCTGATAATATAAATATCATTGTTGCTTGCACATAATTAAGCAGCTGCCTGCCAACTAACAAGACCCCCAAGGAAACTGGCCAATATGGCACAGTGGTGCAGGCATATAGAAATATGTATGCAATTCTTTCTTAACAGGAGATCCACTACTAAGAAGAAGTTGGCTCCCAGCAAGCAACTAAGTAAACGGTTTGCAAACCAGACAGATGGCGCTTTTGCTTTTGCTTTCGCATCAAGTGACAGCAGCACACTAAAGTTTTTTGAACCGAGCTGAGAGAGCGCAATACCTTGTTCGTTGTATCATGGCAGGCAGCTGGCAAGACAAGCAAAAAAATGGTATAGTTAGATAGAAGATAGAAGATAGATCCAGATAGGCTCCAATGTGCAACAACAGATTCAACAAGGCTTAAATGAAAAGAAATCTGCGACCAAGATTACATCCAACTGCTTCAAATTGTACAAGGCTCTGTGCGACGCCCAACAATGCGTATTGTTTTACAACGTCAAGACCCAATGATAATGCCAATACCGACCAAATACAGCACTTTGTGGATTTTGAGCCAGCTACTCATCCAGGCAACAGAAGCCACAGCCGTAGCAGCCAGCGCTACAATCATCAGCCAAGAGAAGATATTGGTCAAAAGCTTGACTAGTTGATTAGCCTGCTCGTGGAGCAACGGAGACAAGCAGCTCCAGTGAACGAAAACGTCTACTTCTCCACTCTGGAGAGGAAGCTTGATAAACTGGTCTACCAAATGAGCAATATGATGCTTATTGCGGACTAATTAGTATGTAACGCAAAAGCGACATCGATAGACGCATGTGGCGTCCAAAGATGAGTAAATGAAAATCTTAGACGCTGTCGCTAAAGATTTTAATTCAATGTAAAGTACAAGACGTATTAATTGAACAAAAGACAGTAGGTTGTGCTTAAGACAAACCAAAAAAAAAAGAAAAAGAAAAGATGTTGCTCAGTGGAGAGAGCCTATTAGATAAAAGGCATGCTTCGGCTCGGCCGAAGTTTATATGCCCTTGCAGCTTGTATAATTTATATAAATTAAGTTTTTAAATGATTTTTGTCGAATATTCTTAGCTGAGTTACTTCCCAAACTCAGCAATAGATGGCGCCACTACTTTGACCATTGTGGCAGTCCTGGCCACCTCTGGTCACACCATTCAGCGAGCACCATCCCTAACGCGATAGCAGAACGACAAGACACGCGCCATCCCTGGCGCTCAGTTTCTGGCTTGGCTTCGGCCAGCGCGGCACGCGCCTTCATCGCTCCGTTCGACTTGACGATAATTGTTAGCTTAAGTTATGTTCAATAAAGTTAGTTACACATTAAAACCTCGAAGCTAAAGCGGTGACCTCCGACGATTGAAAGCAACGAATACGCTAACTTCTGCAACAATTATCTGATGCGTAAAACATTACGACCGCAAATTCACACACACACGCACATACAGTGACGCCGTTGTGAAATTCATTTCGAAGAACAGTTTTCGATCAGCAAATTCAGACAGCAACACGCTAACTGAAGACGACCGCTATTTCGACAGCAGCCACCCAAATCTTCAACAGCAGCCAGCCAGATCCTCACCAGCGGCAACGGAGTCATCTCGATGTTTTTTGCGCATTTTGTCACACACACACACACGAGTGACGCCGGCAAAACACACACATGCTGACAGCGTCTGCAGCATACTCACACACAGACGATCAGCAGGCGCCAGATTTTCCACAAAAACAAATGTGGCGAGTTTCGATTTGCGAATAAATTACCAGAATTGCCTCGCCAACTGGATGCCTGACGACTCCGCTGGCGCCCCGAAGATGAAACGGATCGTCCACAGTGGGGAGAGCTCCTGGTTTGAAAACGACGCCCGGCAACGTATACACACATTCACACGTACACACACACAGAAAGTATCTCCCAGCGAATACACACAAATAAAAACAGCTATTTTTTTGTGCAAATGAAACCGACCGCTGTCCACGCATGTTGTCCACCGAACTCCTGTCTGTCGCCCCTTACACGTCGAGCTGTCCACATCCTGATTGCAGCCAAAGCATTCCACGTCAGGCTGTCCACGTGTGAAAACGTCCATCGCCAGCCTGCCCTACTCCGCTGCTCACGCATGCTATTTGTGTGCGCCCAATCGACTCTTCAACTACAAGTAACCGATCTCACGTTGGTCAAGCATCCGACTAATTTATCAGATCTAACATTGTACGCAGCCTGCCAGACGATCGATCATACTTATGGAAGTACGTCGCGCAGCTGAATTTGGTTCTTCATCACATCTTTCATCATCTCCGACGTTCATGCACAGCGATCCGCACACCTGACCGACCACTAGCAACATGCTACGACTCGAGACGCTCTTTGTTTGGCAATTGATGCCAGCCTGAGTCTACCTACAAGTTCTCGATCTCATCACGAAAGTCATTAACGAGAGGCACCACGAAAGTCCTTAACGATAGGCATAACGAAAGTCCACAACGTGTGGCAATCGAAAGTCTCTACTCGGGGTACAATACCCAGTACTATTGACTCTCCAACTTCAACCCTGATCGACCGAACTTGCTTATCGACCACCACTCGAAGCAACGACCTTATCGCGAGGCAACCACAACCCAGCTTGGGCGAACTTGCTTGTCGACCACCACTCGAAGCAACGGCCTCGACACGAGGTTACCATCGACGCCTCAACGCGAGGTTACCATCGACTCAACTGCGATACAATCATCACAGCGAGAAGTATACGCAAGCATTCCTCCACATTGTGACTTGTACAAATCTTGTAGATGATCATCACTCACCCCAGACATACATACATCCCAGCTATACTAAAAACTCAAAGATCATTCGTTCCCACATGGTCTCTGGAGGGGGAGTACTGTGGCAGCCCTGGCCACCTTTGGTCATACAATTTATCGAGCACCATCACTGACGCGATAGCAGAACGACAACACGCGCCATCCCTGGCGCACAGTTTCTGGCTGGGCTCCCGCCAAGGCGGTTGGCGGCAGCATCGCGCTTTGCAATCGAACAATAATTGTTAGCTTAAGTTACGTTCAATAAAGTTAGTTACACATAAAAACCTAGTACCTAAACCATTTGCTTGTCAATTTTTTATATGACAGCTATACGATATATTCATCAGATTTTGACCAAACTCTACAAAATTGTCTGAAAACTAATAATATTCATAGCTGGAAAATATAAAGATGTTACTATTGAAAACAAAAAAGTTTTTCTCACTAGAACTACTTTTTCGACCAATCGTTTTATCTGAGCTATATTCTATAGTTATCTGATTTGGATAAAAATTGGCCGAATTGTGTGGTAGCATAAAATATTGATCAGTAACAAGTTTGGGAGCGATAGCATTGAAAACAAAAAAGTTTTTCCTACTATGACTTTGTTTCAGAACTATCTTTTGTATGGCAGCTATACTATATAGTTGTCCGATTTTCATAAAACTTGGTGGAATTTTGTGAAAGCATAGAAAACTTATAAATAAGAGGTTTGGGTACGTTTGCGTTGAAGACAAAAAAGTTTTTCTCACTGAAACAACTTTTTCGACCAATCGTTTCTATGGCAACTATATGCTATAGACGCCAGATCCGGCCGGTTCCGACAAATGTGCAGCGTATTTGTACCTAAAGACTTCGTGCAAAGTTTGGTCACGATAGCTTTAAAACTGACGGAGGAGATAGCATAGAATTAGACAGGTATTGTTACGTTCTTAAGAACATGATTTGAGTTGATATTGTTCCGTTTTTAGGAACATTTTTTACTCGACTGGGTAAAAAGTTTGATTGATTAAGGATCAGGTGTAAGCGGATTCCTTACATTGGGGAGGAATAGGTAACGGTGACATACCTCTTTTGGATGGGAAGGGAAGGGAGGCAAAGCAGAAGCCTGGATATAATGCTGCTTCTCCACTCATATAGAGGTATATTCCCGTAGGATAAGGGGCATCGCTGTACAACAAACTTTAACGACCCACTCCACCTGATTCGTTAAATTTAAGTTTTTCAGAAAATCACACTGACTGGGAATTGAACCCAGTACCTTCTGCACTTAACGTATGGAATGACGCGACACAGTCACATTTCTGCGCTCTCTTCTTGGGGAACCTTGGTATAAAGCAAATATTATCCGATAGCGAAACAATTTTACTCATTCCAGGAACACTTGGAACATTTGATGTTCAGAATTTTGACAAGATCTTGTTCTTATTTCTCGTAAACTTGACATGGTGGGGGAAAACGGATAATTGATTTGAATTCAGCTACCAAAAATACATATGGAAAGTTTGCTATCTTCTCTGGTGCAGAAACTTGTAAAACTGTAATTTGACCAAATTTTGATGAACATTTTGTTAAATATGACAAATTAGGGATTTTTACGCTATATTTGATCAACTTATTATTATAAATTATTTGCCTTGCTTTAGTATCAGCAATTTGATCATTTGCCGGAAATCAAATTGTTTTCATGTTTCCTACTGTAAGAGCTTGCATTACTTTTTAAAATCCTTTCAGAAATGTGCTGAAAATGGGATTATATAAATTACATAAAAAAATATAACAATGATCAGAGATTAAACTGGCTTTGAGAACCACTGTGCTTATCTTGTATTCTTAGCTTAGTTGCGAGTGGCATTAACTTTATTTGTATTCGTAACTGTAAGTGGGTTTGTCTATGTATGTATATGTATGTATGTGGGTTTGGATTTTGGCTTAATGCGCCCAGTGCCATAGCCAGTTGCTAGTTCCAGTTTGCCAGTCTGTTGACTTTTAGCAACAACGCTAATTAAGCCTGTTTATCGGAGTTAGTTTGATGTTCAACTTTTGCCTCCATCTCTCGCAGCTTTTATCAGCCAACTAAATTCGCTGCGTGTGAGTGTGTGTGTGTGCAGTCCCTTCTCTCCTGCTCGCCTAAGTGCAATAATAAAGCGATTCTCGTAAATGCCACAAAGCCTTCAAGTTCCGCTCTAATTGAGTAAATTATCCAGGGAAATGAAAATGGTTTTGGCCATATACGTAGGAAACAAGTTATGTGTTTGTGTGTGTGTCTGTGCGCATCTGTTTTGTGGTTGAAGCGCAGAAAATCTGAAATAGTTGACAAGCCAAAAAAGTAGGGAAAAAAATAAATGCAATTTACATACACACACACATGAAGAGTCAATTGCCTGTGGTTTAGTTTGGCAATGACATTTTTATGGCCAGAGCTAAATAATTTAATAAAATTGTTGGTAAGAAATTTTGTTTGCTGAAGTATTTCAGAACTGGCCATTTAGGAATTAGAGGACTGCATGAGTACCATAGAATTCGGTTGACTTGTTATTGCATTGAATGACAGACACTTAAGACCACTGAGTGTGAATGAATAAAGTGGTCAAAGCGTGCAAAAGTTCACTCACAAGTAGCACAGTTCAAGTCGCAAGTTTAGTCAGCTTGAAGTTTACACTTGTTGAGCTCTCTCAGTTGAATCTGTTACTGTTGAGCTGGCTGGAATCTAGTGATTTGAGGCTGTAAGTGAAATTTGATTGGGGTTTCAAATGCATCAATAGATTTCAACATTCGACGTAGGACCCTTTTATATACAATTTAGTTTGTATTTCAAAACACAAATGCTGAAGTAGTGCGGTTTCAGTTTATGAAGGTTTCTTTGCTGAAGCCATTTAACTTTAACTTTCTGTTTTCTATTCACTGTGAGCATGAATTCTTCTTCTTTTATTCAAATGGACCTCTATTTGCCTCTAGCGCTTATGTTAGAGGCAGGTAAGTATGCAACACTTATTGTGGTCAAGACTTGGCAATTAAACTGTACGCCTGTAAGCAGGCAACACTTTAAGCCTCCTTATAACCCCTCCCGGCAGCAACTGCCGCAATTTCATTTAACTTTGCGTGTGTTTTGTGTAAACTTAACCTTGCCACCAACTTTAAAACTGTTCAACTTAACCTTTTTGCAAAAAGTTTGCTCCATTTTATTTGTACCTTTTTGTTGAATGCCAACTCTGTGTCTTTGGTTGCAGTTTTATGCTTCATTTATATTTAATTCTTGATATTGAACTTTCTAATACTTTTTAATTTGTGTGTGTGTGTGTGGTAAATACAAAATTGAACGATTTTGTCAAAGCATTCCTTATCTGTTTTTCGCTACATTGGTTGGCAAATAAAACATAACAACAAAACTAAAAAAAAAAAATAATGTCTGAATATGTAGTGCAACGGTGCGTATGATTATTATTATTACAAAAGATTTTTTTTTTTATTTGTATTGTAATCAATTGGGAAGCGATTGAAACAAAACCATAATCAATTCATTCAACTCATTGAACCACATGGCACATATGTGTCTGTACCCTAGAAGCAATTCACCATTACAATGTGCTTTTGGGCAAACATGGAAATGCCCAAACAAGTATTTCCGTCCATGTAACACTTACACCCTCCTGCCCCATTTGCAATCTGTGCCAATGAGTGAGTGAAATTTGTGTCCAATTGTTGGCCCATCCATGGATCATCATTTTACAAAATTATTGCCCGCCTGTTTTGGGCTCAATTATGAAATCATGTTGCCCCCTCAATGGGTTCTTTGGTAATCGCTTGCATATTCAACATACTCGTGTTAAGAGAGAGATAGGCTTGCCTTTTATGAACACACTAAGCCGCTTCGGTTAAGCAGCCAAAGCCTGACAAGCCCTCACACACTCCCGCTTTCGACACAATTGATAATTGCCAATTAGCGAAGCGCAAACCGTGCAAATTATGTGCACAAAGGAAGCTTATGGCTCATCGAACCATCTGGCTATTGGAGTCAAACTGGGAAAAATAATAGGTAAGCTTGCAGTATTGCCATACTCAGTTATGTCCAAATGCTGGGGGGTCAATCGGTGCGTTATGTTTGAAAAGGAAATATGGTTAATTAACCCAGGGACCCTATGTAGGCGTCTGTGTCAGTATAACGATAGCATTGGTTTTGCCTACATTTTGTTGGATTTTGATGAGTGTAGATTTAAGTGAAATATATGTTATGTTGTGCTCAATTTTTCGGTCATTGATGTGTGCAATAATGTAACCGGTTGTGAACCGAAAAGGTTCCGACATTTTATAAACTGTGAACCGAACTGTGCAACTTATTCCGTTAAGTCAAAGAGCCGCTCGTACAGCTCAGTAACTCAGCAGAAGAATTAGCACAATTGCCAAATCCCTAACTAATAACACAATCGCGTAACTGTTAGGAAACGTACGCTGGTTTTTAATGGTCTAAACTTATGTACCTAATACATGAGACAACTGTAATTATATATATATATTTGTCCTTATTAAATACATGTGATTCATTTCCAACAAATATTGATTATTGCCTACCCACTTTAGCCCTTGATACTATGTATGAGGTCATAGTACCAAGTCGCTTGGATTGAAACTCGCTCCCCCATGGCAAACCAAACTCCATCAACATCTACACAGATGGCTCAAAATTGGAAAGACAGGTGGGAGGTATAGAAATGTCCTTTCGTCTTCCCGGAGGCGGAGGTTGTAGCTGTCCAGGAGGCTACCAACCATCTAAGAGATCTCGTGGTCAAGGAAGGAAATGTATTTATCTTTTCAAACAGTCAAGCTGCATGAAAAGCTCTTGACGGTAATACAAACAATACTAAAACACTTACTGAGGGCCGCAAATCTCTGAATGAGATGGCTCAGCACTTTAAACACTAGACTTGGCACTATCGCCCAGATCTTACTGGATAGGAGCACAATAGGGGTGCCTTTTGCGACATGTAAATTAAAAATAAGAGAAACTACCTACAAGATGGCCACAAACCGATGGAAATCAATCCACACTTATGAAATCTGTAGGCTAACTTGGCCCACTCTTAACTTCAAAAGAACCTTAACGCTGTTACGTCTAGGCAGGCAGAAAGCCTCCCTACTCGTAGAAATTCTCACAGGTCACTGTCTCATCGGCAGGCATGCCGCTAGGCTTGTTATCAACCATAACGACAACTGTAGAAGCTGAGGCTAGTGTGGGCTCTTGCATACTTAATTAATATAATATGTGTTTTTATCTATCCTCACTTAAGCACATGAACTTTTACGCGTGGGAACGGCCGTCATTTTCCTTTACCTAATTTGACCTTTTAAAGTGTATCATATTCAAGTGGCTTTATGGTTACATATTTTTGTAACGTCTTCTGGTGTTGAGTGCGAGGGTCACATGTTCAGTTATGAACACGAACCTTTAACCATACCAAAGTTGAGTTACTGAACCTGAACCTGCTCCAAACCAAAATTTTCGCGAATTGTTACGAATTTATAATGGATTCTAACTAAAGATTCTAGAATGAAGATTTAAAATAAGCAATCATAATAATCTTTGTTTTTTAGATGCTCGATTGCACGTTCAGAAGATGACAAACGTTATCTCCGCAGTAGAACCTTCGATGGCTATAATAGAGAATCGACTAAATCAAACATTTATTATTGTGGACGAGCCAAAGGTAAAAACTCACATAAAATAACCGGAATGGCCCAATAAAAAACTACAAAAATATTGGCATCTTATCAATGTCTTAAACTAAAAAAAACTAATAACTTAGGCCCAATTTCTCAATGTCCGGTTAGTCAAACTTACCGGCAGGTTAGCCGAAGTTGCGCGTCTCATGCTGTCTTTGGCGAGAACCGAGCGGCAAAGTAAACCGCTGCCTCAAGATGGGGTCAAATTTTAACCAGCCGGCAAGTTGCGATAGAATTATCGATATTTTTATCGATCTACAAACAGTTGTGTTCAAAATTTGTAAACAAAATGTTTATAAACAAACAAATTTCTTACATCCACGCAATGGAAATGGCAGATTCAGGCGGTAAGAGCAGGCAAATACACTGCCCGCCGTCTACAAAATCGAAGGTCCCATCTGGCCAATGTCCACCAATTGCATCATGCGAAGTGGTATTTCGATAGTGATCTAACCGCTGATATGTGTGCACCATAATGAAAATATTATCCACACGCACGCCCAGCACCAGGAACGGTATTACCACAATGGCCAACATGATGGTGGTTATACCCACATAACCCAAGACGGAGCATTGAAAAAATATTACGAGAGAGTACAGAGAGAGTATTTATAATTTTACTGATCTGGATGATGCCAAATTTGTTCAACGATTCAGGTTAACAAACTCAGCATGTCAAATATTATAATTGTTGCTAGGATTAGAGAACAAATATCTTCGCTAAGTAACAGGTAAAACCTTAACTTCAGTTGTGATTCAATTAATTATGATTTGGATTGTTAACAGGAATCGTGGATTGTTGTCAGAGAGCAAACTTATGGTGGCGCTGCGCTCTTATGCAAGTGGCTTCTTCCTTATCATTGCGGGCGACTTCTGTTGAGTCAGACTTCCTTCGGCAAACCGTGCAGTTAATCAAGACTCCCACGCTATTGGATTAATGTCCATCACAAACAGACACTGACTGATTTGATTTTTGCTAAAATTTTAGAAGTCAATTAAATATTGTTAAAGCTTACATATCATAAATTAAAACGTACCATCATTATCAACCACATTTTCCAATCCTGTGGCTGAGCTTGGGATCATGCCACGAATTTTTTGGAAATAGGCAAGACTGCAGCGGTGTTGGGAATGCCGCCACAGTTCGAGAAGTCTCCCGCTTCTTAATTGAGAATTATTTTCGCGATCGTTTTTTTAAATTCTCGTACCTATCCCGTAAGTTTTTCCAAGGGCGATGAACTCCGGCATGGCGGCAAACTGATCTCCAAGCCCAGGCCTTCAGCTTCCAGGTCTCCGCATCCCTCTTTTTGTTCTCCAAAATGCATTTGTTTGACTCAAAAAGTATACAAGCGAATGTTCCTCAGCCGCAGAAAAGTTCATCGCTCTTGGTCTTTTCGGTGTTGATTCATTATAGCAAGCAATTTTATTTATTATTATTCGTCGACAGTGTCAGGTCACACTTTTGCAGCTATAGCAATTAATCGTTATCGGGTGAGCCTGCCGGTAAGTCTCGTTGAGAAAACCAAAACACTTAACCTCTGGTACTTCCGGCCGGCAAATTTGATTGGCCGGTACCTAACCGCAACTTTTGAGAAATTGGGCCTTAAAGCTATTGCGCTCACTGTCTTATCAGTACTATCAATATAGGTCCCAGTTGACAGGGCCCTTAAAACTTGTTTTGTCTGTTCGAAAATGACAAAAACTCGGAACATTTTTTGGAATATTTATCACAGAAATTGCAGTTTCTATTAAATTTGGGTAAAATCCAAACCTACTTCCAAAAATCTCGATCCAAAAATTTCCGAACCTTAACCATTGGCAAATTTCGGTTGAAACCCGCGATTTGAAGCCCCAGAAAAAATTATTGGTTTTGTTGCCCTGGTATTAATGGTTATTTACGCAATGGCAGTGAATTATTTTGCTGAGACCGAATTCACTTAATTTTTTTCGGTCTTTTGATGAGTAGAGTGATGTGCAGACATAGACAAGAATATCTAGACTGCAAAATTGCTCAGTTGGCACCGCATCTGTCATAAATTAGTCAGCTGTTCGCTCTCATTCACGCTGTCTGGATACATTTGGTCAGCTGTTCGCTCTCACTTACGCTTTTTGGATACATTTGGGAATATGTCCGTCTTGCTCTAACCACCGTGATTTCCTACTGGCACTATAAAGTATCTTTTTGGTCACTATAAGTATCTTTTATCTTTTATAGTTTATAGTTAATTTAGAGTTTAACAATGTTCTGTATAAACTTAATTAAAAATATTTTTATCGTCTCTAGTATTTTTGAATTCTAAATACCTTAGCCAGTATTAAATACCTTAAAATATTTATGTTGTGCCATCCCTCCGGCTGTTTCATGGCTGCGAAGTCAGCTGTTACACAAAAGCTGAACACGCGGTGTGTTTGCTAAAAATAATTGTTTGTGTTTAAAGCAGTGGCATTTAAACAATTTGTAACGTAAAACTTTTGTAAACCATTGAAATCATAGATCAAGGTATTTGGAAAAAGATTGTTAAGATAGATGTATGTGTGCTTTTGTTTTGTAATTGTTTTTATTGTTGTTGTTGTGGTGTCTTTTTAGTACGACCTAACCTAAAAGTGATTGTGTTTTGTGGAGCAGAACTAGTGAAAAAAGTCGAATGAACTGCAGTTGTAAATGTCAGATTAATCTTCAACATGTGCACAATGAGGTGGTTTTAACAGTTTTTGCGCCATTTCAAAATAAATTGAATCATTGCAGACGAAGTCGTTTTTTGCCGGAGAGAAATGCTTGACGTTTGGAAGAAAAACAAGCAGAACAGTGGTGCGCTGTTGCAATGGGCATTGAAAAAGACGTCTGCCTTAGCCCTATCCAAGCAAAATATATCCGACATAAAAACGGAAATGCGTAATTTTCAAAATTATGTAAGAAAAGGACTTCAAAAATGCAATAGACACATGGGTCGATTTGAAAAAAAGCACGAACAATATCTTGTAAACGATTTAACAATTGTAATTAAAAAAGATGTGGCGCAGACTCAGAAGACCAACTGTAAAAATAAACTTAGTCGGCCTCGTTTGAAATACGAGGATGGAAAATCGAGCCTTAAGAGAGAAAAATTGTGACCGATTTATCGAAAGAGAACGATGCCTACGTTCTTCAAAAAAGGCTAAGGATAAGGACTTGTCGTTTGTTTTGCAGCAAACATTAAAAACGCCAGATAAATCTGAGCTAAAGGACACTCTGGGAGTCAAAAAACCGGTTCCTTTAACAGAAGATGAAGCCTTAGCCTTTTTGCTGGACAATTCTTTTACCAAAAGTCAGTATAACTGCGTTCGAGCAATGTGCATTCAGATATACCCGAGCTATGAAAAAATTCTACAGGCCAAATCACAATGCAGACCACAAGAAAAGTTAAAACAATCCGTAGCTGAGGTATCACTTCAAAATTTGTTAAACCATACCGCCTCCCGGATCATTATGTTACAAGAACCTGTCTTGAGAAATTTGCCTCATATTTCTCAGGTCAAACTTTCTGCGAGCTATGGATTTGATGGTTCGACGGGTTAAAGCCTTTACAAGCAGCAATACAATGAAAATGAGCCTGAAAGCCAAGACCAATCGCCATTTGTCCCTACCCTTATACCACTACTGCTGACAGACAATTATGGAAGGATAATTTGGAAGAATCGGAGTCCACAGTCAGTGAGGTTTTTGCAGGCCGGTTAAAATCGAATTTTTAAAAGAAACCAAAGACAGCATTTTAAATCAAAAATTCAATTTGGACCAGCAAATAAGCAATCTAAGACCGTTTGAATTCGAAAATTTAAATGTTATTTTTGATTTGCACATGACCCTAATAGATGGCAAGGTATTAAACATTCCAACAGGAACAACCTCATCTCAATGTTGCCCAATTTGCGGTGCAAGTCCAAAAGCATTTTTAACAACCACCAATATCAGTTCGGACGTATTTGCAGCAAAGCCAAGCGCACTTCAATTTGGAGTTAGTCCCCTGCATGCCTGGATACGACTTATTGAATTTGTTTTAAGTGTATCGTACAGAGCAACACTAAAAAAGTGGGGAGTTACCAGCGAGGACGATAAAGCCAAAATGTTGAGGCCCAAGAAGGACATTCAAGCCAAATTGTGGGAAGAGTTTGGCGTACATATACACAAGCCCAAACAAAATGGTTGTGGTAACGCAAATTATGGAAATACCGCAAAGAGACTATTTTCTAATGTTAAGTTGATTAGTTCAATATTGCAGTTTGACGTAAAAGTCCTCCATAATATCCACATTATTTGGATTGCTTTTTACTGCGAGTATAAAATAAGCGCCATCAAATTTAAGGAGTTGTGTGAAAAAACTGCTTCCATGTACATGAACAGCTATCCTTGGTACCCCATGTCAGCGACCGTGCATAAATTGTTGGTTCACGGATACCAAATAATAGAAAATGCAGTTCTTCCTGTTGGATGTCTTGGAGAAAACGCTTCCGAGGCCCGAAATAAATACTATAAGCGAGATCGGAGATCACATGCCAGGCAAAATAGTCGTCTTCATAATATGAGTGACGTTTTTCACAGGGCTATGGATACATCAGATCCGCTTGTATCGCGTATTTTAATAAATATTAGGAATAAGAACAAAAAGATACCACTTCCACAAGACGTTATTGCAATTTTGGAATCACCGTCTCCGGCGAATTGCAACTTTCCTGAAGAAAAAGATCAGGAATCTGATTATGATGAATATGACTATAGTTTAGAATTGAAATAAAATAATAATTATTCATTTTATCTCAATTTTATTCCAAACACTGTTTAAAATATTAATACTCTTTGGAGGTTGGCGGATTTGTATGGCTGGTAGGTGAACCTGTGGTCCAATCGAGACATAATTTTATTCCAAATTTACATTTGTCCACTCAAAAATATGTGCCAAATTGCAATGTCGTAGCTTAATTTTTTGACTTTTTGGCAAAAAAATGGAGATTCCGACCACTGCACAGTGGTTGGGCTTGTATGGAGCGGCGGCCATAAATATTTCCCGTTGAGATATCGTTATGAAATTTTTACCAAAAATCTAAAAAAATATTTTGAATATATAGTAAAAAAATTGGCTACATCGGAAGACTGTATCCTATAGCTCACATAGCACCTTAGTATGGCTTATATGGCGAAGTAAAATACTTAAAGCTGTGTTGTCTAGTAGACTCTGCAGCTCGACTTCTGCATATGTTTCAGCTATTGTTATGTCTTTTGGATATCTTGAAGTCTTAAATTTGAGAATTTTCTCATAGCTTGGCAATATATTGCATGAAGCTTCACTATTTATGAATTCACGAATAAGCAAGTATTGGTGTTTCGTGATTCCAGTGTCCATTAAAAGCGATAAAACCTTTTTAATATTTGGTTCGGATGACTTTAGGATCGGTGGAAAATCGGATGAGCGCAAAACAGAAGCTGCAGACTCATCATGTTTTGCGACCTCGGCTATTCGTCGACGCTTCGTCCTTTTTGAACACTCCGCAAAATCTTTCTTTGGACGACCACGAGCCAAATTCGAGTTTGTTTGTTGCACATCGCATTGTTTCGCAGAAATGGATTCGATTATAGCCAGCCAATCAGAATGGCTCTTCAAAACGTTTAAACGTGTACGCTTGCACTTGTTCCAAAACTTTGAAAACTTTGTGAAAACGTTATTTATGCATTTGTTCAACTGGTCCAGCTGATAACCCAAATGATTGGCATGTTTGAAAATGGCATCCTGTGCATTATCACTTTTTTGTTTTTGAGTGAACCTGCTCTTCCACACCATATATCAAAAGCAGCTAATCAAATTGGCATTCATATGTTGTCCCTATGAAAATAATGAGCTATTAGCATGGAAAAACCGAAAATAAACACAAAACATAAAATAAAAGCAAGAACAACAAAACACCACAACAACAACAACAAAAAAAAAAACACTTGTAGTAGTCGGACACTACACTTCGTCTCTTTTCTTTACACTAATATCTTTTGTTCTCTATCTTTTGTCTTTGTCTAGCACGCTTCTTGCATTTTTTTCGCAAGCCACATGCTCTTTTTTAAAGTTGACGTTAGGTTACCTTTTTGAATAAAGCAAGAGCCCGGGCACCTATGGGCACTTGAAATTAACACCACATAATCTTAAAATGTTAATAAATAATATACAAACAGAATTATTGAGACGTGAGATGACGGTCATAACTAAAACTCTAACGAAACACAGCAAAGACAAACACCGAACGTCCACAATATCGTACTTAACACAATAACGATTTACACAACACATAGCGGGAAGTACATATATTTTTTATTGTACAGATATTGTTAATACCTTTATTTAAAATAATAATCCCTTCCATCGCACAATAACTTTGTTTTTAATGTTTTTTTAACTTTTTTAGTGAGAGCTCTACTTGCAAGCTGCTCACGCTGCAATACCAAAATAATTTTATGCTGTCTCTTTTGATGCTATTCTTGAAGAGGAGGACAGTTAGAACAAAACAAAAACAAGTATACAGTTTAATAGCTAGACCAATTATGAAAAAGTGTTGATGCATTTAAAGTCAAAATTTTAACTTTGACTTTTTTATTTTTGGCCCATGGGAGCAACCACTGTGCACTGTGGGGTGTCTTAAGAGAATGCAGGTTGATTAGGCGTAATCTGCCTACCTACCTTTGGTACAGAGTATAAAAACTCATAAGAGGCAGATGCTTTCATTTTGTAGGAATTGTCATAAGTGAGTGAAAAATATATATTCATCGTTTATAACGCAATGTGGCAAACAATTCTGTTGTGCACAGATTGAGACAGGTTTTGATAATTTTTTTTCGATCTTTGTTGTGTGCAGAGCTGAGTAAAAATATGTGTTGATGTTTATTTACTATTTATTTCTTAATAAGATTTGGACTCTCATATTCTGGTAATTTTAACTAATTTCTCTTTGTCCAACTGTTTGATTGTAACTGTGGGTTTATCTCTTCTTTAGCATTTCATACTGTTTCTCTTAGTGTAGAGTGCCTGTTGCAGCTGCTGCCTGCTTATGTTAGTACCTGTGCGTTCAATTTAATTAATGCAACTCAAAATTATGCATCAGGCACACACAAACAGCAAACGCTTTGAATTCAGTTTTTCTTTGGAAAAACACCAGAGACATGTCTTTTTGGAAGTTGGTAGATGAATGGCCTCCCACGTTTGCTTATCAGCAGACATAGCACATTACACTAATTGACGGCAATTGATAAGCAAAGTGTCTAAACAAATTTTAGCAAAAGGAAGTGCATGTAATTGCTGCAGTTGCAGTTGTTGGCTATAAAAGACAGTGTCCCCCAGAGAGAAACAGTCAAAAACACTTACGAAGCTGCCAAAACTTGATGAACGTCAGGTCAAAATGTTCCAACTTAAGAAATTGACACTGTGCATTGTGTTGCTGGCTGTATTTGCCTACCAACAGATTAATGCAGATCCAGCTGCTGCCGCCGTAACAGATTGCCCACCGGAAGGCGAAGGCACTGAACCAACGACCACTGATGCCACCGACGATCGCGATGGTCAGGGTTCACTGTGTCAGGATTTCCAGAACTTGCGAGCCTTAATTCCAAAGAATGATCTAGTTGACCTCATCCAAAGCCATTACGAATGCAACTCCAAATTCCGTCGAGCCATGAAATATTACAACACGGCACGTTTCCGTCAAATGGCCGAGATGTTGCAGCAGAGCGAATCTTTTGCTCAGTTGCTGAAGGAGTTGCGTGATGACGGTGTGGATACCACAGCCATTGAGAATGTGGTGGACATTTTTGCCTGCATTGCGTTGCCCGTGCCCAAGGGGGACAACGACTGCGATTGCCGGGCCATAAGGGGACATAGTTTCGTTTCAGATCTATTGGCTGCTATGCCTAAGCGACAGGTGCATGACTTTACATCCCAGGCCGAGGGAAATGGTACAAATTTCGGACTATTTGCACGCGCAATGACTTCACCAGAGTTCCAGTTGCACTTACGTGCCAATTTGGTAAGTGAAAATTGTGAATTTAATAATTTTTTACATCAAAATTTAATATTGATTCTCACGCAGTTGAAGCGTGATGTGGCACGTCCGTTGCGTGCATTGCGTCACAATGGCTGGGATATACCCGAGCTGCTACGCGGTGCCATGACCATACTCTCCTGGTGAGACAAAAAGCCATGCCTCAACGGCTTCGGCAGGGTATCATGTGTGGCTTTGTATGTGAAACAAATAAAAATGTGCAAACAAGTCAAGCGAAGGGTGAAAATTTTGGTGCCAATATTTTCAGCGTTGTTAACTTGGTTGGATGGGGGAAGGCTTTTAAGGTGCGATCATACTCGACTAACTATTAATACCTTTTGAATTGCTTTCACTTGTTGAAAATTTAATTATCTTGCTGACTTCCCCTTCATATTCTTCATATTTTAACACACAAATTAACACTCGTTACACTTTTATTACTGGCGACCAATTTACGTGCCAGCTGTTCCCGCGCCCGCCCCTACCCATTCGCTTGCACGGGGTATGCAATTTGCGCACCATCTCATGTCAATTGATTTATGCCAGCTACGTGACTTCATTTCGGAAAATGGGCGACATCAGCGATAGGCGTGGCAAACAGCACCTGTTGTCCCCCTCTAGCCTCTTATTAAATTAACAAAAAGTAACAATCTCTCGCACTGTGTGCGGAGTGTGTGTGCGTGAGGTTACTTAGTAAGCCAAAGCCAAATCCAATACCATTATGCATTATAAGTCTGTATAAACAAATGTCCCTCCTGCCCACCTCCATGCGCCTGACTCCTGCCACCTACGTGCGTTGCCATAAAGAGACAGGCAGCTAACGTGTTTTTTTTTTTTTTTATCCTACTCTCCTGCCCGTGGCTCGTGTGTCAATCAAGTTAAATGTTAATGAATTACTCGACAACAGGACGAGAGGCTGCCGACAAGTTGTTTTTGTTTTCTAAGCTCTCGTGGCTGTGTAGCTGTGGCCTGGTTCATCTCAGTGTGGTTAGCCTGGGAGGTGTGAGGGGGGCAAAGATCTTGGGTTGGGGTATGTTACTTCAGCTTTCGCTTATAGAATTTAGAAAAATCGTACTGAAAGTGTGATATGATTGTGAACTAAGCTACCCATCCTGCACACAACAAAAAACGAGAGCGTAAGTTAAAGTCGGCTCTAACCGACTTCGATATACCCGTTACTCATGGAAACAAATGTTTAATAGCCTTCCTGTATGCCTGAGGTGGGTCAGCCGAAAAGTATGCAACATTTTTTAACTCGTCTCTCTCTCTCTCTCACTAAGATTGCTGCTGAACGCATTGCTTAGGTTATGAGTGGGGTGGGTGGTGGGTGTTAACTGATCGTTTTTTGCTCATAACTTGAGTATCGTTCATTTGATCTTTATCATTCCTTCAGCAAATCGTTAAATAATTTTAAGTACTAGATATCTTTAGAAAGTACGAACCATCTATCATCAAAACTGTAGGAGATATGACGTTTTTTCCAAATTGCGGGGCGTGAGGGGGCGTGGCAAAAATTGAAAATAAACTTGATCTGCGTGCAGACAATAGGAGTCTACATTTCAAATTTGGTTGCTCTAGCTCTTCTAGTCTCTGAGATCTAGGTGTTCATACAGACAGACGGACGGACGGACGGACGGACGGACGGACAGACGGACAGACGGACAGACGGACAGACGGACATGGCTATATCGACTCGGCTGTTGATGCTGATCAAGAATATATATACTTTATATGGTCGGAAATGATTCCTTCTGCCTGTTACATACATTTGCACGACTTTAGTAGACCCTTTTACTCTACGAGTAACGGGTATAAAAACTAGAAAGAAAGTCAGTTAAGTCTGACTATAACATACTCTGTACCAGTTCAGGCCGTCGCTCGCATTTGCTATTCGCTATCGTGCAATATTTTTGTTATACGCTCAGTTATTTCTCTAAGGGCCGTTTTCTCAAATCGAAATCAACCTAGATTTTGCAACTAGGTGGTTTTTGTGCAATTGGTTGTCTCATGTAGGTTGATTATAAATTCGGGCATTCGCGCCACGGTCACACCGGGAGGGCTGGAAAGGTATAATACTAATAATAGTTGGCAGCAACTCTGTTTTTATTGTTTTGTTATTGTATTGTTTTTTTTATTGCGTGCCAATTTTAAAAATTAAAGCAAGAATTTTACAGGGAAGAGAGGAGATTCAGCAATATATCTCCAAAGGCCAATACACTGCTCGCCACTTGAATAGGACACCCTGTATGCTCTCTTTAAAACTCCTCGTAACTCGAAAACGAAATGGTAGAATAACGGTATTTTTTGCATATTATCTTTGTGCAATAATTCTTCGCTCTTTCTGGTATATTCCAAGTTTTGGAATAGAACCGTTATAAAGTTGTTTGCACTTTATGTGAGCATTCGCAAAAATTCAATGGAATTTTTGCGCCACTTGAATAGAACATGCATTTTATTTGGTCGGTATCGTTGACACGTGCACACAAATTTTGGTTTACTTAAACTTTTTGCTTTAATTGAAGTGTATATAAAATTAAAAAAAATTTAAATGGGGCGTGGCACTTCATTATCTGAGTCGGAGAAAGGAAAAATCCAAGCTTACAAGGATTCTGGCCTTTCTATTGCCAAAATAGCAAAAAAAGTCGACAGGAGCCGTCACGCCATAACAAATTTTTTAAATAATGAGGCTAATTGCGGTAAATACATGAAGGGCCGCACCCACAGTGTGCTTACCATCGCGGACAAGCGACTTATATTAAGAGAAGCTTCCAATTCGCACGACTCTTTGGCCAAGATAAGGGAAAATGCAACGTTAAAGCAAGTTTGACAACCATGCGTCGTGTTATTAATAATGCTACACACCTGAAGAGATTAAAAATCAAGAAGAAGCCACCTCTTAACCCGGCTCGGAAGTTACAACGCCTTGATTTCGCGTGCGCACATGTCACCTGGACTTCGGAGTGGCAACGTGTTGTCTTTTCGGACGAAAAAAAGTTTAATTTGAAGGGCCCCGATGGCTACAGCTACTATTTTCATGATCTTCGAAAAGAACCACACCATCTTGATAAGTTGCACAGCAGTGCTGGAGGTATTATGGTATGGGGGCCATTTCCTATTATGGCACCTGTGAGCGTAAATGCGTTGTGTTATAATGGTATATTGAAAGAGGCCTTTCCACACTTCCAAACTCTTTTTGCAAATCTAAAATGGATTTATCAACATGATAATGCCCCTATACATACGGCCCGGATTGTTAAATCGTATATAGCGAGCCAAAACGTGGAGTTATTAAACTGGCCACCCTATTCACCGGACTTGAATATCATTGAGAATGTGTGGGGATGGCTAACACGTGAAGTATATGGATCAGGTCAGCAATATTCGAGCGTTCCCGAACTGATTGCAGCTATCAAATCAGCTCGATATCGTTGAATTATTTGGGAAAATTGTATGCATCCTTTCCAGACCGAATGTGTGAGGTTTTGGAGAAAAAAGGAGGCTCAACACACTATTAAAAACTTTTTTTGGTTTAAAAACAAGTTAGTAATTTCTTATTTAAGTAATATTGTTATTTGAAAAGGATTGAAATATTTTTAAATGGTTTTTAGATAAAGTGTCCTATTCAAGTGGTGCAAAATGAAGACTCCAAAATTTGTTACTTATTGGTTAACAATGTTTTTTGTATACTTACAACTTTTGAATAATTTTGTAATTTTCGTCTAATTACTACATTTAAATAAACTTTATAAGAAAAAAAAATTATTTTCCTAGATGGCTTGGTTTAGCAGCAATTAACTATAGAAAATCGACTTTAGAGGTGTCCTATTCAAGTGGCAAGCAGTGTAATTTGGACAAATTCTCATGAAAATTTCTCTATCTAGGCCAAATTGTGGAACTTTCCGGCCATATTTGATCAAATTATTGGCGTATGGAACCTTAGTTTAAGCTTTTAATCCTGTAAAATCTTTAATCATTTCTATTTTTATCAAAAATTAGCCAAATTATTTGGATGTCTTAAATTAGCTTAAGCAATGAACTAGGGGAATCAGAATGTGCATCTGTGTTTTCAGCAATGTCTGCAGGTGTTCTTGCATATTGAAAGCCCATCCAATATTTTCCATTTTTGGTTTATTTGGTAACAATTCAGACTTTACTGTTTTTAACAGCAGTTGTTTTTTGTTTTCAAACATTTTTCAGTGTGACCATATGCGCATATATAAAAATACTTAATATGGTTTGACATGTACATTGTTTTCAAATCAATGAGGATAAATTACATTGCTACAAAAACACCTAGATGGTTAGCCTTGAACATGAGCAAAGCAAATACAGCAAATCCAAATAGATTTGAAAAAAAACAGCAACATGAGAAACCGGCCCTAAGTTTTTCTCTCTCTCTCTTAGATTGACTTTTTTGAATGGAATGCTGTGGTGGCTGGTGTGTGTGGTTACTGGTCTTTTTTTGTTCACAGCTTGAGTATCGTTCATCCGATCTTTATCATTCCTTCGGCAAATCGATAAATAATATTTATAACTAAATATATTTAGAAGGAAAGAAGTATATATCTACGAAATTGTGGAAGATATGCCGTTTTTGTAAAATGTAAAATAAACTTGATCTGCCTACAAGTATAAGTATATGTCAAACCTCTATCTCTTACCGTCTCTGAAATCTGTGCACTCATACAGACAGGCGGACAAACGGACATGGCTATATCGACTCGTCTGTTGATGCTGATCAAGAATATATATACTTTATAAAGTCGGAAATGATTCCTTCTCCCTGCTATTATACTCCATGTACCTTTGGTACAGAGTATAAAAATTGTTAATCCAATATTTTCCGTTTATGGTAGAAAAAAAATGGTTAATTTTAGCAATTGTGTATACCCTTGTAGCGGGTACATTAAAATTGTCCAGATGTTTGTAGCGCATAGAACGAAGCATCTCCGACCACATAAAGTATATATATTCTTGATCAGCATGATGAGTGGTTCCACGTCTATTCGACACAAAACAATTTCAACACGTCAATTCAACACAAAACAAATTAAACACGTATAAATTCAACACAGCACGATTATAACACAAGATATTTCAACACAGCTACAAATTGAACATCGCCAAATTTCAACACAGTACAATTTGAACACGGTACAATTTCAGCACAGTACAATTTTAAAACTAGAAAATAGAACACAACAACAATTTCAACAGAAATGATTTTATAATTTATTTGGCGACCTTTTGTTCCTAATGTTCAATTAGTGAGTTTAGCTGGCTCTAGGTCCGAAAAAGTTGCGTTTGTTCACAACTGTAAACAACTTATGCATTGTACCACCAAAAAGAGCTGGTTGCCTCTACAGAACTGTTTTATCGTTATCCCTAACGAATCTTGATTTTATAAATCCTACAATTAGAAAAGTCAGTCGACCCCGACTGTAGAATACTCCGTAACTGAAAAGTACTGCAGAAAACAGCGCTGCTGGAGCTAACATTCTTTTGTTCATATTCAATTTCGTTCATCCGAATGCAGTCGCTGTAAATATCGTAAAATTTCTGCCTGCCGCTTGTGTCACCCTTCTTTCCCAGGATGAATTTGTTTGTGTTTAATTTGTAATTTGTTAAAATGACGTATGTTTAATTGACGTGTGGACTTTTTTTCGAAACGGCGGATGAATATCGTAAAATTGCGCTTCAGGCAAAATATTGAACTGCCACTTGTGTCAGCCTTCTATCCCTAATGTAGTTGGTACTACACTCTTGAATTGTTGTGCTGGGTGAAATGACTGTGATATTTGGACGTGTGTTAAAATTGTTTTGTGTTAAATTTGTAAGTGTTGAATTGCTCTGTTGAGTGAAATGACTCGCCGTTTGTCTCAATTTGATCCAGCTACGGTATTTATATAAAGATCCCTGATTTATCGGTATCCCTGAAGACGGATGCCGAGGCGCATTCGAAATATATCGGAAACAAACCAAAAAGACTGAGTTTTTCTTCTCGACCTAGAGCCAGCTAACATCTACATTCTATAAAGATTTTCTTAACCGATACATTATATTCTTTGTAAAAGTGCGATTCTTAAGAAGAATAAATAGAAAAAAATTTTGTTGTATATTAAATATTTGTCCAAGGGGTTTGAAAAGGAAATTTCGTGCGTTTTTGAGCAAAAATTCAAATTTATTTGAAACATTTTCATTGCTGTTTCATTGTATACAAACTACTTAACCGATTTGAAAACAATGAGCGCGTTCACCAGCATAAATCGATGGCAAAAAATCGACTATTTTCGTTAGATTGTGCTGGTGAACAGGCATGATGTGCAATTATGATTGCTAATTTTCGTGATTGTGTTAGTTGTGAATACATCAAAGAAATAGTTTGTTAGAATTGCTTGATTGTGATTTGTTATTGATAGCACACAGCTGTCAGTAATAAACAAACAAATAATTTTGTCAAGGCAAGTGCAAAATGAATGTGGAGACCTCTGTTTCATTAATTAATGAATTGGCAGAGCAAATTCGTGCAAGGCTCTGAAGGCTTTACTGGTTGTTGCGGAGGAGGAAAGCTTGAAAAGCCGCCTCTTCAAAAAGAAACAGCCCCGCGAACTCTATTGTTGTGACAGTACAAAAATATAGAATGGACATCGTTAAGGACTCTCAGCTCATTGCCCATTGAATACTTTATTAAAATTAACACTTACAGACCCTTCTTTACGTGACCCTGGATAAACTAGTTGCCAACGTAACTCTTAATAAAAACTAGTGTTATGTTATTTGGCTGCTGGCAAAACAGGAGTCCTTCTTATAAGTAAATGACCGTTTTGACATAGGATAAAGATCTAGCCATTGTCATTGGCTATTCGAGTTTGTTGTGCACGTTCTCGCTGGGCTGACAACAATCATTAGGTAGGTAGTTCCGGCTGGCCCTTTGTAGGGACCACACATAGACCACCTTACGGTCCTTAGTGAGGCCGGGTGGCTTTTTCTGGGTACCATTAGAAATCCAAGTGGATGTTTGATGTTTTGGCAAATGCCAATAGTTGTTTGGGAGACTTCCTTGCCGCCTCTTCAAGAGAGGTGATACTTGGGGAGTGCAGATGTCTTATTCTCGTCTTAGCGATCGCTGGGCAGCTGCAGATGAGGTGTTCCAGAGTTTCAACGACTCCAGGTTCCTTACATTTCCTGCAGATGTCCGTTGTCGTGATTCCTAGCTTTTTCGCGTGAGCAGCTGCTAGGCAGTGACCAGTTAGTATGCCTATAAGCAGTCTACAGTCTCTTCTTTGGAGGTGTAGCATATAGTGCGTGAGTTTTTTGTCTCTTGTCTTGCACATGATTTTTGAGATTCTGCAGCCGGTTGTGTTCTTCCACTTTTCCTCTGCTTCTTTCTCCGCTATCTCCTCCATCTTGCTGTGTAGCGTCTGTACGGAGATAGATATGTTTAGTGTTGCTTCTTGGCTTATTGCGGTTCCGGCTTTTGCACGACTGTCAGCCATTTCGTTTCCATCAATGCCCCGGTGGCTGGGAATCCAGTAGATTTGCACCTTTCTAGAGATGCTGAGGGAATCTATTGCCTCCCTGCTTGCCAGAACATTTTTGCATTGCTTTGATTGCCGCTTGGCTGTCAACGTATATGTTTATTTGGTTGTTTGGTGCGTATTGTTCTGCCAATTCCGCTGCTTTCCTTATTGCGAAGACCTCCGCCTGGAATATGGTGCAGTGGTCTGGCAGTTTATAGGAGAGCCTCAATTCCGGCTCATCGCAGTATACAGCGGCTCCGACTCCTGAGGCCATCTTGGAGCCGTCTGTAAATAGGTGCGTTGCTTCCTGGGCCAGTCCTGTACGCCAGTCTTCTGGTCCCAGTAATGCTGATGCACCTGTGAAGTTGGTTTTTGGGATCATGTAGTCCGTGCTACTGTTGATCACTCTACCCACCGTGCTGTGTCCATAGCTTTGTAGCGCCATGGTGCCTGCCGCACAAAGACGTTGGGCCGTCTTTTGTGCAAGGAGGCGTGCTTGGATGTCCAGGGGGTTGACTCCTAGGATGTGTTCGAGTGCTTTTGTTGGAGTGGACCTCAGCGCCCCCGTTATGCAGACTAATGCCTGCCGCTGGGCCTTTTCCATCAGCTTTAGATATGTGGACTTCTCTGTGGTTTGCCACCATACCAATATGCCATGTAGTAGTATCGGTCGTATTATTGAGATGAAGAGCCAGTGCGTTAGACTTGGTGATAGGCCCCAAGTGCTGCTTAGCATCTTCTGGGATGCATATAGCGCATTGGTTGCGTTTTTCACCCTTTCCTCCACATTGAGTCTCCATGACAGTTTACTGTCGATTACTACTCCAAAGTATTTTACGTTATTCTTTGGCGTTAGCTGTATTCCATTTATCTTAGGTGGAGTCCATTGCGGTACCTTGTATCTCTTGGTGAAGAGAATCAGGTCCGTCTTCTCCGCATTGATACTGAGTCCGGCTTCTGTGGCCCACTTTAGTATCTCTTTGAGAGTAAAGTCCATGATTGAGCTAAGAGTCGATGGACATTTCCCCATGATAATTATGGTTATGTCGTCCGCATATGCGGTTATCTTGGGTGCTTTCCTGCGGAATTTTCGTAATAGTTCGTTGACCACACAACAAACATTAAATGGCTAACAAATTCTTGAGGAAAATTAAAGGGGGATTCCAGGAGCAGTGGCTGCTATTGACGACGGTCATATAAATTTAATAATGTTTTAAATTGTATTTTGCAGTTTGTTGTTAAAAATTCAAAATTTCCGCTAATTAAAAGTATCGATTACTTTGTTGCCTGAAAATTCTATCACACACGTTCACCAACAGCCAAACACTATTTTGTTGATTGATGATTTATGTTAGATGATTGGTGTGTGCTGGTGAACGCGCGGGATTATTAGAAATTCAATTACATTTCTATTCATATCTAGCTTAACTTCATCTAAAGTTTCTGATTTAAGATATGGCTGAAAATGTAAGTGTACTTACCGAAAAAGTTAATGATATTTTCAATTCCTGGGGCTTAATGCTGCGTCTAGTTACAGTATTAAAAGATCTACCAATAGGGATTTCAGCAAATTTTTGACCCTAAGCTCTTCTGGCAAGCGTTAGAGCAAAATATACGTACCCCTTTTTGGCAAAGCGTTAGCTATACAAACAAAAAACGCCGACAACTGTCTGTCAGTGTCTAAGAACGAAACAAATTGTTGCCTATTTATGTGCACAAGCAATTTGCTTTTGGCGCCTTCGCTTGATTTTGGATGTGACCAGTGTGCCCTTGGCCGGATATTACATGTCATTCATTTCATTATACTGTCAGCAGGCTAGTTGATGACATGTGATAAACAGAATGAGGCAACAAATATTGAATAACAATATGTAAAAATTAATTAATTAATTTTAGTAGTTGTTTTTTTTTTCTTTGTCAAGTGGTTGCCATGACAGTTAAAACCATTTTTTGATCTGTTGCTTACACCAATTATGGGTTTTTATGAACATTATGAAAATTGAGAGCTCATTAAACTACAAAATTATACCAATTAAATTAGGATTTCATTAATGAAATCACAATCAATCAAAATATTTTTTGCTCATTTAAATTTTTTGTGTGTGTGTCATTGACCACAATTTGCCATTTGCCCTAACAACTGGCCAACAATTTGTTGGCTTGATTTGTTCTAAAATTGCATTACAGTAACAAACTGAAGCTACCAAGGGTAGCTGCTGCTGCTGCTGCTCTTCTTGCTGTTTCCCGCAATTGGATACTATTTTACTGCACAAATTTGATTTCCATACCGATTCCCCAGTTGCAATAATTTTGCATTGAAAACTGTGAAAAATGTATTAAATGACATTTTGCCTAATAGTTAAACACTGTAAAGCAAGTGGTCTAACTAGTAAGAAGCTTACACTAGACAAGTAAACATTGTCCTTTCGTTAAGCTTGCGATTGATGTCCATGCTCTCATCAGGGTGATGACGTAGATGTGGCTTGGCTCTTATTATTTATTGCAAGTTTCGATTTTTCTATTTCTTCTTCTTGTTGTTTGGCTGGAATGTGTTATGCGTTTCTTGATAAAACTTTATCCTAACCCACTACAGCAACTATTGCTTTGAGATTTATGATCCTGGCCATTATGGCTCGTTGGAGTTGGCTATAAATAAATGTTCAACACATCCCGAGTATCAGCTAACAAATCTCATTATGGCCAGTTATGATGATGCCACAGCTTCTGTACTGCTCGACGGCCACTTATCTGCTCTGCTCTACTCTGGTCTGGTCTGTGTGGCTCAGCAGTGGCTGTAATTGATAAATGAAATATTGCACGACAAGATTTTATTATTGCCGTGCAGTGAGGATTGCTTTTTTAAGTGAAATTTGCGGTTGCCAACATAAATATATATATATATATATATATATATATATATGTACATAAATTAAAAGCGGTTCCGCGAATCGTTGATGCAATCCGCAATGAATAAAAGAAATAAAAAAGACAAAAAAATTCCCAGCAAGTGTTGGCATTTTAACGAGTCAAAAGACGAAGAAAAATGGAAAAAAATTTAAGAATTTAAAGCACGTTTGCGAGGTCCGGCAAACAGAGATTTATCACATTGCACATTGGGGAATTTTTCCATTTTTTGGCATAAAGTCTAACAGCGTTCAGAGTAACAGGTACAGAATAGGGATGCCAGAATATCGATATCTAATAACTTTGAAGATTTTTTTGGAGGAAGCTTGAAGCTCGGGAAGCTTGAAACTGATCACATCGTTCGAAGGAGGGCTCCACGTGTTTAACATGCTAGTCTTTTTCCAGGCTCTCGCTCTTCCGGCTTCAACTTAACTTGTGAACTACATCGAAGTATAATTAATAGCCTATTTCCACTGGCGTCATTTCTTATCATTTTCATTTCTAAAAATGATGATGTTTCCATTGACAAATCGTCATCTTTTTGACATTCGCAATGCCACGTTGACAAAAACAGCTGACAGCTGCAGGGGACTTTCTGCAATATTTACCCAAAAAAAGATATACCAATTACGCGGGGCGAACGCATTATTATCGCCCTGAATTATCAGCAGAAAGCTAAATACACAACTTTTCTTAACTAATTTATATTTTAAACAAAATTGCGCCTACTTTTTAAATTCAAATCAACAGTTTATTGGTGATGACACTTTCTATTTCTGTGTATGGAAGAAATGATATAATTTTCTTCATTTCTTGTCATTTCAAGAAATGAAGCTTCATTTCTTTGGTGGAAATGGTGGAAATATAAGACATCACAATCGAAAAGTGGTCAATGTGGAAACTTCTCATTATTGTCGCGAACAATAGCGTGATAGTTGGTTTAAACATTTAATTTGTGTATCGATATTCGTACACAGAAAAAAAAGATCGCGATATTTAGTATCAATCTGATATTTTGTAGTTTCAAATCGGCCTTCATCTGAAAAATACCCAGTTGATATGTTCGAATGCCCACTTTGACATTTCGAACACATCAACGTGATACTTTTTCAGATCAACAATTTGATATTGGTTAATATCAATGATATATTATTATAGTAGCAAAGCTATATTTTCAAAATACCTGTAGGACATTGTTTTAGTATCAAAGAAATATTTTTAAAATATCAAGAGGGTATTATTGTAGTACCAATGCTTTATTTTTATATTAGCAAAGCAATATTTTTATAATACATTATACAATTATTCTGACAATTATCTTTCGAAGTTAAATCCACACTCTAGAAAAATTTTAAAATTAATATATTGAGAAGAATAATTATTTCAAAACAAAACTTACCAATTATCTTTTCGTACACGAATTGTTCAATGTTTAGTTTTTGTATCAGCTCATAGAGTTGGATGTCTTCCATTTAAATCTGAAAATTACACAAAATTAATATACTTAAACTCGCATAAGTTTTTTTGTGCATGTGTGCGAGATCTGTCGAAAGCAAAGGCTGAGTATGCGCTTTTTTGTTCTGCCCTTGAACATCAAACAGCACACATATACATACATACATGCATATTTTGCATGTAGATTTGTATGTACGCCTGTTTGCATATGCATGTATTTGTGATGTTCGACGTTCAAGGGCAGAACAAAAAAAAACGCATCGCGGACACAAAATATGTATACATACATATGTACATATTTAAACACGCACTTCTACTGCGTAGAGAGCTCAAAGTGAAAAAACACGGCACAATATGTATGTATGAGTGTGTGTATTATATCCGTACACACTATTAGCGACTGAATAAAGGCAATAGCCTTTTTACAATTTATAAATTTGGAAGTACAACAACAGTACAACAAAGCACACAAATGCAATTCACATTTTATTCACTATTACCGTTTACATTTTTTTCCAGTCACCGCATCTTTTTATACTAACCTCTCACACGCGCCAGCACAGATCGAATGACGAAATTCGCAAGAAGAAGCTAGAAGTTCGCTGCAAACCCGAAAACTCGAAACGTTCACGAAGAAAAATCGACCGGCACTCGTTTTCGCGCTTGCGGTAGCAGAGCAATGAGCATTGTTTTTGCTTTTTTCGACTAGACTATTGCTGTCTCTCTTTGACTTGAGAAACTCTGTGTGTCTCTTTCTAATCTCAGAATTTCGATGTCTACTTTGATCTGAAATCATATCACTAGGTCATTTTTCACATCACTTTGATCATTTCACATTTCAATATAATATTTTTAGTATCAATGTGGTATTACAGGTTCATATTGATATTAAATAGTTTCACTTTGATATGCAAATATTGATATTACTGATATGATATTGAAATACCTGATCTTATTTTTTTCTGTGTACCTGTTCACTGTTTGGAAGAACAACCAACTCCCATCGCTAAAGCAGGCATTAGATTCAAAAAAAGTAATTTTGTAGGATTCGGCCACAAAAGGAAGGTTTCCTATGGTCATTCTTTAGGATATTAATATTATCAATATTATCCAAAAGAATGCGCTAAGGAAACCCTTCTTTTTGACAACTCAGTGTTCTCTCCTCGCCTCCCTCTTCGAACACTCTTTACCAACTCTTCACACCCTCATCACTGCCCACTTCCCCCCTTGTTGCTCAAAAGGCACAAAGAAAAGAGATCGAACGAAAAAGAGACAAAGCAGCTAGTCAAAATCTTTACCTTTCTCATCTTAACTTATAGTTTTCACTACTTTTCCCATTTGTTTGTATGAAGACGTAAATATTCACACATATTGTTGTTGTTTGCTCGATCATATTTTTCAAGTTACTCTCATCCTCTGGTTGTGAATGAAAAAGAAAGCATTAAGTTAGCTTTTGTATGGACAAATGGTTCTGGTTCTCCGTTATCTTGACAGCTTGTTAGCTTAGCGCCGGTAACTTGACAAGTTGCGTTGAGATCTTGACAGTAGATGGAAAAGAGGAATGAACCATGTTTTTACGCGTTTTGATTCTGGATAAGTTTGCTTGTGGACACTACTGTTACCCTAACATTTTTTAAGTACGCGATGCCTCGATCAGAAACAAGCATTTCCCGGGAATGGATTTCTTTTGATATAAACATAATGTGGAAAAGAAATTAAGGTAGCTGCAGTTACTACCCTGCAATTCTACGACTCAGTACAGAATTTGTCAGAGCTGATTCAGACCTGAGAAGTGGGAACTGCTCCAATTCATCACTGATTTCAGTACTGTTTTCAGTACTACTTATGAAACTAACCCATGAGTTCAGTACTGAAATCATGCCTGAAATAGGAGAAGGTCATGAAGTAGTAGGCCCTGTCTGTGTTAAATTCATGGCTGAAATGCATCTAAAGGCAGCCATGATTTCAGTACCAGCCCTTCCAAATCAGGGCTGATTCAGTACTGAGCGGAAATATAGGAAAGATTTCTTTGTGAAATAGAGTAGATGTGGACTTTGTGTTTAATTTCGAGACGGGCATTTTTCAATTCCCTTTCACATGTGCATATGCCAGAGCCAGTTGTTGTGGCTTTTCCGTAACAGTCTGTCTCACTTTGTCATATGCTTGCTTAGCTGAACGAAATTGAACATGTTTTTCGTTTAATTGTTGTTAATAGATGATAGGGATTTGTGGCAGGATCGCCATGTAAATAGATGTTTGATTGCCGCTTTGGAATGTTTAGTTTGAAGGTTCGGAATGGCATGCAAAAATAAACTGTCACTGTTCAGGAGCGCCCCCCAGAGGGCCGTCCACCAAAAAAAAACACACACCAACTTTGTTTTAATTATACAAGGCAACAAAATTAGACTTTTTCCTGTATATTGAAGGTTTGGTGGTGATTCTAGATAACTTTCGTATGCTGAACACGAATCTGTTTTCAGAAATTGTCCATCGCGTCTAGATTTTTAGCAATTTGAGCTTAAAGATACAAAACATGCCTTATTTGACTCTTTTTATTCGCGTTTTGTGGAGAACCTATACTTCTGCTTTGACTTTCTTTAATATAAGGTTGTCAAAAAAGTCTTGCGGTTTTTCCGCAAGCTTGTCTTTGCAAGCGCGTAGTTGTATTCGTCGCATCGGTTCACGCTAGAGCTTTTTGGAAAGCTCTTTTCACGCGCTAACACGTGTTTGATTTATTGTTGTTTGTTTTTAGTCGTTCGTGAGTTATAGCGTCGCAAACATGGAGCAAAATAAAGAGAAAATACGGCATATTTTACAGTACTACTACGATAAAGGCAAAAATGCATCTCATGCTGCCAATAAAATTTGTGCAGTTTATGGACCCGATACAGTTTCCATTTCCACCGCACAACGATGGTTTCAACGTTTTCGTTCTGGTGCAGAGGTGATCGAAGATGCGCCACGGTCCGGAAGGTCTGTCGTCGAAAATTGCGATAAAATCGCTGAATTGATCGAAAGAGACCGGCATAGTAGCAGCCGTAGCATCGGCCAAGAGCTGGGCATGAGTCATCAAACCGTTATAAACCATTTGAAGAAGCTTGGATTCAAAAAGAAGCTCGATGTATGGGTGCCACACGACTTGACGCAAAAAAACATTTTTGCCCGTTTGGATGCATGCGAATCGCTTCTGAATCGCAACAAAATCGACCCGTTTTTGAAGCGGATGGTGACTGGCGATGAAAAGTGGGTCACTTACGACAACGTGAAGCGCAAACGGTCGTGGTCGAAAAGCGGTGAAGCTGCCCAGACGGTGGCCAAGCCTGGATTGACGGCCAGGAAGGTTCTTCTGTGTGTTTGGTGGGATTGGCAGGGAATCATCCACTATGAGCTGCTCCCCTATGGCCAAACGCTCAATTCGGACCTGTACTACCAACAACTGTACCGCTTGAATGCAGCACTCATGCAGAAGAGGCCATCTTTGATCAACAGAGGCCGAATTGTCTTCCATCAGGACAACGCCAGGCCACACACATCTTTGGTGACGCGCCAGAAGCTCCGGGAGCTCGGATGGGAGGTTCTTTTGCATCCACCGTATAGTCCGGATCTCGCACCAAGTGATTACCACCTATTTCTGTCCATGGCGAACGAGCTTGGTAGTCGGAAGTTGGCCACAAGAGAGTCCTGTGAAAATTGGCTCTCCGAGTTTTTTGCCAATAGGGAAGCGAGCTTCTATAAGAGGGGCATTATGAAGTTGGCATCTCGTTGGGAACTCGTCATCGAACAAAACGGCGCATATTTGACTTAAATCGCATTATTATAACCAATTTTTTGAACAATTGAAAATTCAATAAAAATACCGCAAGACTTTTTTGACAACCTTATATTATCGGAAAGAACTACTCCTTATCTTTGAAATAAACTATCCCAAACAATTGTATGATTTTTTCCAAGAAGATTTTCCAAAGAAGATATACCATTTTTAGTAATTGTATCCTAGTTCACAAACACCCAATTGTTGCTGCCCCAATGTATGCAATGGGTTTTGTTGAAAATTTTCATTGAAATTCTATACAAAGTACTAGCCAGTTGTACTGTTACTGCAAGGCATATTTTTGTGCAGTACACAGTTTTTGGTTTTTTATTATTATTGAGACTATGTTTTCAAAATGGTATATCTTCGATTAAAAAAATCGTATAATTCTTTGGGATAGTTTTTTTTTAAGTTAAGTAATAGTAATTTACGACAATATCAAAAAAAAGTCAAATCAAGAGTATAGGTACTCCACAAAACGCGTCTGAAAGGGTGAACATGCGCTCTTTTTGCAACTTTAAGCTCAAATTACTAAAAATCTCGATATGATGGACCATTTCTGAAAACAGATTCGTGTTTAGCACAGCAGAAAATCATCAAGAATCACCCCAATCCTTCAATATACTCGACCTTGTTGCCTAGTGTTATGTTTATTGATGTTATTAATATGTTTTAAGTTGCGGACAGAGCCACTGGCGGACCCTGCCACAAGAATGTTCCGAACTCTGATCCACAGCTGGTCGACTGACGTGTACTTAGAAAATGTGTTGGCTAAGGGCCTTATCTTGAGACTGCAGCGAAGGCATATATTTAATTTTATTTATTTATTTGGCTGTATGTACGTAAATATGTGCGCTGACAAAGTCGACAAAGAGTTGGTCTACTCAGCGGTTTGACATGCGCTGTCTCACGTTACTCATGAGAACGGAAGTTTGGTGCGCTTGGCTTAAAATGTATTTAATGTACAGACGAAGTGTTGCATATATACATGTACTCGCTTCAGAGCAGATATTGCAAGAATGTTCACATACTTGCTGATATTTTATACCAATAGCCGTAACCGTAACCAAAATCCGAAACAGAATAAGGTTAATAAGCATTAGCCGTACCGTAACCCATAACCCACAACTATTCGTTATTCGTTTCGGTTTTAATCTCTGCTTCATCCCATAAGTTTCATCGCATGCTAAGTAGGAGCTTATTTTTAATCATTTCCAATTCTCCAGAATGTATGAAATTTGGAAAGCAAAAAAAATCGAAAATTTTCCCAATGTGGATTGTAAAAAAATTGAAAAAAAAAATATATATAAATGTGACTTTCTCAAGCTTTCTTCTTACGAGACTTCGCGAATTGTAAATTAAACAAGTCTGCCTTATCCCGCGAAAAAAAAATACATTTTCTTTAAGTTGTTGACACACTAACAACAAACTTACCAGACCAAATAATTATAATGAAATGAAAATCATGATAAATATTGAAATTTCAATTGTGCTGATTCAGCATCATGAACACACGCACACACACACACACTCACACCCATGCAAATGCAATGAGTTTAAGTTTGCCAACTCCCGCTGGGCTTTAGCATTCCCACACCCTTCCCGGATTCTTTGCTTTGTCGTTTGCCTCTTATCGTTGCCCGCTTTCTACTATCCAGCAAACTATTTTTGTTTTGCTCTTGTACCTTCAAAAGTAGCCATGCGGGCTTTGCCTTCTTATCCAAATATTTCAACCCACAGCAGCTGAGCTGAGTAAATAAATGTGCTAGAGATAAACTGGCGGCGCTTTGTATGAGAGCATCTGCCAACTGAGCTGCTAGTATTAAAGTGTTTTGCCACATTTAAGGTTGACGTTTTGCATATACAAAAAAACGAAAGAGAAAAAAATACTGTAGCCTGCTTTCAGGCTGATGCTAAACAATATGCCGCGCGCATTGGCCGTGCGCTGTACGTGACTTTTGCAGCAGGACTTAAATGGGAAGCCAGACTGGACCTTGTGCCATTGTTGGTCATTAATTTGAAGGCAAAGTGAGTTTGGGGTTTAACTAGCGAAAGCGCGCGCTCGCGCGTCCTTTTCATCATACCAACCGCACTCACTCACACACACACACACACACAATGAAACATTTTCAGTGTGGGTTATAGGGTGCAGTTGCACAGCTTGATCTCTCCTGTCAAAAGAGGCTATAGGTATACTTTTTTTCATCATCTGAACAATAAAGAGCAATTGAGAAAAATGTCAACTTGGGAAGTTCATTTAACTTGTTTTCTCTCTTAATTCCACACAACACCCACTCAGGCACCCTGTATAGCGCACATACATCTGTCTAGTCACTTCGTCACCCAGCTCACGTACCAGGCACGCATGCCTTGCACCCTACCAAAAAAAAAAGAAAGGATTGTCCAGCGCTAGCAGCGGACCATCAGCTCTCGATTAGATGTTGTGGTCTGACCGCATCTTTGTGGTCATGTTTCTGTGGTTCTGCCACCGCACGCTGCTGACCGTCTGGTCTAGCCTGAGAGCGTTAAAAAAATGTTTTAGCAGCGAATTTTTGAGGTTAACAGCATGCACGTGCTTGCCCCAAAGTGTGGACAAAAGGTGACGACAGCCGAGGCAACGTTGGCGTTGAGTGTGGCCGGGGCCAAAGATTTATCTGGCCAGGCCAACGAACGTGACACCAGAATCGTGTCAACTTGAATTA
Organism: Lordiphosa magnipectinata; assembly: GCA_037044535.1. Lineage (NCBI taxonomy): Eukaryota > Metazoa > Arthropoda > Insecta > Diptera > Drosophilidae > Lordiphosa > Lordiphosa magnipectinata. Next base: position 177,435 of record JBAMBO010003169.1, read on the forward strand.
TGACGTATGTGCTGGGAGTAAATCTCTACAGAATCTCAACTAGTACAAACATAAATCTTAATTCCAGTTTTATTGTCTTGTAAGTATCTGCAACTGATGCCCAGGAAGGCAAAGGACTTAATGGAGTTGAAACTTCCCCAATTCCCAGCCGAGCATTAAGAGCCCGCCTTTTTTTGTTTTTGTTACTTTCTATCTTCCTTCGACTTCAAATCTGTGCAGCTATTAGCGTTTACGATTTCCATTTCAGAGGTCAAACTGTAGGCAAAGCCATATGCAAAACGAAAATACCAAACCGGATAAGAGCTCTGTGTTTGCGTTTGCCTGCAATTGTACGAGTATCTTCCAGTGCTCTGAAAAATTATCGACTTACTGCTGGGTGAATGTGTGTGCTGCATTCTCGACACACACACACATTGAGCCTAACGACCAAAGTTTTGCATTTTAATAGGCTCTAAACTGCCATCCATTTGCCTCTCAGCTTGTTTATGCTGCAGATTTCGTTTCGGTTGGAATGCAGCCTGCAAGAGATTCCATGGGGAGGTACGAATTGAATTGAATCTGGCCCAGGCCAATTTTCAGCTCAGTTCAGCACACAATTAAAACAAGCTTCGATGTGATTTCGGGGTAAGTTTGTTTTGTTAAGAGGTTAATTACCAAACACTTACTTAAATTGCTGGGAAAATGCAAATCGTAAATGTGCGGAAAATTTTGCATTGACTTACCTGAATATTGATTACAGCAGGAATTTTGGGGTTTTTCTTAAAGTCGGTAGTGGGTAAGGTAAAAGGACCGTCTCTCCTCTTGGAAACTCAATCACTCAACATGGATCCACCCGGCCAGATCCACAACAGCAGCAACATCTCTAGGCTCTTTGTGCAAGTGTGTCGCACACACTTACACGCCCGCAGCCCGCACACACATACAAATATGCTGACGACATAAACAGCATACATTTGTACACATTTTGGCGCGATCTCACACAAACACAAAATTCGATTCGCCGCTCATAGAGAGACAGTATCATGGAACAGCACATAGCTTGGGATCGTTGAGGAAGCTTCGCTCCAATCAGGCGCATTATCAATCTGCAACAGCAGCAGTCTTCTACGAATTGTGAAACAGCAATGACATTCGCCGATGACATTGCCATCGTGGTAGTAGCAAAGCACTTAAACGATGTGGAACGGACCAGCAACGTCGCTATTGAGGAAGTCAAACGATGGCTCGAACGGATGGACCTTACTTTGGCCATTCACAAAACCAAGGCAGTGTTAATAAGTAGTAGGAAGATCGTAGAGCAGGCTACTATTAAAATTGGTAATTCGAAAATAACCTCGCTGCCTTGGTGGTCATGATAGACCACAGGCTAAACTTCCGAGAGCACCTGATGTACGCAAGCCGGAAAGCAAGCAACACTGCAGCGGCACTATCCAGAATCATGGCGAACACCGGGGGACAAAAGCAGTTCAGAAGAAAACTTCTGGTAAGCGTAGTGAGCTCAGCGATGCTCTACGCAGCTCCAATCTGGGCACCAGCTACGGCATACAGCTCATATGTGCGTTGAGCAAATGCAGTGCAGCGCATCTGCACTCTCAGAGTTATCGGTGCATACAGAACGGTCTCAAATGATGCGGCCTTGGTGGTAGCGGGACTTATCCCATTCAACATAAAGGCGCAAGAGATTTCGGACTTGCACAAAGGAGCTCCAACAGACACCACGACGACAACCTACAAGACGGAGGTACACATGAGAGCACTGCAGAAATGGCAAGATCGGTGGCAAAGTTCAACCAAAGGACGATGGACGCACAAGCTCATCCCTAATATGGGGCCCTGGATAAAACAGAGCACACGGACAGGTTACGTACTATCTGACACAACTGTTGACTGGACAGGGGTGCTTGAGATGCTATCTTCATAGGTTCAAGCACGCTGACGACGCAGTCGGTCATTGAAGAAGCAAAACATGTCTTCTTTGAGTGTCCGTCGTTCGCTTATGAACGGACCGATTTGAGTATACGGGTGGGGAGGACACCAGCCGTTGGAAACTTGTCGCAGAACGACTGCGAAATTCTAATTCATAGGAGAGAGTCCTAGGTGAGCCTTGGGCATTCCCCCCGGCGAAGTAATACCTAACGGTAGTCCCGCCGGGAATCGGGATGGGGGTGGATTGTTTAGTGGATCCGGTCTCTAGCTCCAAACCGGCCGACACAAAAAAAAAAAAAAAAGAAAGAGAAAGTCGGTCAAGCCCGACTGTAACATACTCTGTACCCTTAAAGTCGCAGCTCGCATTTGCTCACGAGTTATACGCGCTCATCTCTAAGTTTCACTCTCTCTCTCTCTCTCTCTCTCTCACTAAGATTGCCGTTCAATAGAATGCTGTGGTGATGGGTGGGGGGGTGGCGGGTGTTTACTGGCCTTTTTTGCTCATAACTTGAGTATCGTTCATCCGATCTTTAACATTCCTTCAGCAAATCGATAAATAATTTTGTTTTCAAGGTATCTCTAGAAGGAACAAACGATCTATCTCCAAAACTGTAGGAGATATGGCGTTTTTTCCAAATTGCGAGGGCGGGAGGGGGCGTGGCAAAAATTGAAAATAAACTTGATCTGCCTGCAAGTATAAGAAATATATGCCCCATACATGTCAAACCTCTATCTCTTACCATCTCTGAGATCTCTTCGTTCATACGGACGGACAGACGGACAGACAGACAGACGGACAGATGGCTATATCGAATCGGCTGTTGATGCTGATCAAGAATATATATATACTTTATAGGGTCGGAAACGATTCCTTCTCCCTGTTACATACTTTTGCACAAACTTAATATACTCTATGTACCCTTCGGTACAGAGTATAAAAAGTTCTGCCAGTGACGCCGATACACAGGCACTTGGACAGGTGGCAAAGGGTGGATTTTCTTTTTTGTGCAAATGACACTGACCTCCTATCCTTCCACGTCCAGCTGTCCACCAACCGCTGCTCACGCCTGCAGCCCACGTGGGAAAAACGTGCTTCGCCCTGCCTGCCTACAGCTGCTGCTCACGCCTGCTATTTTCGGGCGCCCAAACGACTCTGCACCTACACGTAACCGATCTCAGGTTGGTCAAGCAACCGACCAATATATCAGCTCTTACATTGTATGCAGCCGATGCTGCTCGTGCATGTAATTGAACGCACGTTAGTTGAACATTCACCAATTCTGCCGATTTCCATTGTACGCAGCCTGCCAGACGATCCTTCCTACTTATGAAAGTACGATGCGCAGCTCAATATGGATCTTCATCACATCGTTCATCCTCACCGATATTCATGCCCAACGATCCACATACCTGACCAACCACTAGCAAACTGCTACAGCTCGAGACGCTCTTTTTTTTGGCAATTGATGCCAGCCTGAGTCTACCTACAAGTTCTCAACCTCAATCGAAATTCCACAACGAGTGGCAAACGAAATCCACAACGTGGGGCAACCGAAAGTCCACAACGAGTGGCAAATGAAAGTCTCTACTCGGGGTACAATACCAAGTACTATTGACTCTGTAACCTCAATACTGCTTGCTTATACTTGCCCACACTCGAAGCAACGGCCTCAACGAGAAGTTACCATCAACACAACTTCGTCAATCTGAACTTGGTGCACATGCTCAGTACTACGGATTCATCGGTCTCTACACTCAACGGAAACAGTTCGTCGACCCAACTGCGATACCAACGAAAAACATCACAGCAAGAAATTTTTCACAAGGTTTGCTTCACATTGAGACTTGTGTAAATCCTGTAGATGCTCACCACGCCGGACATACATACATCCCAGCTATACTCAAGACTCGAAGACCATTCGTTCCCACAGTTTCAATGGAGGGGGAGTACTGTGACAGCTTTGGCCATACTAATCATTGCTATCAATCAGCAGCAACGTTGTGCAGCTTGCAGCATGCCTAAGGCACAGTCAGTCTGGCGTGGCTCCCGCTTCTTCTCTTCTCTGTCGTCTCTCTTGCCATTTGGTGGGATATAAGGTAGCCTTTCACACCACACAACAAAGTTGTTGAAGGACCGTGTTTACCACATGGCTCCGCCGCTAGATAGAAGCCTATCGAAATCGTGAGGGAAACCGGACGGTTCGTCCCGATTTTGTGACAGTAGTGGTCGTACAATATACCTCCCATGATTTAGCTAGATCCGGTCCAGCTGTAACAGCAGTTTTAGGATTGCCGACTGAGGTTGTCGTTGTGTGGCTGCTTTTAGTCGGTCGATAGAGATGTTGACTGTTGTTGTAGGCTCTTGAAGAATTCGTTTGTTTTGTCTAGTACCTCAAATGGACCCTCATAAGGAGGTTCCAGTGGCGAGCGTACGCGGTTCACCTGCATGACTTAGCTCTGGCTGAAGGAAGGTCTGCTTATTACCATGGATGGATGTACTGCTTTGAACGAGAGATTGCCTTCTCTTTTGAAACAGTTTCAGGAACTCGGTTTCGTTTGCATGATTCTGTCTGGTGGGGACAAATTCACCAGAAATGCGGGGTTGTGAACCAAAAAGCAACTCTGATGGGCTGGCTCCATATTTTGGTTTGGATAGATTACAGTTTACATCTGGCCGGCTCAAGGTCTATGGTTGAGTATAATTCTATATAATCAACCCAAATCATATACATGTATAGGTTACTTTATGTGGCTGCATGACCTTAAAATATAAACAAACCTCGTTCAACACACTTTTATACAAATGTCTTTGGGGGAAAACTGACAATTGAAAAATACATAAGAAACTTTTGTACAAAATGTAAGCCTGTGTAATTTTGTATGCTTTCTATTAAATTTTGAATAATCACAAGGAAGTTGGCCATGCCATTCACTTCCTACTGACTGGCTACCTTTTGTGCTCAACTCTTTTCTATGCAAACTCTCAAACTGCATTAGATTTCTTTTGAGACTTTTGCTATTTCCATGGAAATTGCTTGGTCAAAGTGCTCGTAGTAGTTTCATGTGTTCAATAAGTGAATTCAACACAAAATTGAAAACAATTTTCTACCATTTTCACACACACACACACACACATGTCTGTCTCCTTTTGCGAGCTAAGTTCATTTGATGTTGGGCCAACTTTTAAATGAATTGAAACGTGATTGGCATGCCAAGTGTAAGCGTGTGCCTGGCCACTGACCGCAAAAGGTGAAAGTGCCAAAGGAACCGCGGTCTTGGGTACGCAGTGAAGTCAACGCCAGGACCAGATGCCCTGTCACAGGAATTCGGTACAACAAATTTGTCGCCTGTTTATCAGGCGTCAAGGGAAAAGTTTTTGCATGCCTCATCCTCACATGTCATAGAAAAATCACCGACATGTCTGCTTTGGTGTCAAGTGCAAAAATGGCGGTAAGTAAAAGCCGTTAATGTTTATGATAGTGATGGCCTCCACGCTCTTACACGGATACAGAGGTAAGTACATGCATATGTCAAATTTATTGCATACTTGCCGGCGCCTGCATTAGCGGGCCAGGAAAGGAAGTGAAGAAGCTTTACAGCGCGAACGTGACTTGTGTTGGTTGATGAGAATGTGGATGATGATGCTGATAGCAAACTGACAGCGTCATTAAAATTTAACCCACAAACAAACATCCTTTGACCATCAAGTCAACTAAATATTCACGTGCCAGCTTTGACATTGGTTTTGTTTTAAATGCAAATGACATTTTTTACAAGCTTTTAAGTGTCATGTTTTATTTGCGCTTTTACATAACTATGCAATCAAAATGGACAGTTGACATTGCCACAACAATGCAAATTGAGTTTCTATTTGTTTGCTCTTGAATGAAAACATACAAAATTAATTAGGCATACACGTTAAGCGAAAAGGTGATATGCAGAACAATGGTGCATTTCTTAAAGTAAACCATGATTAACCCAATAGTCAATATGCCATTCGTGCATTTCAGTTTCTGATGCCAGCAGCAAACAATTGTGATCAAATTAAACAAAGTGCTTTCCTTAGCAATCTCATATCCATGCCTTGAATAATTTTAATGAGTTCCAAATGCCTTATGAAATTTTCATAAAAGCAGACGCACACACACACTCCGACCCAGACGCATGTGGAAATTCAATAAATATAAAACACATTCATCACTGTCAGCTTACGCTATACGCCAAAACGCGCTTTAATTTTGCACCCTGGCGCTGGCTTTAAACTTTTGGGGCAGATTTAATGCCGCGGCAAGATGTGTCAAACGGTGCTAATGAAATATTGCCCAAAAACCCACTTCAATGTTACACATACGCCGTGCAAGCCCACACTGTGTAGCATACTTATCGGAGCTGTCACTGGTAGCAATGTTTCTTTAAGGCCACAAAATTTTAAATTTATATTCTAAACCTCGCATGGCTTTGATGTGGCTGCCAAGTTGCTTTGAACTCGACCAACATTCTGACGACATCATAAATTAAATAACAAAGCAGCAATATACGGTTAAAGACCCTTGGAGATTTAATATATCTACTACGTCACGGCAAATTGAAGGTTTGCCACTTAATTGGAAAACAAAATGAACAGCAGGTGTATTAAAAATTCATAAAAAATATATTTAAATGCCTGGCGCGGCGCGGAGGCTTGTCGGCTCATTTTTATGGACTTTGATTTCTGTCCCATGGGATTTTAATTAACTTTTAAATTTTCGTTTGAGCACCACATGGTGTATGATTAATGCTTTGCATTTTCATTAAATAAATTGTAATTTATCATGACCAAAAAAGCAAATCAAATAAATTACAGCCTCACAGAAAGTTGAACAAAAACTTTGACCATTAAATGCTCTAAACCAAATAAGGCCAATGACGATGACGATTTGTGTGTTTGTTTGTTTTTTTTTTTTTGTTTTATTCCGTCCATTTCATTGCAATTGATTTTCGGTGTCAGCTGCACACTCAGACAGACAAGTGGCTGCGGCTTAAGTTTTGTCGACAAATTGAAAACTTTGTTGGTTAACTTTTGGCTGTGGGAAAAAAAGAAATGAACCAAATATATAAAGGAATGGCCAATAGAGCTGAAATCAAGCCACTATACTTAAGTTCAGACAACAGTCCGCAGACTAAACAAGGCTTTGGCTTACCAATGGCTGTGGGCTTTTTCTTGTTCTGGATGTTTTGGCAGGGCCTGATTGCATTAACCAACAAAACAATAACAAATCAAAATGTTACAAAACAAAAGTAACGACTGGGTTATACACACAAAAAAATCTGGTGGGTAAAATTAACTAACGCTGACAGTAACTTTTTTCGAAATTTTTTATGCATGTGGTTTTGTTGTTGCTTGGTAACTGTGCTAACAGTAAAATCTACAGAAGAAATTGTAAAGTTCACGTATTTATTTTAGCTCGTATTTTGTTGTTGCATTTAACAACTGTACGCTGAGTAAATTCAACCACAAATATTTTCTCACATATTTTGTTGTTTTAATAAGTTACTGCTAACTACAGTAACTTTACCATAGAAATAGTTACTCTGACGTGATTTTTTCATCTCATACTTTGTTTTTGCAGCAATTTACTGTACCCACAAGTAAATCTTACCGCACAAATAGTATAACTTTTTAAATGAATTTTGTTGCTTCACTGATTAACTCTACCGACAGTAAATCTAACCGCGAAAATTGTTGATTGAGAAAATTTCAGTTTGGCCCTTATATTTATATTGTACTTTCACTGAATTTGAACTTGAGAATTACTAGTGGTCTCATTTATGCGAAATTTAAGAAATTTTTCGTGCATGTGGTTAGGCAGATTCAATACAAGTAATATGTTAGACACGTTTCTATTAATGCGCGCCGTAGCGTAACTGGTAAAGACGTCCGTCCAATCGTGTGCAGTCCAAGGGCCCAGAGTTCGAATCCCCCCCAAGTAAGTAAAACATTTTTCAAATAAAATAAAAATGTGTTTAATTCAAACAATTGTTTCAGAACCAAAATTGGTGGGTGGGGGGTAACAGTTGAGAGTAACAGCTGTTAAATTACTATTTTTATGGTAAAATTACTGTACACACAGTAAGAAAATTTACTTACTGTACGCATCGGTTAATATTACTAATTTTGTGGGTTGGCGCATTTCTAAACGATATTTTCAGCTAGATTTACTATTGCAATAGTTCTCTTTGCGTAAAGGTTTACGTGATAGTTACTGTCAAATTTTGTGAATTTTACCGACTTTTTGGGTTGGCGCATTTCTAACCCAAAATATCGGTTAAATTTAACCACAGATTTTTTTGTGTGTACCTTGTACTTATAAAAGTTAATTTTTCTGATCATTTTAACTAAATTTGTTCAGGGCTGAGGTCTTTAAGTAGCGTTTTTATACCCTTGCAAAGGGTATTATAATTTTGCCCAGAAGTTTGCAACGCATAGAAATATTCATTTCCGACCCCATAAACTATATATATTCTTGATCAGGGGGACGAGCTGAGTTCATTGAGCTTTGTCCGTCCGTCTGTCTGTCTGTCCGTCTGTCTGTCTGTCTGTCTGTCTGTCTGTCTGTCTGTCCGTCTGTCTGTCTGTCCGTCTGTTTCTACGCAAACTAGTCTCTCAGTTTTAAAGCTATCGAGCTGAAATTTTGCACAGAGTCTTCTTTTTACTGCACGCTGCTAATATGTCGGAACCGACCGGATCGGATCACTATATCTTATAGCTGCCATAGGAACCATCGGTTGAAAAATGGGTTTTAGTGAGAAAAACTTTTTTTGTTTTCAATGTTAACGTGATTAAACTCGGTCATTAATAATATTATATACTTTCAAACAGATTTGCAAATTTTGGTCAAAATCGGATGACTATATCTTATAGCTGCCATAGGAACCATAGGTCGAAAAATGGGTTTTAGTGAGAAAAACTTTTTTGTTTCCAATGTTAACGTGATTAAACTCGGTCATTAATAATATTATATACTTTCAAACAGATTTGCAAATTTTGGTCAAAATCGGATGACTATATCTTATAGCTGCCATAGGACCGATCGGTCGGAAAATGGGTCTTAGTGGAAAAAACTTTTTTGTTTTCAAGTAAATCGTTCTTAAGGTCGGTGATTATTAATATTAAACGCTTTCAAACTAATTTGAAAAAGTTGATCGACATCGGGTGACTATATCTTATGGTTGCCATAGGATCGATCGGTCGAACATGAGTCTTGGTAAAAAATTTGTTTGTTTAGTTTTGTTAGCGTCCTTAAACTCGCTGATGACTTATTTTATATGCTTTCAAATAGATTCGCAAAATTGGGCCGAAATCGGATGACTATATCTTAAGGCTGCCATAGGGCCGATCGGTCGGAAATTGAGTCTTAGTGAGAAAAACTTTTTTCAGAAGTTTATCTGTCGGAAAATAGGTTTTAGTTACAAAATTTTTTGATTTTTATGTAAGCGTTCTTAAACTGTGACATTTGCATTTGCAAGGGTATAAAAACTTCGGCACAGACGAAGTTAGCTTGGCCTTCTCGTTTTATTTAATTATGAGCTGTCTGTAAAGTAAATTAAACCGTGATCCGTGAACCTGATTCCCATTTTTCCATTTGGATCACCAAAAAGTTAATTGAGTCGAGACTAAAAAATTGTGAAAGGGAATGATGGTAGTACGAAAACCTTCGCTGTGTTTGTTCTGGTTAGCTGCCGGTTTCTTTTTATTCAACTTTAAAGTTTTCAGCTTCTGATTGGGACTTGCAACTCCTTATCTCGTAAACTATTTGAAAATTCGCTTTGACGTCTGAGTGGAAGTTGTTGCTTTTGGTTTGGCTAACAAAACATTTCTAAGTAGCAAGTCAAAAAAGTCACATCTACATACTCAAAATTACAAAAATTTCGTAAAACCATCATGTTTTCCCTCATTTTGTAATGTTTTTCAACTTTGTCTTGAAAACTGTAACAAATTTGATTAAGCAATGCAGAACAAAAATGTAGCTAAAACTTAAATAAACAAACGGTGGGAACAAACCAACTTCATTCAATTGGTCCTTCATATAGTTACGGGCCCTTAAGCAAGTAGAATTGTAATCAAAACTCGAAAAATTATCATTTTTATAATTAATGAATAAAATAGTACAAAAAAATATAACTTAAAAATTTATTTTTTTTACTTTTTTATCGAAAATATTCGTTATGACAAAAGATTGCTTCGGTTGCTGAAAATGTGCGTGAACAACCATCAACGTCAACTCGCCATTGATCTCAACAATTGGACATTTCGCGCACTTTTTTGATGCGAATTTTGCTTAAAGAAAAATCATCTTTTCGGATGAAGCACATTTCCACCTCGGTGTTTATGTTAATAAACAAAATTGTCGCATCTGGGGCACAGAAAATCCGCATATCGTCGTCGAGAAGCCAATGCACCCACCACGTGTCACTGTTTGGTGCGGATTTTGGTCTCGAGGCATCATTGGTCCATTTTTTGCTTTGAAAATGAAGAAGGAGCCACCGTGACCGTGAATGGTAAATGTTAAGTGATTGGTTCTTCGAGGAAATTGAAGCGGAAAACTTGGACGATATTTGGTTTTAAAAAGACACACAGCGCACGCCACAATCGATCTTCTGCGCCCTATCTTCGTAAATCGAATAATCAGCAAATATGGAGATGTGAATTGGACGCTGTGGAATGTTATGTAAACAATCCTGAAACAATTGATGAGTTGAAGAACGATATTCGAGTTGCTATTGCTGACATACGTGACGAAACAATTGAAAATTTTCTCAAAAATTGGGTGGATCGAATGGGCTACTGCCAAGTCAGCCGTGGTGGTCATTTCAAAAATATCGAGCCTTTTTTTTATAGCAAAATAAAATTCCAATTTTTGAATGGACCACCCTGTACATTAGGGCGGGTCAATTTTTTTATGCGATAAGCGTATAGCAGATTCGGAATCTGCGATGAATTCTAAGAAAATTTCACGAAGAAACCCCATGTCTAAAATGAATTCCTAGCCCCCACTGCGAAGCATGAAAATTTAAGGTTGCAGTATATTTTGGTATATTGAGGTTTGTACGGTTTTTTTTTTAAAAAATAATACATTTTGTAAAGATATTATATTTTATTCTGATTCATTTTTTTTATAATATAATTTATAAATATTTTTGTTTTTAAATTAACCAACAAATTTTTTTTTAATTTAATTTTTTTTAATAAAAATAACGAAAACGCGCCATACACTGATGAAGTGGAAACTAAAAGTCTATAACTTTTTGACAATAAAAGATATAGGTTTGCAATTTGAAATATATATTCAATATAATTTGGAAATTTAAGGTATTCAAAAAAAAGTGGGAGAGCATCAATTCCCATAGGAAAGTTATCCCTCTCTCAAATTTATATATCTGCGCCATTGAATACTATAGACTAGAATTTAATATAGATTGAAGATTACATGAGTTCCAAATGTTTTGTTAGAAACGTGGTTCACTTAGTATTTGTCATTCAAAAAAGAAAGGTGCGGTTGTTTAAATAAAACGTTTTAAATTAAATATTACCTAGCTATGGCAACATCTGCGATGTCAATTGACTCCAATTCGGAAATTGAGAGCATTATACTGATGTCTATGTCAAGTTATAATTCTGTGCATATCGCAAATATAGTTGGCATTCCAAGTGAACTAACAGAATTAAAAAAAAAAAAAGCTTTGCGAATTCTTCGAGGAAAAAAATTAAGTCTAGCAGGCTTAATAGGAATTTGCTGTGATGGAGAACCTACCAATACTGGAATTGAAAATGGAATAATTCGAAAGTTTGAAGTATCCTTAAGTAAACCATTACATTGGTTTGTTTGTTTGCTACATTTCAACGAACTTCCACTACGCCATTTGTACAATGCCTTAGAAAATTCTAAGACGAGTGGACCATCCACTGCTTGTGGCACTTTGCTTTACGAAGTTACTTGAGACATGTGAACAACTTCCGGTAAGCACCAAATTTTAATACAACTTCATCAAATTTATAGCAAATATTTTCTTGCAGACTATACCTCATTTTGAACCCATTTCATTTGGGAATATGCCTCCAACTATTGAAAGTAAAGATGAAAAAATCTTTCCACTGACGTTTTTTATCTATATAGAATAGCCAAAGCTGTATCGGAAGGTTCGTGTTCAGAGGATGTCGCAAACATTAAACCGGGAAAAATTGTTCATTCGCGCTGGTTGACAAAAGCAAGCAGAATTTTACGCCTTTATGTCGCTAGTAGTTTACCATCAAACAATTTAAAAATTTTGACTAATTTCATTATGAAAGTTTACATACCAATGTATTTTAATGTCAAATTTTATAATTCTGTGGTATACGGCAGTAAACTTTTATTTAATTTTATTCGGTCAGCACAGTTCTTGTCGAAAAATCTTCAAGAAATTGTGAACAAAGCAATACAAAACAATTCATTTTTTGCCCATACAGAAAATATTTTGTTAGCAATGCTTTTCGATGAAAGAAAATCTATTCGAGAAAATGCTATTAACAAAATTATTTACTATCGCGAAAAATTACAAGATACGTCTAAGCTCCGGTCTTATAAAAAGTATATAATTAATTTCGACTGCACAGATTAGATGAATTTAGTTGACTTAGATAACGACGACATCTTATTTGAACCTCCGTTAACTTTTAACATTCCACATGAACACTTATTGGAATATTTAAATTCTGAGGAAATATCACTGGCAGATCCAGAAACTCCATCCCACATTCTAGGAACCGAACGATGTGTGCAATTGTTGACACATGTCGCACGACGCGTAATGCCGCACAATGTAGATGACGTTATGTCAGTAACTTTAGAAAGTCTTTTAAAATATCCACAAATCGAGTCGAAGCAAGACTTTAAAAGTAGACTTTATTTATATTTAATATTAAGTTGAATAAATGTATGAAATTAGTGAAAATTAAACAATTACATAAGCGTTTTGTATTGTGACTTAACATTGTTTTCATTCATTTGATAAATTTTTAGATATACAGAAAAACGGCATCTAATGTATTTTACGCCCCCTTTCGTGCCACGCCCACTTTTTTTTGAATACCTTAAATTTCCAAATTATATTGAATATATATTTCAAATTGCAAACCTATATCTTTTATTGTCAAAAAGTTATAGACTTTTAGTTTCCACTTCATCAGTGTATGGCGCGTTTTCGTTATTTTTATTAAAAAAAATTAAATTAAAAAAAAATTTGTTGGTTAATTTAAAAACAAAAATATTTATAAATTATATTATAAAAAAAATGAATCAGAATAAAATATAATATCTTTACAAAATGTATTATTTTTTTAAAAAAACCGTACAAACCTCAATATACCAAAATATACTGCAACCTTAAATTTTCATGCTTCGCAGCGGGGGCTAGGAATTCATTTTAGACATGGGGTTTCTTCGTGAAATTTTCTTAGAATTCATCGCAGATTCCGAATCTACGCTTACCACGTTTTTATAGCTCCATACAAATTGACCCGCCCTACCGTACATACATATATGTACATCAACAAAATTTGGTGTTCCACTGCTAAAAACTCCATCAATGTAAAGTAAATGTTAAAATTTGTGTGAAAGCCAGCTGAGATACTTTGATTCAATTATAGCTAATGTGAAAATTTTGTGAAGCCAACGGATTGTGCATTATTGCTAAAAGTGCTTCAAAATCAAAATAAAATAATGCTCCATCATTTCCGCGAGCTGGAGAATGACGATGATGACGAATTATATGACGTACAGGCATAATTGGCAAATCATTCAATAATGCCTAATACTGAATTTACACTGCGGTCGTACGACTTTTTCTGGGGCTACGACCTTTTAGGTGTTTACATTGAGCGAACAGTCGCAAAAAGTCGTACACGTCAATCAGCTGTTTTTTTGTTTACTTCAAATTAAGTTTAAAATCGGGATTAAATTTAGAACATTTGTTTACAAAATGAATACGTATAAGCTGACGGTTGTGGATATAATTGAAAACTTGGCTAGTGAGGATGAAAATCTCTTGGAAAATTTACTTAATCGCCATTTTAAAAAATGGGGACACTTGCAAACGCCATCTAATCAGAGCCATAATGCGTGAATTCCACAGCTCCGTTGAGGAGGATATCAATCTGTTGCCCCATCAATGCAAATCACAGCGGCGAATCCGCATTCTACACCTTGATGATCAATGATCAATCACCTTACATATACGGCTCTCGTTCTTGGATCGACTGCTCTACGGGGCAGCAACATTGAGGACCTTAAAATCGTAACCGGAGCTCGTCATCATGTTTATGCCTATAAGCCGGATGTGTTTAATCGCTATGTGAATGAGACCTGGGATATCTACGCCTGCTTTAACCGCCTCTACAGCTAATTCGTGAGACCACAGAGTCGGATAAGTAGCATGAGCCGTGGATGCATCTAACAACTAACTAACTAATTTAATGTATTTTTCAATTGAAGAAAAGATTCGGGTGTATTTGGGAGGCTGACGTGCCCAAGGCAACTCCTGTCCAATTTAAAGAATTTTTTCGCATACACGCAGGTTCAAATTTTGATTTAGATAAAAATGTCAAAAGGCTGCCACATTTTTGTGTTAAACACGGTCTGGCAGCACCGATTTTTTTCGGCCGTGCAGTCTACGACCTTCCCAAACTCAAAGTCAACTGCCATAGTTTTGTATGGCCGGACGACCAGTCTCAGGCAAAACATACCAAAAAAAGTCGTACGACCTCAGTGTAAACAGCGTATAACAGGCTAAAAAAATGGAAGAAGGCTATCTTTGGCTTCCCCAAAGTTGTTATTCACTTACAGCACGTACAAATTATATAAATAAAGGTTTAAAAGATTTTCACACCCAAAATTTAATTATTACCTTTGTTCCCATTGCACCGAGAGCTGTTTTTCAGCAACTGGCGTCACTCAGTTGCATAAGAAATTGCCTCGATGCGAAGAGCCGGCACGCACAAGCAAACAAGAACAATTGCATGCCTTCAAAGTGGGTTTGTACTGGGCCCAGCCCGCTCTAGCAGACAGCAAAGCAAGTGTAGTTTGCGCGATCGAGACTCGCTGATAAGGGTTGCTTTTTTTTCTGTTGTTGTTGTTGGACTTGTTTCAAACATTTGGCATTTATTCTGTGACCCATTGC
Organism: Lordiphosa magnipectinata; assembly: GCA_037044535.1. Taxonomy (NCBI): domain Eukaryota; kingdom Metazoa; phylum Arthropoda; class Insecta; order Diptera; family Drosophilidae; genus Lordiphosa; species Lordiphosa magnipectinata. Next base: position 192,555 of record JBAMBO010003169.1, read on the forward strand.
CCTGGTTGGCTCAGACTGCCCATGTTATCCAGAGGTTAATGATAATCTCCCCTTCGCAATGGGACCACGAAGAAGCTTATTATTATTATTATTTTGTTATGCATATTGCATACAAATGTCAAATATTATGGTGAGGATAATGGTGGAATCATCGACATAACGATCAAAAATTGAGTAGCTTATGTGAAATTTCCCAGAATGCCTACATCAAGGACTGCTGTACATCCATTTGACATGTTTTTTCCACATTGATGTACATTAGATTGCATTTTTATACCCTGCTCCCATTAAAAATGAGAATCGGGGATCATTAAGTTGTGCAAATGGATGTAACAGCCAGGAGGTAGCTTCTCCGACCCTATAAAGTATATATATTCTTGATATATAGGCATGTCCGTCTGCCGTCTGTCTGTATGAACGCGTCGATCTCAGAGACTATAAGAGATTGAGACACAAATTTTTGCATGCACATAGGCGTATACCGTACCCAGATCAAGTTTGCTTCTGATTTGGAAAATTGTGCGCGCGCGTGTGTGTGTGCGTTTGTGTGTCTCAATTAATTTTGACATAGCCATATAGCGATTTTGAGATAGCCACATAGATATTTTTATGCGCTCTTACTAGTTTTTGTTTGAAATTTTATGACCGATGTGGCTTTTCAAACGATCCACATATTGATCCAATTTTGGAGTCCTTCAAAAGAGGAAAACTGCTGATCGTCAAGGGCATGCTTCATCGACGAAAACATGTTGTAGTCGAAAGGGGCAGCGTTGGGCTATACGACCGGTGGGGTAGGTCTTCCCGTTTCAGCGTTTCAAAATATGTTTTGACCGGCTGAGCTTGGTCATGTGCAAAAATCGTTTTTGCTTCAATGGTCGGCTCAAACCCATCAATTGAGTTTGGTAGAATTGCACTGTGATGCTTTCACTGTGGTTGTAACAGCTTATAGTACACAACGCCCAAGTGGTCCTACCAAATACAGAGCATGACCTTGCCACCCTGAATATTCGGCCAGTATCATTTTTGTTCCCCGTAAGCTTCTTGCAACAATTTTGTTCAAATGAAAACAGAAAAGTAAACTTTCCCGCAAAATGTGTTTTGTTGGCACAAAAGTTGACATATTTGGAGCACACAAAAACTATGTTGTTTACACTTTAGCGAAACGACACATACTGAACAAAAAAACCTAATGATGAGGCTTTCAAATGAAGTTGGTTGCAACATTGTCCAAGTCGATTTAATACTAATGACGCCAAATTTTGTTTTTACAGGTAATATATGGGATGACGCCCTGTAACCAATGCACCGAAATAAGACTTACTGAAAATATTACGTTAAAATCATTCTTACAGCACGTTTCAATCCTTTTTAACATCCACCCGCCCTTACTGTAATACCCCTGTTAATGCTCTGCCTTTTAAGCCCCGGCCAGGCAACCAAATGCTCTGTTTTATGCTTCTTTACCCCCCTGCAAAAGTTTTCAAAGTAACTATTGACTGAAGGTGTTTGAACAGTTTTGCTTTTTAATATAAATAAATAAAGGGATATACATACACACACTCACTCGTACATACGAAAGTATAAAAGTTACCAACTACTTTGTGGGTAGCCCAAAAAAGAAAACTTTGCATGAACCAAAGCGGCTTCAAAGGAAAAAAAAAAAAGTAAGAAAGCTGCTTAACAAGCTTTAAAACAACATACTTACACACAGGGCTCCAGCTTCTCTAGGAGCCGTCTCCCGTCGAGCACACATTACACAAAGAGTTGGTGCTTGGTGGTTGATGTACTTGAACGGTTATCTGCTCTTCATCTAGCTGTACGTCGCTACTGGAGAAGGGTGAGGATCCAGAGATGTGATTAAAACGTGGTTGCATCGAACGTATTTCCGCTACACGTTCTCGCCAAGTATGCCAGAAATGTTGCTTATAAATATGACCGCCAAACTCAAAGATCATGGGTGGATCTGCGGGCAGCCCCAGCTGATGACAGGTAATCATCATCAGGCAGCGATTGAATTTACGATAGAAATTAAAGCGTATATCTTGCAGAGGCCACACGCTGACCAAATCGAAACATTCGATTTCGGGATCAAGATCACGCCCCTGCCAAGAGGGTCCATTTTTCTGGTGTTCCCCGTACATATGGAAATTGTCACAGCCACAGACCAGCTTGCTGCTGGTAAGGGCTATATGATACTGACGCAAGCCCACACCCCGGGCATCCACCAGAGTGAACGGATTCTCCACCAATACCGGCTCGTAGATCGCATTGAAATCGCTGAGCAAAAGTTTCTGCACTCGAAACATGCCAATGACAATGTTAACGACGACTTTGGCTATAATTTAATTGAAATGTCAATCAAAGTTTGTGTCTAGTTGTCGATGCTGTCGTTCGTTGCCTGCTTGTTTGTTTTGGAGTTTAACGCCCAGCCGCCCCATCTTATCGAAGACGAAAACTATCCTAAAAGTCGATTAGATCAGCTCGAAATGCAAATCATTTGTCGCTTCCAGAGTAAGTAAGAGAGAGAGAGAGAGTGAGTTCTGAGCCAGATAAATTTGCATTTGAATTTAAATTGGTATTTGTCAGGTTTCCATAAAAAAAAGCAGACAAAATGCAAAAGTAAGGTGCAGTCAGACGAAAGGGCAAGCGACAGCTTGGATAATATGGATGATGATGAGGTTAAGGATTATGCTGCACATTGTAAGTAGCTGCAATGCTTTTAGGTACAAAATTATGTCAACATTTGATAAGGAAATTATGTGTGAAAAACTAACAAATGAACAAATATGTCTACAAGCACTGCAGCTAAAGTTTGAAATCTTTTAATGTGTAACCGATGGTTTTTCGGGGTTTTTTCGTGTTTTAATTTACACCACGAGAAATCTAACACGAATTGGCGAGTCTGAAATCGCCTTCAATTTAGATTTGTTTCTTTTTGCTCGAACTCGAGAAGACACTTGATCTCGACTTCGAGCTTTCGTGCGTTATTGACGAAAAAAAAATCGATTTAGGGATTGTATAAAATATGGACCATGTTGAAAAAACACTTCAAATCTTGATCCCACGGACTCGACGTTTTCTAAGCGAATATCTTGTCCATTTGACCAAGGCCCTTGTTGCTTGCTGAGTGGCAAAATGCTAGCTGCTTACATTCTTAAGTATGATTTTGATGCCAGGACTTGCTTATGGCTGATATTCGAGTGGGCTAAGGTGCCCAGTCCCAGTCTTCGAGGTTCCGAGTTCAAATGCCAGTAAAAGTTTGAGGCGTCGTCTTAGTCAACTTCCTGCTTTCTTTCGTCCGCTCTAGTGTGTTGGGGTGACTTCTTAGTCTCTTCACGTAATCACCTACCTGTTTTTTGATTACGTCACCAAACCAGGGTGCTCCTGATGGAACTTCGCAGCTACCCATATACTTGAATCCCATATATCCAGGCAGATGCTACGATAGCTTTGTATATATGCACCTTACTTCGGAGTTTTTTTTTCCGCCATGAGCGATGTGAATCTTCGAAAGATACTGATAGCCCGGGCCATCAGCCTGCACGATTCGTAGATAGCGTCTACGCCTACGTGCTAAACATATCGGCACACAACTGCTCGCCACCACACCCGCGGGATTACCGTTAGGTATTACTTCGCGGGATGAGGTTGCCTCATTCAGGCAGCTTCACTATTGCTTTTCCAGCTTGATTCAAGTACTGCCACTTTGCTCTTCTCTCCTCTCTCTTTCGCACCGTCTCAGGTCGTTTTGGACATATATAATTTGTTTGCAAATCCGTAGCCAATTTTCATCGCACTCCATCCTGAATTTCACCAGTTCCTCCGGCGCAGGGATTTCGCATACTGCCGTGCGTACTGTGCGTGCTCCGCGCTTTCGTTATCGCCTGTACAATTCGGGCATTGGGCGGTGTGCTCGTGTCCGAACCTGTGCAGGTATTCTCGGTAGCCACCATGTCCAGTGAAGAACTAAGTAAGGTGGTAGTTCATTTCCCCGATGCGCCTCCCGATCCATTCGTCAATTCTCGGGATCATCCTGTATGTCCATCGGCCCTTAGTCGATGCGACTTGGAATTCATATTCGTTTCGATTGGGTCCTAACTTCAGGTTGTTATCATTGAACGTTGTACAGTTGCGAGTTGATCCCATGATTATCTATGCAAGCAGGGAGGTCATGCGAGGGTTGACAAGCACCTTCATGGGGTCGCTTGTTCAGAGTCGAATCTGCATTTGTCAGGAAGTTTAAATCTGAGCCTGTACGTCCAACTAAATGGAGACGAAATCAATGAGCGTGGCTGTAGATCTGCCAAGATTTGAATAGGACGGGGGCAGCTCTGATATTAACCCAGCAGCCGCTTACTAAGATGCTGGAATACCGGAAAAAACTGTCAGCCCAAGTCTTCGGTTTACGGAAGGGGTTCCAGTTTTCTCATCAAGATTTTACTGGACTCTATCTTGATGCAACTAACCAATGCCCGGCTGCAGAGCTTTGCCTTCTTGCCTTTGGTAGCCAATTGAGTAGAAACACGACGGGCGCCCGTAGATACCATGGTGTGGGTGGCAAGCTGCTTGATCCGCTATGTAATGGCCAGGCATGGTCATCGCCGGCTTAGTGGCACCATTGCCTTGCGTGTGTGCCTGATCAGAAGCTTGTTATAGTTTCTCCATCTCCGTGTTACTTTAGTCGCCTTTCACGACAAGCAGTAACTACTGTGGCTGTATTCTGATACCGCAAGCCACACGGCGTACCTTATTTCGGAGTAAGAGCTTGATTCTGCTAGAGAGAAGCCATCTCACTTTCTTTACTCTGCCATATAGTGCCGAAAGTAAGGCGCTTGTCGAGATATATTCCTAAGTATTTATGTCCAGGTACGCCTGGATATTCATCATGACGAAGTGTACATGTTACAATGACACATTCAACTAGGTTAAGCTCAGTGTGGCATCGCTTCGCCCATTTGCTAAATCAATACAAATCATGTTGAACGATATCGTCAGCAAATGTTGCAATGAGTAAGTCTTGGGGGTCTTCAATGCGTATTGTTCTTCCGGTAGGCATATCACAACTGTAGAGAGAGTAGAGGGTTGGTCCGAGGACACTTTCTTGAGGCGCACCAGCGCGTTTTACCCTCACGCTGGAAACAGCACCTTCCAATACTACCAAGAAGGTCCTTTCCGATAGAAAGCTTCTCACAAGGGTGTATAGTTGAGGAGGTAAGATGTCTTTTACATTACACAGTAGTCCAGCGTGCCATCCTATTTGATCCTATTCAGCTGCGCAGGGGTTCCGTGTTACTTTCTAAACCCTATCTGAAAAGAAGGTATTTTGCCACTCACTCCATCGATTGTCATGATTCGAGCTAGTAGACACCTGTCGAACATTTTTGCAGCTGTGGATAGGAGACTGATCGGACGGGCATTTCCCAGCCTTATGGATCATTACAATATGAGCCTTCTTTCACGCCTTCGGAAAGTGATCCAGTTGCAATGCCGCGTTGAAAACTAAGACCAGGAAGAGCACCGCTTTTACTGGGAGGGCTTTGATGACCCTATTGTCAAATTTAATCTCGCCTGGTGCATTTTGATTGTTAAGGTTTTTGATCTGGCCCTGAACCTCATCCAATGCGATTGATAGTACTGGGGGCGTTAGCTGCCCTGGGGTGTGAAGAACCTGATCTACAAGCCTCCTACGGCTGATTGAAGTTGTTTTGAGCGGCGTTAATCTGTCCTCTAAGTTTACCGCAAATGCCCTTTCCTGCGTAGATTTGGTCCAAGTATCGTCAGCTTTGCGGATTGGAAGTTTGGGTGCAGACAGCTTCTTGTACCGCCAGGTGAGAGACCAGAGAGCAATTTCAGCTTGGATGCAAGAATATTCCGTCTTACCGTACTTTTGACATCAAAACGGCTAAATATTAAGCACGATCCGCATGGTTTTTTCTCTGAGTATACACTTTATTTACACGGTTTTTTATTTACACACTATCCCTCTGTCTGTCTCGTCCATTTTAATCACAGTTTCTGTAGTGTGATCATCATTCAACATCTTAAAAATACCTACCTATACATATTAACAACATGGCGGTCATTTTCATATAAACAAACACTACAAATGTAAGCTTACTTAATGAGTTTAGCTGGCTCTAGGTCCGGAAAAGTTGCGTTTGTTCACAACTATAAACAACTTATGCATTGTACCACCAAAAAGAGCTGGTTGCCTATACAGACTGAACTTTTCTAAGTGCAAAAGCTTGAAACTTTTGAGCGAGCTTAGAAGTGTCCGTTAATTTTGAAATGCGAAGCATTTTTTGCGTTGTTTCTTGAAACTTTTGTTAGTTTCGTTTACAAAAAAGAGAGCGTGCCGTCTCTTATATAGATTTGTAATTTATTTGGCGACCTTTCTAAACAGCAGTTGTGAACAAACGCAACTTTTTCGGACCTAGAGCCAGCTAAACTCACTAATTAAACATTAGAAAGGTCGCCAAATAAATTTCAAATCTATATATTTATAAGCTTACTCCAAACCTTTTTTCCCATTTTTGATGCCCAAAGTTTGACAATTAAATACTCTGGCCGGAAATCTATTATTTCTATGTGGGTGTCCTTTTTCGAAACTTAAAAGCCAGCCTCCCTATTAACTTATTTGTCTGATAAGACTAGCGTTTTGCGAGTCCATAAATTGCTTTGTGAGCATTTTATTACATTTTTTTTTGCACTGAAAGAGCATTTCGATTTCGCTGCCTGGCAAAAACTATTCAAGCTAGTTTTTCTCTCTTTGACATTGCTAACAACTTCTTTGGCATAATCTTGGCTTCTGGCTGCCAGCTTCTACTTCTTCTTTAGTTTGTTTTTTCCTTTTTCTGTCGGTGCAAACACTTTTAAAATATTCTGATTTATGGTAACTTGCTACACACCCACTTTCTGCTACTTTTACAATTCTAGAATTGGCGACAAATTATAAAATAAAAACGAAATGCGAGCACTGCTCACTTTGTCTGCCATTTAATTTGGCGACACTTTTGCACTTGCAGCCAGTGGACTGCCAGGAAGGGCGCGGGGGTTGAAGAGAAAGTGGGGGAGGTAACTTTTGTGTCAAGTAACATCTTTGCACAGTTTTCATAGCAATTAATTTCCACAGCCAGACACTGGCAACCAACTAAAAGTAAGAAGAAAGAAAAATGCCAATGCATAACTCACCACTATCTACTTCTGGTCCTTGTCCTTTTGCTAATTTGGCAAATTTTGCCCAGCACTTGGAATTACATTTTCGCCAGCGGAGTAATCTTCAATTGATTAACTGTAATGCAGGCTATTGTCACCGACCGAACATAATTTGATATCCAATTCTGTGATTGGCTGTGTGTAGTCTAATGGCAGCATTTTGGGAAATTAATTAAAATTTCTCACTGGGCAAATTCAGAAATTAATTTTGGTTCTCGTTGAGCGTTGAGAAAATGCTTAAGTGGCATTTGAATTAAATGCTATTAAGGTTTCCCCATCAAAAGACAATTGTTAGGTGATGTTTATGCCAGGGAAATGGAATAGAAAGTTATCATAATGAAGGTTATGCACAATTGCTCGTACCAACTATATTTTTACATAGAAGAAGAACATTTTTGTAAACAGTGTATGTAAAGCTACAATGTGCTCATCTTTTAAGTTATTTAAACTGAATATGAAAACTGACAAAGAAAAAGAGCAATGATTATACAGTTAAGGAAAGAGAACCACAAACTAAAGCAGCTCTGGTTTACCTTTAAAGTTAATCTTTAGATTTATTTCATTAACAATTTGGTTGCCAAAGAGAAAACTAACTTAACACAAAGTTGTTTGTATCAACTGTTTGTTTCAAACAGACCACCCCCTTTTGGGAATCGTGTTATTAGACTGCATCGTTTAAATCCATGTCCTGTACATAATTGCCTTCAGTGCTTTTGCGGCTGCTTTCTTGGAAATGGCTAATTAAGCTGTGCGAGTGTCGTATTTCATAATGTATTTATGGCTTATTTCTTGGAATATTATGCAGTTAATTCAAACAAAGCTGCGGACGTGGTTATCATTAAGTGGCTTGGGTAGAAAAATTGTTTCGTATTGTTTCCGTTCCGGGAAACAAATGATCTGTTCTACCAGTTAGGTGGATAAAGTTATTAAAATTTTTGCAATAATTTCTAGGAATAAAATTTTATAATGAATGCAAAAATGTTCGAATTTTCGTACACAAACGGGGTTGATAAAAACCGCAAATTCTAGTGAAGGAATTCAGGGAATTTGTGGAACTTTGACTTAACGAAGCTGTCAACATCACTGTAGGACAATGGCTATAAATAAGCTCAGGTTTAGTTGGAATATAAAGTATTGGAAACAGTTTTGGTTTAATAAACGATTGATCTAAATCAGTTATGCGTATCCGAAACCATTCCAAACTTTTTGTTGACGGAGATATCCCGACTTAAATCAATCCCAAACTAGAATTTTCGGAGTGCGGACTTATTAATTCCGAAAATCTGGCCTTTAGCTTGGTAAGTTTAAGCTTGGAAAATTTAAATTAATTAAAGCGAATACTTGTGGTGGCCTCGAATGTAGCAATAGTTGCTACAATAGCTTTCTGTGATTTGTAAGAAGCGGTAGTGAAGGCATTTGGGGTTCGACAGTGTTTGGTTAATCTTTATTTGCAGTAAATATCTAAGAGGTGGCACATGTAAATCGTAAATAAATCGCAAATAACTAAATGATTTTTAGTTCCTTCGTGACCTTTATTTGTAATAGGCATATGGTGCTTTATGGACACGACTAGGGAAGGGGCTGAATCGACTGGTTGGGCCATGGCATTTCGTTTTTATGAACTTATATTGGAACGGCATAGATAAGGACTTGTGGCCACAAAGAAGTCCCTAGTCCGGCCATTGAAAAGTTTTACAGCTCATCCCCATCGACATACAGAAGCGCCGTCGCCCACAATTGAATCACTTAGATCTGGGCCAAAGTTCCTCATCATCAGCCATCATGTACGAGGAGCTATGGTTTCTGTAAAAGAATATTCAAAATGGTTAGGGGGGATTCTCCGTGGGCAAAATTTTTTTTTCGATTTTTTTATAGCTTGGAAATTTGAGAATATCGCCCTAAAAGGTTTTTTTGAAATTCGAAATACTTTAGAAGATATAGCCTTTTTGTCAAACAATGTCTTCGCTAAAACGAGTCATTTTTGAGTAAATAAATTTCGTGTAAAAAAAGCTGAGAAATAACGGCTGGTTCTTGAATTTGAATGGTAACATGCTTTCGCCTCAGATCAACATCGATTATTAATCGATTCTTAATCGATAATTATCGAAGGCTATCCTACACAATGCTCAGGCTGCGAAACTAGAGCTGCGGCCGCATCTAAAGAAGGCAGAATGGCACGCAGAGCAGAGAGAGCTGCTGCTGAAAACAGTTTTTTTGAAGATGAGGAAGCTCCGCTGTATGCAGCTGTCATCGCCGACTTAAATCTGTAAGTATATAATATCTGTAATATTTTTGGTTACTTTCAAAACAACTTTTTCGGACTGCCAAGCCATTTTTCTCGAGTTCTACTAAACCGATTTTGATGAAACAAAATGCAATCGACGCAGAATTGTCACCATTTTCGAACTGCATTTTTACATTTTTGATTTTTTACGCATTTATCTCGAAACTACGTTTTTCGAACTGACGGCCATGATATCTCCAGTTAAACTGATCCGATTTTGATGAAACTAAGTAAAATCGACGCAGAATTGTCACCATTCTGGTCTGAACCTCTATCATAATTTTAAAAAAATTTTTACTATTTATTTGTTTCACTAAAAAAGGGCCCAAAATCGAATTTACATTTTTCAATGGCCGCCATTTTGTCAAAAAAAAACAACAAATTTTTTTTAAGGAATGACATCTATTCTGATTATAATCCCGTTTTTACTTTTCATTTCAGACAACCTGGCCGCCAGCACTATACCCTCTTTGACGGCCGAGAACTTTTTGAACAGCCTTCGTATCGAAGCGTGAAAATTTTTATGTTTACTTTAATCTGTTTGTAACACAATAAAAAAAAAACAGAATTGGAAAATTTGTGCCTTTTTTAAATAAGTTTTTTTTTAAAAAAGGTCAAAAAAACAGAATCGACGTGGAGAATCCCCCGTTAAGTTAATATAAATGACACTAGCACATATGAAACTTTCATGGACCAACAAGTCTGGCAAATGCGAAATTTATGGAGCTTACTCAACTACTGATCAGCGTCTCCCTAAGATGCGTTTGTTTCCATTCTTGGCGTGCTTAGCACTTTGGCAGCGTAAGCTGTCCTTCAATGAAGTCCAAGCTGCTTTGCAATGATCTCATAGAAAAGCAATCAATTATGAATAACATAATTAAACGGTTTACTTTACTTACCAACTTGCCCAAACGCTTTATTTTATTTTTTGTTTTTAACGATTTTCACACTTATGTTCATTCATTTGAATTTACAGCTCCACACACGTGAGTACGAAAAATATAGTTTACATATTTTTCACATCTACGAAATAATCACTCATCGATAGACTATCTCGTGCCACGTTGACTTCGGGTGGTAATCGATGATATGGATGTGACTGTTTCGCGCGTGAACTTCAGACCAACTCACGAATCAGCAACCTGCGAGACCCGTGCGGTATCTCCGTACCAAGCTTTAATCCCAGCTTAAGCTCGGGAAAGCTTGATTTAAGCTCAACATAGGCTTTATTAAGATTTGTTATTTGAGCTCGATTTGATCCCTCAGTCGATTTCAATCTAGAAGGTCGGACATTGATTTCAGTTCGATACTCGTACTTGATTTGATCCCGAAATCGTTTTGGAACAAGAATATCCGAGATTAAATTGCGCACGATATTCAAGTATTTTCAATGCGAAAAAGATTGACTTTAGCACGATATTTAAATTCATTGTGCTACCTTTTTGATTTCCAAACTAACAATTTCTACACAGAGAAAACAAAATTGGCTGCACGGCGCGTGTAGAAACGTCAAAGCTAAACGAAACGTGTTGCGCCCTGGATTTCAATATATAAACGCCTCGTGTAGAAAAGCTAAATGCTGCGTGGGCAAATGCAAAATCTACACGAAATTAGAAAATCACCTTATTTCCAAATAACGTCTACATTTTTCATGCAGTAATCTGAATACCACACGAACGTGTAGGTTTTCTACACGCGGCGTGTGGATATTGAAATCCTACACGCGCATGTGTAAATTCTAAACGAAAAATGTAGCTCTAAATCAGTACTGAATTCTTACATTTTTCGCTTACAAAACATATCTCCACAGCTTTCTTATTTCAACACGTGGCGTGTCGCTTTTCTGCATCCTACATTCCTACAATCCTACATTCCCCTATATAAATGATGAGACCACTGAATTCGAACTTAAGAATAACAAGCAAGCAATACTTGTTGTATGTTTTCAATACAAGTAACACATTAGATGCCTTGCTTCACAGGCGCAGCGTAGCTCAGCCGTCTAAGGTGTCGTTCCAACCGTGTTTTTCAGTCCAAGGGCCCCGAGTTTAAATCACCCCAGAGTAAGGAAAAACCAAATATTTATTTGTTTAATGTGATATTTTTCAGAACCAAACTTGTGGGTGGTGGTCCTCTTCTGCCCTGAGATGATGCGCATAGCGAAATAATTGACCTTTCAAGATAGCAGCAGCAGCAACGCGCGCGTATATAAACAAAAATAAATAAATAAAAAGTGCGCAGTCATTTTTTTTTTTTTGTCTAAGTGAAAATGTAGGATTTCTACACGTTTTGACCGGGATTTTCAACCCATAACGTTTGTGTATATTTTCTGCACGCCGCGTTTAGAAATAAGAAAGCTACACGCCACGTGTTGAAATGAGAAAGCTAAACCCGACGTGTAGAAAAGCTACACGACACGTGTTGAAATGAGAAAGCTACACGTTTCGTGCAGAAAACCTACACGTAACGTGTAGGATTTCAATATCTAATTATGGGTTGAAAATCCCGGTCACATTCCACATTTCGTGTAGCTTTTGCATATTTTTGTTCTCTGTGTAGCCGGCTCGAGGTCATTAGATGTTTGCTTACAAACAACACAACAATGAAGGCTGGTGGCTGTTTTTTAAGAATCTTCCGGTTCTATTTGCAATAGGCTTGGCTCATCGACTGCAATTCAGGTAGACTTCTCATGTCAAGAAGTGCTAGAACTGGTAGGAAATTCCAAGGTAGGTATAGTGAGAAAGACTTTCTTTCTCAGTTTCGAACTTGCTCTCGGGTACTACTTGGTATTTTGCTTTGATATTGGAATTTCGCACTTACTTCAATCTCGAGTAAGAATGATTTGATTTTCAAGTACGAATATATAAGCTTTTTTGCATTGATACAAGAATTGCAGGGCTAATCCAATCCCTTCGTAATTGTTTCAAGTAGAGTCAATTACGACTCGTTTTTCAAGTTTCATTGATTGATTTTAGTGTAGTCCATCAACGTCGAGAACTTTAAGTATAAAATGAATGCAAAAGTCGTAATCTTTGCACGCATAAACTGATGATAATTGTTTTGTCTCTATTAATTTAGCTTGCTCTTCATTTCGATTGAACAATTAATGCCCGAAACATGTCTTTTATATGCATGCTTATGGTTTTGTATCACTTTCGGTTGAGTATGTTTGGCTTATTTAAGAGGAAATTGCCTTTGGCTTGCATTTGTGGGCAAGTCTTTTACTACTTCAATTGTGCTTAAGCGTAAACTGAGTGCAGCAATTAGGTAAACTAGCTGTTATACACAAACACACACACACACGTGCACAGAGCTTGAGTGCACACCTAAAGCAATAAGTCTTTTGTATCTGCGTGTGTGTGTGTGTGTGCACTTTATTACCGCTCACGTTTTTATTGTTAAATGCGGCGCAACATAAAGCACCGACACACAGTTGTTGGTCATTTGTGCTGTCTCAATGTGTGGTCCAGGTACTTACATAACACTCGAGCTGACTGTCCATTTTCTGGGTATGTTAAGTAGAATGGTGAGTGCCTTTGTGATATGTGTGTGTGTGTGCGTTCTTCTTTTAATTTTGTGGCTGTCATCTAAAGTGTATTAAGTATACGCATGGTTGTTTACCTTTGAGCTGAAGTCTAAACATTTTTCATTGCATTTAGTTGCCTACTTTTAGGCAGATGCCAAAACACTATTCATTGCATTTTACTGCTTTTGCCTGCCTTAATTTTTGCCTTTACCTACCTTTTGGGTTGAAGTCTAAGCACTATTCATTGCAATTTCATTACATTACCTTTATTTTAGCCGGACAGTAACTGTTGCCGAAGCTGGTCTAGTAGTCTTTTCTGTTGCTTTTGGTTAAAGAGAGATTCATAGAACTTGTCCGACTTTTGGTTACTTAACCCTTATTACCCCTTATTCTAGCTAACTAAGGACTAATTCACTTAATTTTAAAAGCAAGAACATAAATTTTTCCCTCTTCAGCATTCATTTCCAATGTTAACCTTTGACTTGAGCTTCTCACATTTGACTTGAGGAATAAACGATGCTTTTAATAGCTTTGAGTTTCTTTTAAAGAGAGATTTAAATCGAATTTAGCTACATTTGTACGCTCAATTGACGGGATCCAAGGAGAGTTGCATAAAAAAGCGTGAATAAATGGCACACAAGCCAGGTAGATGTTGTATTAAGCCAAGTAGGAGGTGCTGGAGGGTAGGGGGTGAGGTTTAACTTACACCTACATGGGCACTAAAACACAGCTGCCAGTACGAAAGTTGGCTTTTTTTTCTTCTGCTTTATATTCTTCGTTTTATTCTTATTTTTTTGCTTTCTGTGAAAACGACAAGGAAACTATTCACACTTTTTATCTTTATCTGCATCTGCTGACGCCAAACACTCACACACAAACACACACACACATTGAGTTTATACCCAATTTTTGCATTTGGCGCTTATCGCACATCTCATCCCAAAATGGCAACCGACACATTTGCACAATTGCTTGTAACTGACACGTCAGACACGTACACCGAGCCAAGTCAACCAGGAAAGCTACTATCCTAGACACTGACTGCCGTGAGCAATGGCTGTATTAAAATAAGAGATGGACTAGAAACTGTAGAGAAATTCTTAAGAAATATTTGTAAAAATACATTTAGAAATTTACAAAACTGACAGACAGACAGAAATGGCTAAATCGACTCGAGAATATTTATACTTTAAAGGCTCGAAGGTGCTTACTGTTGGCTGTTGCTTACATTGTGGACAAACTTTATATAGTTTACTACCTGGCCAGGACAAGATATCCTAGAATCATATCCAATTGCATAGAAAATACTCGAATCGAAATGTAAACAAAAATATAGAGAACAATTAAAAACATCTGTCAAATCGATTGGGCTCAATCATGATACAATGAGTACAAGGTAGTGCAAACATTTGCTCCATTTCGCTTGAGCATAAGTCAGCATTGACATTTTGGTTTTTCGTCTTCACCCCAAACAGTTCATAAACCCACAAAAGGGCGGACGCAGGTCCAGCCCGAGGCGGTCGTGGTGGACGTGGTCGTGTTAAGGAAGATTCCAAGCAATGGGTTCCAGTCACCAAACTGGGTCGTCTGGTGCGCGCAGGCAAGCTCAAGTCCTTGGAGGTGATCTATCTGTACTCGTTGCTCATCAAAGAGTTCGAGATCATTGACTTCTTTTTGGGTGGCTCGGTGCTGTAGGATAAGATCTTGAAGATTATGCCCGTGCAGAAGCAGACACGTGCCTTCAAGGCCTTGTGGCCATTGGCGATAACAAGTGCAGCAAATAAGTGGCCACCGCTATTTGTGGTGCCATCATTCTGGCTAAACTTTCGGTGGCTTCCGTGCGTCGTGGCCAGTGGAGCAACAAGATTGCCAAGCCCCATACAGTGCCATCCAAGGGAACTGGCAATTGCGGTTCGGTGTAGCTGCGTCTGATTTCCGCTTCCCGTGGTACTGACATTGTGTCGACTCCCGTTCCCAAAAAGCTGTTGACAATGGCTGGTATTGAGGATTGCTATACCTCGGCACCTGGTTCCATTTGCACTTTGGGTTACATATGCAAGGCCATTGCCAAAACTTATGCTTATCTGACGCCAGATTTGTGGATGAAAATGCCACTGGGCTCTACCCCCTACCAGGCATACTCCAACTTCTTGTCCAAGCCTACAGTTTTTTTGCACACCGAAGCGTAAGATCATCCAACCGAGTTAAGAGTTTATTTTTATACCCGTTACTCGTAGAGTAAAAGGGGATACTAAAGTCGTGCAAATGTATGTAACAGCCAGAAGGAATCATTTCCGACCATATAAAGTATATATATTCTTGATCAGCATCAACAGCCGATTCGATATAGCCATGTCCGTCTGTCTGTATGAACACCTAGATCTCAGAGACTAGAAGAGCTAGAGCAACCAAATTTGAAATGTAGACTCCTATTGTCTGCACGCAGATCAAGTTTATTTTCAATTTTTGCCACGCCCCCTCACGCCCCCACAATTTGGAAAAAACGTCATATCTACAGTTTTGATGATAGATGGTTCGTACTTTCTAGAGATATCTAGTACTCAAAATTATTTATCGATTTGCTGAAGGAATGATAAAGATCGGATGAACGATACTCAAGTTATGAGCAAAAAACGGTCAGTTAACACCCACCACCCACCCCACCCATAACCTAAGCATTGCGTTCAGCAGCAATCTTAGTGAGAGAGAGAGAGAGAGAGAGAGAGAGAGAGACTTAGAGAGCGCACTGCGTTGTGCGTTGTGTGTTAACTGGCCGTTTGACTCGTGACCAAATTCGAGCTGCGACATTAAGGGTGCAGAGTATGTAATAGTCGGGCTTGACCGACGTTTTCAAAAGTTTTGTTGTCTGATCTGTTTATCGTGATGAATTTTGAGTCATTTATGTTGGATTTAGTAATTGACAAATATCTATTAATATCTGGCGGATAATAAATAGCCGAGTTAAAAAATGTTGCATACTTTTCGGCTGACCCACCTCAGGCATACAGGAAGGCTAATAAACATTTGTTTCCATGAGTAACGGGTATATCGAAGTCGGTTAGAGCCGACTTTAACTTACGCTCTCGTTCTTATGAAATAAAAACAAACTGCTTTCATTTATATTGTGGCGCATCAAGTTTGCTGCTGAAAATATCAGCATTGACTCCGCCACCTGAGCCATTGCTTCGAGGCGATACACCAGAATCACTACATTTTCCAGCGAATACGCAAAAGGTGAATAAGTCCTCAATCCGAGTATCTTGATGATCCCAACCGATGTGCCTTATGAGTTTAAGCGAATACAATTTGCAATAGGTCTTGCATTCACCATGACGATTAACAAATCACAAGGCCAATTCTTAAGTGTTTGTGGTCTCAATTTAGAAAATGCATGGTTTTCTCATGGTCAACGTATGTTCGGGTACGTGTCGACAAACCATCCGCTTTATTTGTTCTGGCGCCTGATAACAAAACGAAAAATGCTGTATATCACAAGGTGATTCACTAAAGAGAATCAACACAAGCAAAATAACATAGTTTCATCAAAGCAAATGTCTTGCCGTCACGCCATTTTCTTCAAACATATTATCCTAATTACCTAATTATCCTAACGACTTCATAAATAGTTGTTGTTCATTTTATTATGTTCATACATTAAGTTAAGCTGAAAGGTATTACTACATTCATTAAGGCCTGTTCTGAGGAGCGCGGAAAATTTAGCACGCAAAATTGCACTTAAATTATTAGTGAGCCCATATATAAGCCAAAGAGACCATATACAGATACGGCCACACTAGTGCTCAACAAACAACAAACTAAAATTAAAAGTGGTTTTGTTTTGCCAAAAATAGTTTAATTAAGCTGCGCAACAGGAACACAGATATGTATGTTGATGGCGGTCCGGTTCAAGGCGTTGGGCGAGGATCAAATTATTGTCCGTTTGAGACACACTTGGAGCAGGTGCAGATCGAGGAGGAGGCCTAGTGCCGTCAACAAGGCTGATCTGTTTGAGATGTCGGGCATACCGGACTACTATGTGTTCGAGCAGATGGAAGAAGTAGACCTGTGCGGAACCCGTGCTTGATCCGGCTATCTTCGTCGGCAATGTGGGGGTGGTTCAAAATCAGTCACCGCAGGTTACTAGCTCGTGGATAGTGTATACTGATTTAATTTTAATACTCACGGGTTGTTTTGACTTTATAGGGTAGTGGAAGCCTATCACTTATCCTGGAAAGGATGGAAAAACGGGTTTGCAGAGCAGAATAGAGAAGGAGAGAAAAGAAAAGGGGGTCATATCGGGTTCAGGCCACACTGAGGTGTTGTTCAGTGGCCATATTCCCCGCCCTACCATGATCACCACTTGCAGGTATGGAACATTGTCCATTGGTGATCCCTAAAACAATGAAGCGTTGTTCACTTCATCCCATGGCGGCTCATTAAAAAATTAAGCTTATTCGGACTTCATTATAAATTTATTCAATGAATTCAAGATTACATCATGATCATGAGGTAAGCATATTGAAATATGATATTTTTAGTAGTAAAGGGTATCCATTAAGTCTAAGCCTTATTTTCATGTACTTTCTTTAGAGCTTTAGTAACTAAACTTCATTCTTAAATCTTTCTTTGTTTTTACTAACGAGCAGTACTACCTAAGATATCTGTAAAAGTAAGTTTATTCTAAGCGCAAGTGAAATGAAAGTAAAAGTTAGCTATAAAGTAAGAGTAAATTAATTATAAAGGACAGTTCGCCATTGGTTGGTTATGTATATACAGTATAGGTAAATAAAGAATATTTTAGGAATTAAATTCAAGGCTATTTTAATATGGAGATTCGCCAAGTACTAGCATTTTGGTCTTACATGAAGAAGTACTACTGTACGCAGCCAAACAGCTGAGTTGAGCTAGGTCAGGTTCTTGGTTACAATCTCAAAGGTGGGAACAATGATGTAAACAGAGATCTTCCGTTGGTTTTTGTTGTGTGTCTTTGCTCCAATCAAATATTAATAATGGCCTGAAGGGCTGTATACACTTACGGCTTGATGATCCAGCGGGGGAAAGGTCTTTCTCCAGATGATCAGCTGTGGGGGTTGGATCTTATTTGTGTTAGAGTAAAGATGTGTGTAGCTTGTTTTTCGGTTTAAGTTTTGACGATCACAGCAGCAACATTAAAGTACACTTAGCCAAGAGAAGGGTTAAAGCAAGACAAAAAAAACTATAAAGAACTCTCACTTGCTCAGTGAGATCGTTTTGCCAATTGGACCAACAAAAAAATGTCTTGAATTGATTTATGTAGCAACCACAAATTTAGCCCTTTTCTTTTAATTTCACTTGGCTTTCTCACTTCTCTTTCTATTAGGTCACTATATTCTCTGGGGAGGCTTAGTTGTAAATTATCCAATACAGATCCCAGGGTGTACACTGGGCCTTAAAGAGACTTCTCACGGTTTTCTTTAGAAAGCACTTTTTAGCTGGGAAGCAGTCCGAACACAGGTACCAGGGTGTGCACTGGGCTCTAGAGAGGAATCAGCGGATTCACTACCCCACGCATTGGACAAACTGGGTTATGTTGCTGGGCAAGAGCTGGCATCCACGGCTTTCGTGCGTGCGCTGGCCGGCACTTATAGCTGCCCAATGATGATTGTCTGTTTGGCGGGGCTAACAGCACGATGACTGGCGATCTGGGACAAGGGGCCAGACCTTCATGATTAAGTGAAGAGAACGGTACCACGAAGGGGTAATTAGAATGTGACTGTTGGAGGCAAGCGGATTGTATAATTACCATAAGCAGGCTGGCGCTCAAATTATTCTTTGCTGTCTGAGGCAGCTGTTTAGAGAGGATCCGCCAAGAGGTTAGGTTTTGGAACGATCTCCGAATTGGCTTTTGCTGGGATTGTTTTAAACCTCTGCAGAAAACCATTAATGCTGACAGAAATTGTTAAGGCAATGGCAACACTCCTTTTGGTTAATTTTAAAATAGTTAGATTATCGACTTTCCAGTGATCAAGTGGCGGGATTTTTGGTTGCCTACTTTTAGGCTTGTGGTGGGTCTAAAGCAGAGATGGGCATGCACACATATCGTCACACTTTTCACACGCATACAAGCACAATTTGCGTGCGCCCCATTCGTGTTCTATAAATAGCTTTCAATGCTTATAGCGTACGTGTGACTTTGTGCAGTCGGCCCTATGCACACGCAGGCAGCGCGCTGCCTCGTGTGCATTGGAACGTCGTGACGCGCCCATCTCTCGTCTAAAGAGACAAGCGCTACTACAACTACTTGAAGGATTATTTGGAAGTCTGCCGTTCGGGCAACTGTAATCGTTTGGAGAAGTTTGTACAAGAGATTGGCTCATCGGCCTACAGTGTGGGTCAGCTGAAGCAGTTTATGGAGTAGATATGCGACAACATAGCACAAGTAGCACTTTAGATGCTTGATTCAAAGTTGATTGAATATGCATTTCTTTGTAGGAATGCTGCTATCGTCTTCAGGACGGCGGCTCGGAGTATCTGCAAATCATGGATTTGGGCTGTGCCATCATTTTGGCTCTCAAGTGAAACGCAATGCTTAAGATTGGAAAATATATTTTTAGTTTTCATATAAAATTTTTGTTTTATTTGCGTTCATTTTAAGTCTTCCTCCTGGCGTTCACGTTTGACAGCCACGCCCACACCGCTGGAGCTGGCAATGCTGCCCACAGCAGTCGCATCGCTATCCAACTCTATTTTTAGCTGGTCCGCATTGGGTTCATTTTTGAACTCCACCGAGGAGGAGCCGTGGCGGTGACCGACGCAGTTTTCGCTGTGGTGGTGGTAAACTTGATGACCGGTTTGGGTATGGTCACCCACTGCTTTTTGGCCTCCACCGAGTGCGGACGCTTGGGTCCGTTGGCATTGGAGACGATTTTAGGGGTATGGCACTCCAGTGCTGATTTCGTAATTCTTGGGCTGATTTGTGGCCCTTAGCTTTTTGGCTCATGTTTCCCCTGCATTGTCGATTTTTGAATTCAAAATAAGGAGCTACATATATTTTCTTAAGGGCATCAGCTGTTCATTCAATCTGCTGTTGAAAGTAACGGGAGGCCCTTGAAACAGTTCCGTACAGACAAACCAATTGCTATCCAAATGTAATTCATCTTTGTGGACTTGTATTGCTTACCCAAATTATAAACGCTTTGACTAAAACCAAAACAGTTCGTTGTTAAAACAATTTTTAAAAATTGTGGAAAAACTTATGGTCAGTAGCCTGATATTTTTTTTTTATCACTTGCAACTGCTTGGCTTAAGAATACCGTAAGCTGACACCTTTCACACGCTCTCATCTCGAATTCAAATGTCTTCGGTTGGTTGTTTGCTGTCCAACTTTAATATGACTGTCTGTTTCTATTCCTGTCCCTGTCAGGTGTGAGACTAACATCCTTGCACTTGAGGTAGATTTATTTTATATGCCAGTAAAGTTTCTAATGCAATTCACGTGTGCAACTAAATGCATGCGTGTGTCTTTGTATGTGTGTGTGTGTGTCCCTGTGTGCTTGCATGCTTATAAATATTTACCTTTTACTCTCCCTTTGTTTATTTGTTTTTTTTTTGTTTTTTTTTGTAGGGTTTGCGTATTACCCTATCTCATTCGATGCATATGTTGTCTGCCTCTATGTGCCATAAAAATGCATCTTTTACAAAATGTGTTGAACAGGCTGAGTTGTCTTTTTGCTGTCCTCTATGGATGTAACTATTAGTCCTCAAAAAGCACTCACAGTTGAGTTATGACTGTGCAAACACAGAGAGATAGACAACAGGAAGATAAAATTGTATTTGGAACCAAAAAATATTTGCACAAGTGAAATGAAGAAAACAATGAAAAGCAATTAAGGAAAACATTTTAAGTCAACAAACAAAACTTCAAGTGAGTTGTCATTTCTTTGTGTTGTTCTGTTAATGTTTTGATTTGGATTTAATGTTTAATAAGCTTGGTGAAGCTTGATACACATATGTTTGTCTTCTGAAGGCTAAGGATTACGTGTGAACACTATTTGATGTGTGCTAGCTTTTAGAGCTTTATTTGCAAGTAGAGTCAAGAAGCAATTGTTATTTATAAAAGAAGATAAAGTGGTTTACTAGCCAGTTTCAGAATTCTTAATAAGCTCGCACCGATAAGTGCTAGAAAATTCCATGAAGCGGCGCCCACTTGATCAATATAGTTTTCCAATAAAAAAAGAGTGGGTGTCATGGGAAGCCCGGTACGGACGATATTAAAACAAATTGTAAATTTAAATACTAGCAAAAATACACTTTTTGGATACGTTTGCATAAACTCAATCTTGAAATAGCAAAAAATATAACTAATTTGGGACAATGATTTAACAACACAATATATGGTGTAAAACGACATAAGTTTTGGGAACTTCTTTTGTTGTAGACTGGTACGGATAGTGATTGATTTTCTCACTGAATTTTTTAAAAGGGAAATTCATTTTCTTAAAGGACTCAAACAGATTTGTAATTAAGTTCACGCAACGCAAACTGCCAAGCGTTTCTGGTATGGGCATAAAATTCCGGTTTTGCTTCTTAATTCCTAGTTTAAGAACGCGTGCGGATTCAATATGAAAGTTAGGAACGGATAATGGAACCACCGGATAATGAACCCACTGTTAATTCACTGCTATCCACTGTTTAGTCACTGTTATCCGCTGCTAAGTCACTGTTATCCACTGTTAAGTCACTGTAAACCCACTGTTAAGTCACTGTTAATAGTGCGTTTCTACTACAGCTGCGTCCACGTTCGCATCCACTTATCGGCAAACGCACGTTTAACTCCATATAAAAAAAGTCAGTTGTGGGTCGAGGGGGACGGCAATAAGTTGCGTCCGCTTTGAACGCTGGTTCTGTCAACTTGTTTTTTCATATTTATACGATGAATATCGATAAGAACCGATATCGATAAGACATTTTGATAACAAAACCAGCTGGCACAACAATTGGCGGAATGTTCATTTGTTTATTGTTGATTTATTTAAATAAAGTTTTCAAATGCTGTCCAAAAAGTACAGGTAGAGATGCAATTATTTGCAAATGGTTTATTACTTGATAATGTCATTCATACTTGTTTCTGAAAGGAGCATGCAAAGTGTGGGCCATCCGACAGAACGCCTGCTACCTGGGTATGAAAGTAGACCATCGGAATTTGGATAATCCAAATAGCCTCCCAATCGATCACTATTCTGCTGATGAGCCAAGCGTAAATAGAGCGACGGACAAGCGGTCCAGTGGGGTTGGAAACCGAAAAGTCCCAGGCAGCAGCTCCACTAAAATCTGAAATGTATGTCATCCACAGGAAAGAATTCCTGAAAAATCGTGTGTCTTTCAAAAGCAACCGGCTAGAAATAATAAAGAAATCAAAACTGGAATACTAATGTAATTGTGCCAAATATTACGTGGATGGGACTCCTCGTACGCAACGCTCGTCACAGCACACTCGTTCATCACTTGCAAAACATTTTTTAACTGCAAAAGCTGTCGTTGTTGCTTTTCAATTGCAAAACAAAGTCACTTTTATTCAAAGGTAAACTGCGCAATGGTAAACAAACAGACCAGATCGGCTGTTGTGGATGCGGAAGTGGACGCAGAACGCAGTAGAAACACCTTTGGTGATTTATCGAAAAATCGTGCAATCGATGACAGAACGCGCGTATGTGGAAATCGGCTATAAATCACTTTTAACCTGAGGTCGCAAAAATCGGTCCCCCGGTTGCCTTTGTCAGAAAATAACACTTTCCGCCCCGCACATTGAATAGCGGTATCAAAACAACCTTTAAAAGCGGTCACTGCTTCTCTTTGGTTGTGAAAGGAGAGAAACACAAATTTTTGTTGTTTTTTTTTGGCAAAATTCACGCATTCAAAATGTCTTCTTTGTATGTATGCATTGGGGTGTAATGCTCGGCTAACAGTATGAATCTATGCGATAAACTATATCAGAGCCGGCCAGTCAAAGCTACCACGAGCCGAAGTCAGTCGTGTTTTTAAGCAAACGCGTGCTGAATTCATGATTGTGTGAATCGGTGAACATTGAATAGCCATTAAAACGGCTGTAGTCTGGGGAGAGCTCTCTTGCTCACCAACACAAGCACAGTTTTTTGTCCTCTACATTTGGCCGCTCATTTGTTCTCTTTCACACTGACTCTCGCTCTCCGTAACGTTTTGAACAAAACATTTTTCATTTTGGTCTTCGAAAAACACACAGTTTATGACCGATTGACTGACCTGGGCCTGTTATGCGGTGGCAGGCAGCCCAATCAATGCGGTGTGTTCAACCACAGTCACTTAACAGTGAGGGCGATTGCAGCACACATTCGGTTGAGGAAAGCCCGAGAGCTTTTGTGTTCTGTTCTTTCGGTCAGTCAAATGAGCAGAGCGAGCTGAAAATAGAGTTGAGAGTTATTTACGAGCTATACTTTTAACCCACTGTTAACCCAGTGTTAAGTCTTTATTGTTACGTCACTGTGAACCAGGAATGCAAGCCGCTCGAAAGTCAGTACTGGTTCGGTTCAGTGGTTCATATATTTTTTGAACAGCGTGTTCATTGCATGGTTTTTGGGGGCTTACTGAACCGTGGTTGCGGTTTGATTTAGAAACGGTTGACAGCCCTGCTGTTAACGCACTGTTAAGTCACTGTTAAGTCACTGCTAAGTCACTGTTAAGTCAGTGTTAATTCGCTGTTAAGTTACAGTTAAGTCACTGTTAAGTCAGTTTTAACCCCTTTTTTCCATCCTCGCACCCTCCCACTCCACACACCCACAAACACACAATCCCAACTGCTGCTACGGCAAATGCTAAAAGCGGTTGACTTTGCAAATACAAAAGCGTGGTCAAAAAACAATCTGTCGTAAAATTAAATTTATCTTATTTTAGACCCCCAGCTTCGCTCTAAAAACTAAAGAAACCAGTACCCAAAAAAAGGAAATGAATAAAATAATGTCGCTTATCAGTAAAACCCTCGTATTTAGAAGAATTTACCTTTCTACTTTGCCAGTACCTAGAAAGAAGAGTAAATTAATTTTAAATAATTTACTGTAACGATTCACGACAACCCTGACCCAGCAGGGGGACTCGTTTCAAATCATAATGTCAATAATAAAAGTAGAAAAGTAAAAGGCAAACAGTAAAGCCATTTAGTTGCTCCTAGCCTTGTAAGACAGCGGCTGCTGTTAATAAGGTGTTGAGCAATTTAATTTTATTTTACTTAGGCCAGGACGCACACATTTATACAACGTTGCCTCTTGGCAACCAACAGCCTACTTTAATTTTAATTGGCTCCATGCCCAAAAACAAAGCACTTGATTCAAGCCCTTTCATATGTAACGTCCTGCCCCGCCTCCGTCCCCTTGGCCACTCGTTCAAACAACAGTCTTGTTGATTTTACTCATGTGAGCGTCTGCTGCTGCTGCTTTATTGTATTGCACATAAATTTTCTTCTTTTTTTGTTTTTTCCTCCAGCCTGCAAGTCGTTAACATGTTTTTATTTAATGCCATTTTGATGTGGCTAAAAGAAATTGCCATGGGCATTTATTGCCGTAATTAAGTGATGAAAAATGCTAGAAATACAGGAATCAGCAGTTGCCATCAAAGACCATTGGCACGTTGGACCGCATTTTACAATTGCCAAGCACCCGTACACACACACACCCTGCAAAAAAGCAATTTGTATTTTGGTTAAGTGCCATTTTCTTTGTTTAGCAAAACGACCTGTTCGTAGCCAGGAGTAGTAGATGATGGCAGCAGCTCACGCATTTTGCTTACAAATTTATGACCCAGTTCGAGATGAAGTTTCCATTTTTACTTTTTTCATCTCTGACTTTTGGCAACTGGCGTCTGCAACAGGCGTTTAATTAAATGTTATGCCATACTCTGTCCAGCTCGAGTAGCTCAAACAGAGGCCTCAGGTCAGTTAAGTGAAATGAAATGAGGTAACGAATTGATTTTTAAATTCCTTAAAGCTGTTATCAACTTCAAAGAAGACAAGCCGAAGGAAATTTTTGGGTAAAGTTCAGATATGTGAATCATATAATGAAAGCGGCTAACAGAGGATCATCTAAATAAAGCTAAAGTCAACTATATATAAAGTCTTTATTTGAAACCTTTAAATGAACTCACTTATAATTTTAATTAAATTCTTATTAAAATTTTTGAAATTTAAAAGGTTTTCTCACATCTGTGAGTTTAACCTGGCTTTAATTTGTTTCAATCAATTCAATGTGCCTGGCTTCAACTCAATATTTATGTAGTTCACGATTTTTACCTTTTGTTAGGAATTTTTATAGTCGATTGTTTGTTTTGATTTTTCATGTTTTTGTTTGGTTTTTATTTTATATTGTTTGTGGTCAGGCAAGCGATTTCAATTTCCACCCGGGGAAAATGTTGAACTTGTTTGCACTGCAATTTATTAAGAACTTTGTTTTTATTATTTTTATTCAAATAAATATAGAAGCTGACGTTCGTAAATGAAAGAATTTAATGTATATATCCACAGAGTTTTATTGACACGCGGCAGCTGCACATGCATGAAAGTTAAATTAATATCGTCACGTGCCTGAACTTGAAACAGATTCAAGGGGAAGGGGGCACCAACTTTGCCCGTCCATGTGTAATGATTGAAATTCAATTTTCAAACAAGTCAAAAACTTGAATCTTTAATATTAATTTCAGTTTTGCTTTGCTTTAAATTCCATACACGCACACGCACATCCTTGAAGTTCTTTACGCCAGTTGATAACCATTCTAGGTGAATTTCTTAATACACAAAAAAAAAGAAAATGGAGAATTTTAATTTGAAACACAAACAATCACAAGCAGATCCTGAGCATCCTGAAAAACATCAACAGCAACTGCCGTAAAACATTTAAAATTAACGTCTCCTTCGAAACAGTTACATTGTGTGCGTGTGTGAATGGCACCATAAATGACAAAAAGGGTCACACACAGGCATGTCCATAAAGATAAAAACCATAACGTGCTCATAAAGGCGCAAAAAGGCGCCAACAGTTTTCATTTCTGCTTTCTGATAGGCTCGACTGAGATACACTTGGAAGAAAAAGTCAATCTTGAAGCACAGTGCTGACAATTCAAGCATAAATTTAAGGGAAAAACAAACACTCACAAATTTGAAATACTTTTTTTTGGGGGAGTTTATGGAAAATGGGCACATTCAGCAGCACAGTTTTGATCATTGAGCCCTCTACGCAGTTGTGAAGTAACGAGAAGTAATGTAAATGTGACAGGAGAGGCGACGTAAATAAAACGACAAGTCGCTCTCCCACTTGGGCCACATGGGCCCGTTGCAATGCCATATATACCCTGTTAATGCTTTTAGTCCTGAGGTGGGTCAATACTGAACCATTGTGTGAACAGAATAAACTTAAGTAGCGCTGGGATCTCTAGCTCGGATGTCTCCGAGAGATTGGTTAAGAGAGGTTCACCCAGAATCCTGAATCTCCTTCTACTCAGAGCGGGACAATGGAACAGAAGGTGTTGTACCGATTTCTCCTCTTCCTCATATCTGCAACTTCTACAGAAATCATGGTGTGCTACGCCTAGGCGTGCTGCGTGTCTGCTGATAAGACAGTGACCCGTCAGGGCACCTACCAGAAGCGCTATGTGTTCCCTTCCTGTGTTGGAACGTCTTAGATTGAATGTTGGCCACGTTAATCTTGCCACCGAACAGGAGAAAAGGTTTTTCGACCTGTGCGTAGCGAGACGCAGTGTTTCGGCTTTTGTGTGAAGCTTGTAGGTAGCCATGGGCATCCCTAAGGTGCTCTTCTTTGAGAGGAGCTCGATGGTTGTGCCTAGTCTGGACAGTTTGTCCGCAGACTCATTTCTGTCTATGTTCCGGTGTCCAGCCACCCATATTAGGTGAATACTGAAGTGTCGGCCAATCTCGTTTAGGGATAGGCGACATTACTTGTCGCATCTTTGGGTACTCATTTGTTTTTGCAATTTGTATATGCAAAATTAGCCGCTTTTACCATTTGCGTAGCGGCAGGTGGTTTGTGTGTGGAGTGGGATGGTGTGAGGGGGAAGTAGGGTGAAAGAGTGGCTGCCATGAGGTCAAGTTGTGAAATCTGTGCCATAAATTATGTTTGTTTGAAAGTGACTACACAGTGACTTGACAGTGACTTGACAGTGACTTGACAGTGACTTGACAGTGACTTGACAGTGACTTGACAGTCACTTGACAGTGACTTGACAGTGACTTGACAGTGACTTGACAGTGACTTGACATGAGGTCAAGTTGTGAAATCTGTGCGATAAATTATGTTTGTTTGAAAGTGACTTCACAGTGACTTGACAGTGACTTGACAGTGACTTGACAGTGACTTGACAGTGACTTGACAGTGACTTGACAGTGACTTGACAGTGACTTGACAGTGACTTGACAGTGACTTGACAGTGACTTGACAGTGACTTGACAGTGACTTGACAGTGACTTGACAGTGACTTGACAGTGCCGACTTGACATTGACTTGACAGTGACTGACAGGGACTTGACAATGACTTAACAGTAATTTAGCAAAACTTTCGTATTGTGAAATTTAAAGACGCGAGACCAGTCTCTTTGAAAGTATGGCATCCTATATTCTTAGGCCCTCATTATAATGTCAGGATAATCTTTGAACAGAAAAGTACTTATGCTATTCAGTTCTCTTGAAGTGAAACTAAATGAGGCAAGCAGCTGTGACACAAATCTTTTAACTGATAGTGAAGCCTATGTCGATTCATACATGTATTTGTATGAAAAGAAACTGTACAGTATTTTCACCAAACTGTTTAATGGAATCAATCATCATCAATTTTCAAAGCTTGAAAGGTTTACAAAATAAAGAAGATGTACTTACATGCGTAAGCATATATCGTTAAATTTCCATGAGTGTAATTAGTATGTTTTTGCTAAGAAATCGGATGAATGCTAATCCGATCTTGACCGATCTTTCTTTAAATATTAGTGGTACGTATCGGTATACCGAATAAAAAAAGGAAGAAAGTCGGTCAAGCTCGACTGTAATATACTCTGTACACTGCAGTAGCAGCAACAGTGAACTTTCTTTTGGTCATAACTTGACCAATAGATGGCGCCGCTACTTAATTTTCAAAACTGACCAGTAGATGTCGCCACTACTGTAACCACTGGAACTGACTTTTGCTTATAACTTGAGTATTGTTCATCCAATCTTTATCATTCCTTCAGCAAATCGATAAATAATCTTAATTGCTAAATATCTATAAAAGGAACAAACCTTATATCTACAAAATTGTCGGAGATATAACGATTTTTCCAAATTCCGGGGGCGGAAGGGGGCGTGGAAAAAATTAAAAATAAACTTGATCTGCCTGCAAGTATAAGAAGCATATGTCCCATACTTGTCAAATCTCTATCTCTTACCATCTCTGAGATCTGTGCGTTTATGCGGACGGAGTGACGCACATGGCTATATCGACTCGGCTGTTGATGCTGATCAAAAATGTATATACTTTATAGGGTCGGAAACGGTTCATTCTTCCTGTTACAAACTTTTGCACAAACTTAACATACTCTGTGTACCTAGTATAAATATCCAGGTACCAATACGGAACCGAATATCGAAATAATATTAGACCCAAAACAGAACCTTTTATCGAAACATAAGTTTCGGTAAGTACCAGAACCGGAGCCGAAACCGAAATACGATTCGGTTTGATTCCCCGTTTAAAATGAAAAGACATTTGATTTAAAAAATACTAAAAATATCTAAAAATGGATGCAGTCAGCAGATCAGTTCAATAATATATTTTCTTGGCTATCAAGTTTTAATTAATAATTACCCTTCAAAGTATGAAATGTTGGGTTAGGTTAGGTTGCAATGGAAGAATCTTATTTCTTCACTTAGGCCAATGAAGGACCGTTGTGTTACTATGTAACCCTTTCTACGCTGTGGTCGTAGAGGGAGGGTAATCTCTCACAAATTTGAGCAGAGAGGCAAGATCTATTTCAGAGATGTCTGACATATAGTTCAGAAAAGCACTACCCAAAAGTGAAATAATAAAAAGTTATGTTTTTAAGCTGATCAGTGATCAATCTATGCTGAACGCAGCCAGTATTTTTCGAGTGAACAGATAATGATTTATGAATTTTTATAATATAAGTTTTAAGTCTGCTGTATCCGAAAGCGTTGACGTTACTTCAGTAGTCCCACTGGGCAGTCATCTTGGTCCATTGTTATTCAGCCTATTCAACCTATTCAACTGCCTTTATGTATGCTGATGACCTCAAGCTAGGCGCGTCATTTGAAGATCCCATTTCTTCACTTCTATTACAAAGTGATTTAAACTCTCTGAGTGCTTAAAGATGCAGTTCCTTCACTTTTATTACAAAGTGATTTAAACTCCCTGAGTGCTTGATGCCGGCTGAATCGTCTTCCCCTTAATATTGAAAAGTGCCATATTATGACTTTTCACAGAACCAACCCGTAGCTCTTCGAATACACCATTAATGGTGAATTGTTAAATCGCATATATTTACAAGATCGATGATTTGGGTACATTATTTGAATCCAATTTAAGCTTTAATAGTTACATTTCTGTGATTTGCATCAAGTCTTAAAGCGTCCTTGGCTTTATCAAGAGATGGTCCAAAGAATTTAATGATCCCTACACCATCAAACTCCTTTATCCTCCTCACAGGTGCGACCAAATCTGGAATATTGTTCATGTCTCTGGTCTCTGTACTATCTGCCTTACCAGGATCAAATTGAATCAGTTCAGAAGCAGTTTCTGATTTTTACCCTTCGCGGCTTAAACTGGTACACCACCATCCATCTACCCTTATATTAACAGAAATTACGTATAATAGACCTTCCATCACTCAAATCCTGAAGAGTCTGTCATGCTGTTGTTTTCGTCCACAAACTATTGGCTGGTGAGATTGACTCCATTGCTCTCTTAAGACTTATCAATTTGTCAGTGCCACAATGTCATTCCTCAATTAAAACCTTTATTCCACGGCTAGTGCACACTCTGACCACTTATGGACCATAGCTGGCTTTGTCCAATAAATTTTTCCCAGCGGGTCAAAGTTCGCTATTAGCTGGATTAAAATTGAATTACTCTCTCTTTTGTTAAACTTAATCTCTAAATAAATAAATATATATCAAATTACCTTTAATTTTTCCAAGTGTACTTACCCAGCGAGGGCAAAATGAATGCAATGGCCATTGATAAGGCCGAAGTAAAAGTTGATAGCTTTTGCCTTTTCCTCAGATTTTCATAGACTTGCTCAAGTTAAGATAAGCCCAGCTGCAACTGACAATTTTTTGTTTTAGATAAATGAATTTAAATAACAAAAACTGGTTTCTCTTGTTTTGTTTTATTGTTTTTCTTTTTTTCTTTTAGATAATTTTCAACATAACATTTTTATTTTTGGCATACATTTAATGTAATTTTGCCAAAAAATGTTCTCTTAACTACATTTCTACACAAATCGGTTTTTGAAAAATTGCTGCATAGTTTAAGAAGGGTCTGTGGTTTTTGGGGGGCAATTGTTAGTTTGATTGCATTTCAATTGTTTTCCATTCATTAACTAATTATCAATTGTGATTATAATAAATTTTACAATTTGTGGTATTTATATTTTTATTTGGCAGAGATATGTTTATTTTACAGTTGTTTATTTTTTACATGAGTTTTTTTTTTTGTTAAACTATATTTATATACACAATCCACATTTTAGCGGTGACTTAATTAATTAAGCACACAAAATGCATTTTGTAGTTTTTGTGACATTCTCTATTAGTAAGCAATTTAGTTTCAATTGGGGCAGCTATTGCATGCACACACACATACATAGTTATATTTATGGTAATTCAATTATCAGCTAAAACACATGATTTTCAACAAAATGTGAACGCTTCATTGGTTTGTTTGTGTTGGCCAGCAGCAAAAGCAAAATACATTTTCACAACATTCTGGGGCTCATTGTAGTTGCAAATGTTTTTTGCTTAGCAATGAAAATCGTCGTAATCACTTTCTCTACTCTCTACTCTCTCTCTCTTGCTGAAAACAGGCGTTTTAGTTTTAATTCTAGTTTAAAGCGATAATAATAACAGATATATCAATTAGCTAGAGCTATGTTAGTAATCATAATTCTCATAAAGTCTTTGGCAAATAATTCATTTGCATAACATCATAAATACACATAACATACAATATTATTAATCCAAAGATTTGGAATGCAAATCGGTTGAATTACGTTAACAATTGAATAAAGAAATTTGAACGTACAAAGTGTAATGGTAAGTCCACAAGCAACTTTTTTTAAACTTTTGATTAAAAACTCTGCGCAGCTTAACACATTCGCTTAGACAATTATTCATTAATGTTGTTTATAGGCAGTATGCAGTTTTACTTTTTCTCGATACGAACATATAAGGGTCGTTCAATACCATTTTAGAACTCTAAACAAATACTAAAATAGTTTTGTTCACTGAATCCTCACTATTTTCAAAGATTCTCCAGTATAATAAATTTTCGAACGGCCCTCAAAATTGGCATTTGTTTTGGGAGAAAGCCTTCTGGATGAAGTAATATACATACTTTTTATGTTTGGAAATTGAAGCATGCCTTAACGGCTTAAATATTGAGATTTTTTAAAAGTTAACTTTCTGTTTGATCTTTTCTCAAGCAGTTGAGTCGTCTCTTTGCCAAAAGCCCACTCTCCTTAGTCTAAGGAGTTTATTGATGGGATTCAGCAAGTGGTTTACTTAGGACTGCGGTGGAATAGCATCAAAAAAGCCTTGTTCTCCACACTTTGACTATATATTTGTCAAACCTAAGCCTGAAACATAACCAAACTTCCTCTTTTTTGAAAAAAGTTAAGTTTATAAAATATCAGGGGTCGACAATAAATACATTCACATTTGGACTGTCGCGAAGTTAATTTTACTCGGCTGCATTGTTTGCGAAGCAGCTCAGCAACGAGTTTGAACTGTCGGTGTGTCGACGTCGCTGCCGATAGCGATGCGCCCAACTCTGATTTATATACAAATATTTTCAGTCGGCACTCTTAAGCTGCCTTAACACTTATCCTAAATCTCTAAATAGTCGGTTGTCAAAATTCTCTAAAGAGAAACTCTTATCAAATTGAACCTGTCCAATTATATCAAAGAAGGCTACATTTTCTAAATATTAAGAGTTATTTGCTTTGCTATTACATTATCGTCAGAGAGTCTCTTTAGAGATATATGACAAGGGTAAAGGGAAAAAAATTCATGAAAATTTTTTTTTCGGACCAATAAGTTAAAAATAGCGGTTCGAACCAAAACAATTAGTTCGAAGCTTTGAAAGACCGCTCGACGCACCAAACCTTAAGATTTACCACGATATCCAAGCTCTGGTCGGAAACTTTTTAGAATTTCTAAGATCTTCAGCCTTTGTTTTTTCTGCCGAACATTTTGTTTCAAGGCTTCCATCCAGTCCTTAGCCGAACCCCAAAGAACCGGTTCGGTTCGGGACCTTTCAGAACCGAACCCCCAGTATACAAAGAAAACGTTCGGTTAAAACAATAATTTAGGTCAATTTCTTCAAATCTTCAATAACTTTCTCAATATTATGACCGCATAAAACTATTTTTCAGTACAGAATCGTTTAAATTGATAATTAAGAAATCCAATCCATATGGCGATTTCGAGAAGAAAGAAAACTTCAGGAAAAGGGGTAAGCAAATGTACTACCATTTACCAACCTAGCATTAGGAAGATCATTTTAACAAGAATCGCCGTGATGAGACTTTTTTGAGCTCTTTTGAAGATTAAAGAGATTAATTTCATGTCCAATTTAAAGAAGACTAGAAAATGAGTAACGCAAATGCTCAAAATGTGATTTATTAAAAAATGACTCGAAAAAGACTCATAAATGATTCGAAATATGAATCGAAACAGATCAGAAACGCGGGATATAAAGGACAGTCTAGGCTAGGCCATACTCTCCCGAGAAAAGTATTATTTATGATTATTTATTAATTAGACATGAAAAAGACTCGAATGTGATCATTGAAAATCATTAAATGCTGAAAGGTTGGGCTTCCAAAATTCAAAGACGTAGCCCTTTTGAAAGACTTTTTAGAGGACCTATGAATGATAACAATAAGGAATGCGGTTCAGTCGACTTGACGACTTACATAAATAGCTTGGTAAACTGCACGCGTTCTCAGGAACAAATGGCGACACGTCTATATGACACACAGTCATTTCACTCAACCCAGCAATTCAAAAGTTCGTCAATTCAACACAAAACAAAGCCATCACAAGTCAATTTCAACTTACGTCTATATATCACAAAGTCATTTCACCCGGTACAACATTTCAACACTACGTCAATTCAACACAAACAAATTTAAACTTAATAAGTGGAGAAAGTAAATAGAATGCAAGTGTGTAATACCAACCTCATCAGACACAAGCGGCAGGTACAGTTTTATTAAAACGCCTGCATTCAGATGAACGATATTCAAGTTATGAACAAATGAATGTTGAATTGTAATGTGTTGAAATTTTACTGTTTTGAAATTTCGCGATGTTCAATTGGTTCGTAATAAAATAGATTATGTTGAAATTGTAGTTGTGTTGAAATACCTTGTGTTATAACTGTGTTGTGTTGAACTTGTTCGTGTTTAATTTGTTTTGTGTTGAATTGACGTGTGTTGAATTGACGTGTTGAAATTGTTTTGTGTTAAATAGACGTGGAATCGTTTTATTTAAAATAAAAATCAACAATCACTTGCACCTTCACTTCGCCGATCGTTTAGGTCAGGGGTCCACAATATGTGGCAACTAAGAAAACGAGCAGAAAGCTTTCTAAAGTTTATCTTTTAGGCTTAAGTTTGGATTGCTCGAATTGAACAGGCTGAGAATAGAGAACTTTAGAATGTTGGTTAACAAAAATATCTCTGCTGACACACACAATTACTTTTGAAGCTACTTTGATACTGCCAACGTCTCTGCTCACATTGCCGACCCCTTAGTTAGGACCACATTGTTGATTTTCAAATATAAGGTGCATATTACTAAATTATCGTTTGCAGAATCGAACCCTTATTATAAATGTCTATACAATTAGAATAACAGTATTGATAAAGTCTTTTAAATTTCTAAAATGAATTTTCTTTTTTTTTTTACGGGCAGAGTAAATAAATGAATTATTACTTTGCTTAAACGGGAGAACTCTAGGCATTGCTTACCTTTTTCTGCTTTTCAGCAAATTCACAAGGGAAGAAACTAGAAATAGCTATACAGATTAGCTGCTCTTTTCCTTAATTGAATAACATTGAATTGATTAATTTTAAGTAGTTTCACTTAACTGCAATTTCAATGTGGAAACATAATTGAACCGATTTGCATGCCCAAACTATCTATCTCTTTCTCTCTCTATCTCTCACTCTTTCTATACAGAAACCTCCTTGGTGTATTTCGAGCGATCATTTAGATCTAGCACCAACTTATCGGGACGCTTGGGACGCGTTGTGCCACCGCTGCCATTTGTCTTGTCCGCTTGGCTAGTGGAGGTGTTTGAGGTGTTGGACACATTGCCTAGCGAAGGAGCTGGCTGCGTAAGCTGACCATCCTCCTTCTCCTCCTCCTTCTCCTCCTGGGGCTGCTCTGTCTGGGGCTCCGCCTCCTTTTCGGTAATAGAGGAAGTATACAAGGCTATATCGTCTGTCGAATGTGCCGTTTTGGTCACCATAATGGGAACACTGCGATCCAGCAGCTCGCTGCTGCGCGTTTGACTGGGCAAACTGGGCGCCGGAGCCGGCTGTCCACCGCTGCGTCTACGCCCACTAAGCTTATACTTACTTCTACAATTATCACAAATTTGATACGAAATGCTAACCTCAGCCTCGAGAAGATTACGTGGTCCACCGCTACGCTTACAACTGGGCGGCGGCGTATTGGTGGCCGCCGTACGTACGGCCGGACGACGCCGCTGCGGCTGCTGATGATCATGATCTTGATCAAGATCCTCCGACTGCGAGCACATGCAGTCCAGCTTGATGTTGGCAAAACTCAGACTACCCTCTGGCGGCGGGGAGCCCAATTGCTCGCAGGGATTGCGCGGCGGGCAGCAGTAATAGTGCTCCTTGGACGCATCCAGGCAGCGACTGCAGATGATATGACCATCGGCCGTGCGACGAAGCAGCTGCTCCCGGAAGTCATTGCCGCTGAGTTCGGTGTTGGTGGCCCGTTCCTCGTAAGCAATGGAGGGTGGTGTGGAAGAGGGGGGAGTCTCCAGCAACATGGTGGGTAAACTGGTGCGTGCTACCCCACTTCCGCCACGGCCATTGGCATTGCTGTTGTGCTGCTGCAGTTGCAGCTGCTGTTGGTTGTACTTTTGCATCTCGGCATTGAGGGCCAACAGGGGCAAAGCGCTTTGCCGCGTGGTGGCATGTGTGGCTGCTGCGGCTACCACCATCATGCCGCCGGGTGTCTTTAGGCCGTCGAGTAGGCTGGATATTGTCATCACGGCCACACCCTTGGGCGGGGCCATTTCCTGTATGCGTTGCAGTTGCATGCTCAGCTGGCGTATCTCCTCCAAGGCCTCCTGGTCGGACAATTTGTTCTCTGTGACGAGAAAAAAAAAGGAGAAGGAGACGACTTGGCTATCAATTACATTTTCACGCCGCGTCAAACTTTCAACTGTGAAAAGTCTCCCACACAAAAGTTTTGCACTAAAAAAGTTGCCCCCAACCCACCACCGACCATGTCAAAAGTTGTTGCGGAGGCGAGGTTCTCCTCCTCCGCTCCGTAATTTAAATGCGTAATATTTGTAGCTGCTGTGGCCGCCAAATGGAAATGGAAATGAGAATGAAAGTTTGGACCCTGTTGTGGCATTTAAGTGGCTGTTTTTTTGTGTGTGTGTGGGTGTGTTTGTTTCAAGACATGTGCACAGCATGATAAATGGACCTTCAATTCCAGTGAAAGCCTGTCAGTTGTTCAGTCAACGCCAGCGCGATTTTCAAATAATAAGTAAATAAAATAAGGCAAAAAAAAAGTGAAATCTTAAGCTTAGCCAAGGCATAAAAAGCCCTACACTCAGAGAAAAGATAGAGAAATTATGGTTGGATCAAGAATGTTGGAACTCAGAAATATGGTAAGAATGAAAATTATTGATCTCTGAGCGAAATTCTTGATCCAAGAATGAATTTTAGAAATCGACTTACTTGATTCAAGACTTTCAGTACTTGATCAAAGTACGAATTATTCTTAAAATAAAAGACTTGCAAAATAATAGTAGTAGGGAGGAGGGTGGGAGGGAGAGACACCCACCCTCAACCACCTTTTAACCACTCTTTATTGCTTTTATGTTGTTTACTCGACCGCAGAGGCAGAGAATAGAGAGCTTTAAAGCTGACTGCTAGCTCACAAATATAATTGCAGCTTTTAAAGCTGACTGCTAACTCACAAATACAATTGCAGCGGCTGAAGTTCTGCTGACATCTCTGCTCCCCTTGCCGATCACTGGTTATAAGGCAACTTATTCAATTTTACGCAGCTTAAAGAAAGCTTTCTATAAATTCGACGGGAAAAACTGCTTAAATTTTGCTTAAATTTTTAAAGAAGCTTAGAAAGGACTTAGGCTTAGTCTGCAGCCATTGCAATTTATTATAAGGAAATATGGCAAAAAAGGGAAAAATTGTATTGCTGTTACGCTGTCACATATTAATTTACGCTTCGATTTCGATAATCGATACTCTGATATACAGAGAGCAAAGGCTCTCAGTACTCATTTTAGGCTGAGCGCAATATCCATGATACAACTAATAGAGGTATGTTCAGGCTGCATTGAATTGTAAGCTAAGAGCTTTTTCTGAAAGCTCGTGCATACAAATTTTCGCATTAAGCTAGGTACTCAGACGCTGACAAATTTGTCAGAGCCGGCCAGCCACAGCTACCAGGAGCCGAAGTCAGTCGTGTTTTTACGCAAACGCGAGCCGAACTCATGATTGTGTGAATCGGTGAAAACAGAATTGCAAGTAAAACGGATGTAGCCTGAAGAGAGCTCTCTTGCTCACCAACACAAGCACACTTTTTTGTACTCTCCATTTGGCCGGCACTGATCTAATTACATAGCTCTAGAAATACGCTCTTGAAAATTGTCAGAGCGCACTGTCAGAGCGAGTACCAAGCAACCAACAATTCGCTACGACATTGAGCATGTTCCTGCCAACTAGTTTTTTCGAAAACAGCTGATAAATTGTCGAAGGCCGTCTGTAAATTATGAAACTTGTATGATATTTGTCAGAGTTAGCTTTGAGAGTTGAGAAACAAGACAAAAAACCAAACTACAATTATTTGGACAACAAGTGAAGCTGATCAAAGTGGGTCAATTTTATGGAATCTGAGCAATAAAAAGCTTTCGATACCGGCAGCTGCATCACTTGTGGCGGAAAATCTTTTTCGGTATGCTTCTCCAGTTGTTATGGCTGGTATGCCATTTACCCAATGTATGCCTTCGCAGCCTCCAAGGCCCACGGAACGGCCTTAAAGAACACAGTCTCCACAGCCCTCCGGCTTACTGTGGTAGCTTCCGTTGCTACTGTTGTGGCCACCTACCAGCCAACTTAAAAACCGTATTCACCTAGTTTTTACTCCTCTTATAAGCCCGGCGAGCCTTTAGTCCATGGAGCTGGCTGTGGTTATAAATATTATCTCTAATTTAATGTGCGGCACAGCTAATTTGTTAATCTCCCGATGCGTTTTGGGTTGTCGCTATAGCAGTATGTCTCAGTGGTCAAATTCTAATTCCTCGGCCCAAAACACACTGCTTCTACTTCCAGCCCCACTCAAAATGCTTTCAGGAAAGAGATCTTGGCATTGACGGCTGAACTTCCCATAGTAACTTTTATTATCAATTTTATAAACAATTTTATTTTATTTCAATTAGCCCGCTTATTTGTTTAACACACAACAGCTGACTTTTTCTGTTGCCTGGTCTCACTACATTGTCAGATCGGCTTTGGAAATCATGAAACAATTTCCGCTCCTACAAAATTGTCAGCGTCTGAGTACCTAGCTTTACACCAGGGGCCGGCAAAACACACATGCTCATTTTAGCGTTGCGTGAGTGTGTTAGCTACGCGAGAGCGCGCTCATTTAGCACATCTTTGTTGTTGTAAAAGAGAAGAGTATAAGAGTATATCGTATACTGTCGGTGTGTCGACGTCGGTGCCGCAGAGCGAGGTTGTATACACTTCAGATAGGGCGGCGCCGGACTCTGCCTTACACTCTCGTATTTTGTATGTTGGCAAATAAGTGCGAGGGAGAAGTGAAAGCTTTAAAAAAACTTTTGTTGAAATTGGGAAATTGTGAGTGTGAGTGAAATGCCAACACTGACAATAAAGGACTAAACAAGAGCGCTGCACCCACGACAAGACGACTTAATACCAGAGATCGCTAAAACCGGTCCCCCGTTTGCCTCGTCCAGCATATTGAATAGGGGTACCAAATCAACCTTTAACTACGCTTTCTGCTTCTATTTAGAGAGACACACATTTTGTTGCTTTTTTCGTCTTAGGTCTATTTGGGCCCGTTTGACAAAATTCACGCATTCAAAAGGTTTTCTTCGTATGTATGCATCGGCGTGTAAGGCTTGGCTATCAACATTAATGTATGCAACAAACTATAAGCGCTGACACGATCTCTCTCGCATTGTCTCTCTCTCTCTGCTTATGTTAAACTCTGGCGCAACTTTTGAGTCTGCAACCTTTTGAACTAATATTTTGACAGATGGACTGACTAGAACCTGTTATAGGGTTGCTGTCAGACCGATCAGTGCTGTGTGTTTAACCACAGCCACTTAACATTGAGCGCGATAACAGAACACATTCGGTTGAGGGAAGCCCGATCCCGATTTTTCTTTGGTTTTTAGGTAAGCGAACTGAAAATAGGGTTGACAGTTACACAAGGCAACAAAATTAGACTTATTCCAGTATATTGAAGGGTTGTTGGTGATTCTATATGATTTTTGTGTGCTGAACACGAATCTGTGTTCAGAAATGGTCCAACACGACGGGATTTTTAGTAATTCGAGCTTAAAGTTGCAAAAATGCCTCTTTTTACCCTTTTTAGACCCGTTTTGTGGGAAACCCATACTTTTGTTTAGACTTTTTTTGATATTTACCAGCTATGCTTTTTACTTATTTCATCTTGGCCATAGCTGTATTAGTTCAATCATGTTCCCCACACACCCCTCTTCAATAAAAAACGAAACAGTGAGAGCCTGTTAAACGCTATTCTCTCAAAGTATGCCCTCTCCGCTCCAATATTACTCCTCACTCCCCATGCCTATAAAAACCAAATTGAGAACGAATTTAACTCGATTTCAAAAGCGAAATCATTGAAAATTCAAGAACGAATATATATATTTTTTTTCTACTTTTTTCTTAGTGTAGAAAATTTAAGAAAAAATTTGTTTGAAAGCAGCCTCAAGAAATCTGTTTTTGATCGGGTCCCTCTCCTACTTCCTATTCTTAGGTTTTTCTTTTAATTTTCATTGCCTACTTTTGGGTTTAAATGTAAACACTTTTGTGCTAAAATATTGTATCTACATAAAATTTTGTTTTAAACATTTCATTGCTTAAATTTTGCACCTGAAAAACTTTTATGACCTACTTTCTGCTTGGCTACTTAGAGAAGGGTATTAAATGTAATAACTTTTTTTTGTGCTGTTTGCTCTTGAAATTTATGATTTATGGCTGTGAAATTAAGCAAACGTGGCTAAAATTGAATTTATTATGTGAAAAAGTGTGGGGGTTAGTAGGCCGCACACAATTCGCTCTCTATTTTTGTTGTTTGTGCAAAATATTTGAAATTCGCCACACAAATACACACAATCTGCAGTGGAGTCTACTTTATGTGTGTGTGTGGTGATGCTCTGCTGCTTTGTGATTGTTCAATTTAAATATGCAAATTGAAGCCCTCTTCAAAATGTGAACCAAAAAAAAAAAGAGAATGTAAATTTAACGCACAATTTACGCAGCCACAATAACGCGATACTACGTCCTCTGTGCCAAAATAGAAAAACGAGTAATAAAAAATTAAATAAAAAACCCACCGAGTGGTGAATAGGGACGGCCATAAAGCATTAAAACATAAAGCGTTGTCGACCCCAGAGTGATAAACTGAGCAGCAGGAGCCGCAAATTAAAAAGCCGCCGATAACAAAGCGCAAAATCGTATGAATAGAATGCACAAAAAGAGTCCAAAATTACAAACATTCCATTAACTGATTGGTTCGATTTGCTCGTTTGAAGTGCCTACACACACAACACACACACGCACACACTTATGAGTACAGTTTTTTTTTGTTTTTCTATAACATGGCGGCATTTTGGCGGAAGTTTACTTTTCCTTCCTTCCTTTGTTTCGTTACTTGGGTTAACCGCAGCAGACTCGAACGGAAATTGTAACAGCAGAGCCAAAGATTGTTTTTGCCAGGTTCATAAATCAACGACCAGATATGGTCTAGAGTCTAGACGACGACACCGGCGATAAGCGGCGCCACTTGCCGTAGAGAACTTAATCTGTGAATCTCTGTGCCCCATTTGTCAACTGTTTTGGGGAAAACTGACGCGTTCTCTGTTTGCTGTCGTTTGTCATAAATGTCAATATGCTGGCCCATTAAGGCTAATGACACAATTAGTTGATATGATTGGCCTACCTGCTGATGTCGTGCCGGCCACGGGCGCTGTTGATGTGGTCACCGAACTGGGATTGGCGAAAGTGCGCACTTGTGGGCGAAAATTGAATTTGGCTCCCGAAGCCTTGGCGCCCAGTCCGATGTTCTCCTGATGTGACTTGCCACTGCGTAGCACAATGTAAACCTGCGGTACACAAAAGTTAAGCAAAACCTGAGCGAGCGGTTACCGGCGCACACACACACACACTCACCTTGCTGCCAAATATGAGGGCCAGCAGCAGCGTCACCGTCAACTGTGTATGGCAAAAGAAGATGATGTACAACAGATCTGGATTGGCAGGCGACTGTAAGAAGAGCCTGCAAAAAACAAACAGCAATATTGAACAAGTAAATGAAAGTCAACAGAGCAGGAAGAGTTCATTGCAAAAGAATAAATTTCACTGTATGGGGATGACATGGTTAAAAAAATATTAAAGTTTAAAAAAAAAATATTGGTTTTCATAACTTCACCACCCCAGAGCTGGTCTTAACTGAAGTGTATGGCGTATGGAGAAAACAATCTTAAGGTGGAGAGCCCTGTTTACCCTTCAGAGCGGCTCAGTACTGAATCAAAGCTGGTTCTGCCCTCATTTGGAAATCATGCCTGCCTTTAAAAGCTTTTTTGTTGTGAATTTAACACAGACTTGGACTATTAATTCATGACCTTTGTTTCTTTTAGGCATGGATTTCACTACTGAATTCATGGTTAAGTTTCAAGTATAGTAATGAAATCAGTTTTGATATCAGTCATGAAATGCAGCAATTCATATTTCTCAGATCTGAATTCAGCACTGATAAATTCAGTATTTGACATTTTATTACACCCAAAGAAAGTTGTATAAATATCAATTTGATACGCGGAGTGTCAAATTGAAACTGAAACTAGTATTATTTTTTTTTTGTATCAATATAAACCTAGAGAGTATCAATTTAATAATTTGGGTATTATTTTGATATGTAGAATATTAATTTGATACGCAAAATTATTAAGTTGACATTAAAAAATTTTCACTCTCAACGAATGTTAGTTCGAAAATTCAAAAAGTCATGCTCTTATGTGCAACTGGCCGTGCTTCTTGCGAAGTGGTTTGATTTTAGTGCAAAAACATCAGTACTTAGTTAATGCTATGGAGGACACTTTGCCAGACGAAGTGCTGAAGATAAATTAATGGATTTCAATATAAAGCACCAGCTCTTATAAAGGACATCTACTAAGCCACAATGCTGCTGAGATCGTTTCTGCGCTTTGCAAGATGTCGCCCAATACGAGAGGTTCGAAACGAAGACAGCTGCAGAAGATGCGTTTTTCGCGTTTTTATACTCAGGATGAGACACACCATTACAGTGACTTCTGTTTAAACAATCGATATCTTTAATAAGTATAAATAAGATACATTTTTTAAGAGTTCAAAATAAAAAGATTTTAAAATCTTTTGTTTTTACTTAGTGGCAGTTTTAGAGAACTTAATTAATCCTACAAGCTTGATAAGACAAAATATTAAATTGATAAAAGCTGGTATCAAAATGATACTAAGAGTTTGATTAAAATTAAAATATCAAATTGATATTCTCGAAATATCATTTAAATACTTCCAAAATATCAATTTGATACTAAAGAGAATTTGATGTCATTTGACGATGTGTCATTTTGATGATGACCACCATAGTTTATCATAGCAAAGTGGATTTTGATGCTTGTACTGTTTAACAAAAAGAAAACTAAAATGAAGAGCTTTGTCTCGGTAATTCGATATCCAATTTCTAGTGGAAAGCTATCCAACAAAACCTTTGAAGCTTCTTCGAAACTGTTGTCATTTTTTGAGCTAGTTTTTAGAAATCTGGGGTATTTCCCATTATCTAAGGTAAGGAATCATTCACCATTCCGCCTTGGCTAGAAATAAGTTTTTACAAATTTAAAAAGAAACAAAAAAACTGTCGCTGATAGTTTTCAAATGGTCTGGGAAGAATCTACTTGCCTGTTTTGGTATAGACGCTTTTAGTTTAATGTTAAATTTTTCGAGAAACTTTTCAGGATCAGCTTAAAGCTGTCCAACTAAACCATTACAAGATGAGTAAACTACTAAGCAACCACCTACTAAAATAATTTTTCTTAGGGTCGTAAAAACCAAACAATTTCGCTGAACAGCGATGCGACTAAAATGAAAAAGTCGAAAATTGGGTAGATTCGTGGATCGCATCAAAATAGAAACAGAGTCTCAAATTCTGGGTCCACAAGCGCCCATATGGATGGGGAAAATGTTGTAGTTAAAGATTTAGAGTAGAGGTGCAAGCGTGAGCGAATTTTCTTTTACGTCACGGGCTTAAAGGATCTCTTAAAACTTTATTAAGATTTGGTTCGGCCAAATAGTAAGTTTTCAAGCTAAAATAAAATAATTTTGATTGGATGCCCCTAAATTTTACTTCGTTTTCGGGCATGGTTGCATCATTAAGATCATATTGAGACGAAATTAGGGTCTAATTGTGTAGTTGTTCATTGGGATCGTTAGCCGAACCGAACTAGTCTTTGTTAGGCCACACCCTGGCGATAGAGAGACAAGCAGAAGGTACTT
The DNA here is from genome assembly GCA_037044535.1 of Lordiphosa magnipectinata. Taxonomy (NCBI): domain Eukaryota; kingdom Metazoa; phylum Arthropoda; class Insecta; order Diptera; family Drosophilidae; genus Lordiphosa; species Lordiphosa magnipectinata. The sequence goes on from JBAMBO010003169.1 coordinate 235,899, forward strand.
CTCCAATTAGTGATAGATATTCATTCAAAAGAAGGAAGTCCGCAAGGTTTTATTATTGGTTGGAAATTTAGACAGTTCTTTATTAGCACATGTGTTCTGTGCACATGTGGAAAAAATAGATTTAGGTGAAAATTACAGATGATTCGTCATCGCCCGTCATCGATCATCGATGTTTCGATCACTCATACATGACACTTCCCTCAGTATCGATTGCGGTTCCAGGTATCTAGTTCAAGGAGCAAAAAATGCCTGATTTGACTGTTTTTAGACGCGTTTTGTGGGGAACCTATATTTTTGTTTTGACTCTCTTTGATATTATAGTAAAGTACTACTTCTTAACTTTGAAATAAACTATCCCACACATTTCTACGATTTTTTTCAAGGAAGAAGAAGGAATTGTATACGTTTTCACAAAAAATCGAATATATTGTTACTGCCCCAAAGTATGTAATGGATGTTGTTGAAAATTTTCATTGAAATTCTATACAAATTACTAGCCTGCTGTACTGTTTCTGCAATACCATGGCTGAAAAAAATCGTACAATTCTTTGGGAGAGTCTATTTCAAAGTTAAGAAATAGTTACTTACGATAATATCAAAAAAAAAGTCAAAACAAAGCTATGGGTTCCCCAAAAAACGCGTCTAAAAAGGTTTAAAAAAGGCATTTTTTGCCACTTTAAACTCAAATTAGTAAATATCTCGCCGTGATGAACCATTTCTGATAATTTCTTGTTCTTGTTCAGCACACGAAAATCATCTAGAATCACCATCAAACCTTTAATATACTGGACCTTGTTGCCTAGTGTTATCTATATTTTCAGATACAATCGGCTGTGAATAGGGGCATTGCTGGCTGGACGGGAAAATAAAATTCCCCCACCGTGTCGGAGTCGTTATTAGTTTATTTTGTAATTTTATTCGATTTTTTTATTGATAGGCTTCTTTAGCTCATCAATTTTTTTTTGGAACGTATTTATACTTTTGTTGACAACCTTTGTTTGTCGACTCTAAATAAATAAAAAAAAAATTAATAAAATATTTTAGGCGTAATCTGCTGAACTCTTGCCATTCTAAGTTTGTTTTAAGCTTGCAGTTCTTCCGCTGGATAAGTCTGCATGTAGCTAGTTCTTATTTTTAGTAAGTATACTGGTGTACATGCCCTGTCTCTCAATTTTAAGTTCTTGGAACCATATCTAAAAATGTTAACTTTGTCCAAGTCTGCCATACAGCAAAAGCACTAAATTAATTTAATTTTTCATTTTTTTTATGTATGTTATTCTGGCAATATGATTAGCAAAATACTATTCCCATACTCTTCCCTTGAGCATACATAATTTAAGGCTGCTGCCTCCCAAGTAAATGAGTGCATTAGGATGGACATCTCTTGTGAGTTAGACCTCCCAAAAGTTGAAATCACATTTTGAGCATCTCAGTTGTTGCTTTTTGGTGTATACTTAACATAAATAAATATGATTTAGTTCTAACTGGCGCCATACATATGCACAATTCTACTATTTGCCAGCTGCCCCTATTAAGGTCCGCCCCAAAGTGCATGCAATTCCCTCTTGGTGTATAAATTTTTGCGAAATTTAAACTAAAAGTTTCATCAAAACATGTACACTGTTCAAAAAACATTAAATAAAATATAATAATTATAATTCATTTATTAAAGTTAAGAAATGATTGATTAAACAGTTAAATTAAATTTTTTGTAGCAGTGTACTTACATGGACACGTTGAGGAAACAGGTGAGCAGAAACTCATTGTAAATGGCCATTGATATGAAACGACTTTCGTTGAATTCGGATGGTGCCTTTCGCACCATTATGCATAGCCGTACGCCCCAGGCCAGGAACAGTACCTCCACTGTGAAATGAAATCGAGAGCGAGAGAGAGGGAAAGAGTCAGTGTAGTGCAAGGCAAAGGTTAATGCTGCTGATGGCTTATTAAGCTTGCAGTCTTTGTGCATTTTGTATGGCTTTTAAACTTTTACTTTGAACTTTAATTAGCAAACTAATTATGTGGCCTGGCCACTGAGTATTATAATTATATTATCATTATGTGTATGTTAGCAAAATTCATTCCATTTCGGAATTGTTTGCTTTAATCAAGCTCTCTCAGTGAGGGGCCACAAAATAATGCTGTATAATTTTCGGGTTGCATTGCAGTTGCTGCTGCTGCTGCATACAATTAAAAATGTAATAAGCGCTACGTTTCGCTCCAATGAAGTTATTTAGCCATGTGCGTGACTGCCAACGTAGTTAGCGAATCAGCGCTAATTGTTGTGACTGTTTTGTACATAAATACGAGCACTTGGATATAGTATGAAACTAGAAAGCTTGCCAGCTTGTTTTAAAGTTTTTTAATTAAGCGAGATACAAGTTTTCCCTGTTTTCAACTTGGCATTCAGAATGCTCCGTGACAGGTCTGCTGCATATGGCGAACAAGATGGCAGAAAAACAGACACTTGCGTGGCCGCATGCTGCCATGCTGCATGGCCTGCAGACGGGTTTCACTTTAAGCCAATTGCTTAACGGTGGATTGATAAAAATATTCAACAAAAAAAAAAAACTAGTTAAACTTTAGAGAATGGAAACAGTTCAAAATGAATTTTCGAATAAATGTAGTTTTGACGATAGTTTTGTAATCAAAGTTGGGTGGATTTGTAGCTTTGTCAACAAATGGCTTCATGTGCTGAAGCAAAGGTAAAGCGGCGCAAAGACAGCTTAAGGACGAGAGCTTAAGTTAAAGTCGGCCCTGTCCGACTTCGATATACCCGTTACTTAGCGGAGGAAATATTTAATAGCCTTTCTTAATGTTAGTTAACAAAGCACCAACATGATTTTTAAGGAAAAGCCTAAAAGTAGGCAACATATTTATATTAACAGGTGCCTTGTATATCACAGCCCAAAGGTGATAATCGTATAACTTCGCTTGCATTTTCAGAGATTATAAATGTTGGGTAAATAAAGCCAGAGTTAATGCTGAGAGCGTGTGCTAGTCAGTGAACAAATATTATACTAGCCAAGCTAAGAAACATAAGATAAAGATAACGATCCTTGTTCATATGTTACTATGGTAGTAATGGACATTTAAAACCCTCTGAATGACCAATTACATTGTCCATTAGGAATGACTAAAGATTGCTTTGGGATTAAGAAATTTTCTGTGTCAACATAACAAGAGAGTATGACCTTGCCAATTATTTGCATTTTTTCGTTTATCTGAGTACTCTCCTTCGTTTTTTCGTTGCACTTTAACCATCTACTAAGGATTAATGAAAAAAAAGATTTCGTTTCTCCTAATTGATTGATACTTTTCATTGAGTTTTTGCTCCATTGATTGCTTTAAAGTTCTCTTGCCTGTTTGCCTTTCTGTTTTTACGTTCCTTCAGCCGTTTTTTTCCCCCATTTCATTTCCGTCTTGTACTTCAAATAAATATTTTTTGCTTACTTTTTTCTCAACTGAATGCCACCGTACCGTACCAGAGAACCATAAGCTGTAGCCTTTTGCCATAGAAACCCATTTTTGCCTGCAGCTTTTTTTTTTTTATTAAACGTTGCGTATACGTAACATGGTCATTGTTCTGCCCGTTGTTATTTCTCTATTTGCTTGCGATATGGACTCTGGCTTTTAAGTGGCTTTTGGGAGCCAATCATTTGTGACTTAATGACTGCTCTATTGAATTAACCTCCTTCTCTTTCTCTATCTCTCTCTCTCTTTTTGGTTAACTTACTCGATGTGAATGTGTAGTCCCACCAATCGGTTTTGCATAGAAACGCTTTAAGGTCATCGGCGGTCCGGCCAACAACAACATCCGGCGGTGATACCAGTGTACGCACCAACAGACAGGTGCCAATAGCGCCACAGATGATGCCCAATCGCTTAAGCAAAGCCGCATCAGTGATTTTTACGGCCTTGGCCGAACGTACGCGAAAAATCACCGATATCCTGTGTGTGAGGTAGGCAGTGAGATTATGCCTTGGCATATGGTTTATAAAGCTCTGAGCACTTACCGCCAAGTTTTCAACATTAAAGCGCCATAGGTAAGCGAGAAGCCAATCTCTCGCAGCCAAATGCGTGCCGTGCACGTATAAAGATTTGGATTCGGATACATCACAATATTCTGCAATTGGAAAAAACAACATAAATAATTTAGAAACCAACTAAAATTCCATTGAAAATTAGAATCCATTCGTGCACAACAAATGTCCACTTTTTGCCTGAATAATAAACGCATTACACTGAGGAAAATATCGCTTTAGAAATCTCTGGAATGAATGGGATGAAATGCTTAATGTTTTGTGATTAAAATTTAAAGTTTGTTTTGTTTTTGAGTAAACTGCAGTTGAGTATGAATTCCAAAACAGTTTTTTAAGAAGGAACAGTTTTTGAACCAATTAAATTCTAGAATTCTAGCTTTGTACATTTCTAAACTTCTTGAATTGTGTATGAAATAGACTGTTAGCTTCAATGTCAATTTCATCAATTTGTTGTGGTAAAAAAAAACGTGGTAAGCGTCCACTAGAATCGGAATCTATAAAGAATTCTAAGAAAATTTCACCTTGAAACTATGTGTCTAAAATCAATTCCTAGCTCCCGCTGAGAAGCATAAAAATTTCAGGCATCCTGGTAAAAATCCCCAAAATGGGCGAACTGCGCGAATGCGGCAAGTGGAATCTGTGTGCTGCCAACCAACTCGAAGCTCATAGCCGAAATAGTTCTGGAGAGACTCCATTATGGACACTATAGACGAAGAGCAAGCCGGATTCAGAAAGGACCAGATAAACACTTTGCGCATCTTGATCGAACAATGCACCGAGCACAGATCAGACCTGCACATGACCCTAGTAGACTTCGCTAAGGATTTCGACAGTGTAAGCAGGGAGTGCATATGGCATGGATTGCGATGGAGAGGGATACCGGAAAAACTTAGAGCGACATACGACAGCGCCCAGTGTAGAGTGCTTTACGGTGTAATGCTTTCGCAGCCTTTACCAGTCCTGAGTGACGTTCGGCAGGGATGTGCTCTGTCGCCCATTCTGTTTATAATGGCGGTTGCAGACGTGTTCGCTACACTGCGATCTGCTCCTAACAACAGCGGCATAAAGTTGTCAATGACTACACTGCGGCCAGGGCTACCCAATAAATTTTTTTGAAGCTCCGATTCGCGGGTTCGAACCAAAATTTACCAATGGTTAATGTTCGCAAATTTTAGGTTCGAGATTTTTGGGCGAAGGTTTCGGTTCGAACCTTGGTTCGACCCAAGTTTTTCTCAAAATTTAATAGAAATCCAATTAATGTGATTAATATTCAAAATACAGTCTAACTTCCATATAGCGAATCTCAACGGCACCAATAAAAATTTCGCTATGAAGAAAAAATCGTAATATAGAGAGAGAAATACAAAATTGCAGTGTTCAGGAAACGAATTCGTTATATAGAGAGCTTCGTTGTATGGAAGCTCGTAATAGAGAAGTTCGACTGTAGTATCAGAATTTCTATACTTTTGATAAGACAAAAAAAATTTTAAGACCTGATAAGACAGTTAGCACATAAGCATTAAGTTGTTTATATTAATAAGCTGTCAAAATCTTTAAAAGGTTTGATTTAATCGGCTCTCTATTTGTGCCATCAAAGACTCTTATTTCAATTATTACTTTTTTCTAGAAATTATATTGAAAATCCTTTATACTTTCGTAATGATTTCGAGTCTTTGTAGCACTTATAGCACAATATTGATAACAACAAATTGGCAAGAGTTCAGAGTGTCTTTACTTTTTTGTACCAAACCGAAAATTTAGGCTCGGAAGCGGTTCAGGTTCAGCAAGTTTCTGAGCTTTGGTTTGGTTTAAGTTTCGTTTCACAGTTAAAAAAACGTCGGAATTCCGAAGATGAAAGCGCTCAGCATCCGTTCCGGTCAATTCCAGGCTCTGGTTTTGGACGAAATGCCAAATGAGCAAGTTCAGCAGATGATACAATAACTTCAAGGTAGCGCAACCGGAAGTGCCATTTCGCATGCGCAAGAATTTATCGAAAACCAGGGTTAAAACACAGACACAGGGCTGTACAGTTGCCGATTACATTTTTTGACAGCTTTCGACAGAATTTTCGCTCTATACAGGAAACAGAATACACCAGATTACAACTTTGAGTCATCGAACCAAGGCCATCTGAGCGCACAGCGCAGGCGCTTGCTTGTAGTTATTGTATCATGAGTTCAGCAATTTAGCTATCTGGGTAGCGTAGTCGCTGTCGATGTGGATTCGCGCCTGCAAAAGGCTAAAGGTGCCTTTGGGGCGATGCACGTCATATCCACACTGGCTCAAAATCAGGCTACTCAAGTCCAACTTAATGCCAGTGCTCCTATACACTTCTTCCACTTGGAAAATTACAACTTCCTTAGTGTCAAAACTATAATTATTTGTAAACCGTTACCTGCGACGCATATTCTGACAGAAACGGAACTCCGAGCTACTCAGACGAGCGAATATGGAGAGTGTTGACACGATAATATGCAAAATGAAATGGAGCTGGATAGGACACACATGGCGGAAGAATGAGAACAACATCGCAAGGAAGGCAATGGAGTGGAATCCATTGGACGGAGTCCGGCGGACACCAGGCAGACCCAAAAAAACTTGTAGGAGGACTGTCGGTAGAGAGACGGAAAGCATCGGGGAAAAGTTGTAGAGGAGTAGTTGACGCCCTAGGTCCCACTCGGGATTGGAACTAGAAGAAGGTATTTAAAACAAATAATACATTTTCCACGTACAGCTAATGGGACTTTGACGATGTTACTTGAGACCTGTGAACTACCTTCGATAAACAACAAGTTCTAGTACAACAGCTTCAAATTAAAACAAACATTTTGTTGTAGGCTATACCTCACTTTGAACCCATTTCATTGGGGAATATGCCGCCACGTTTTATATCTTTATTGAATAGCCAAAGCTATATCAGTTTGTGTCCAGAAGAATGAACAGTTTGTCCCGGTTTCATGCTGGCAAGATCTTATGGACACAAACCTTCCGATACAGCTTTCGCTGTTCGTAATAATAATGTAATACCTCAAAATACCTTAAAATACCTCAACCTGAAATCTTTATCCTTCTCAGCGAGAGCTAGTAACACATAGTTTCATGATGATATTTTCTTAGAATTCTTCATAGATTCCGATTTTGAAAAATTTATATATTGTGAGTGCTTTTAGAATATTTTAGATTTAAAATAAGAGTTTTATTAACTTAAAGTACACAAGTTCCTGTTTCAGAAACAAGAAAGAAAGTCGGTCAAGCCCGATTATAACATACTCTGTACCCCCCAAAGTTCTGATAAATTTAAGTAAGCAGCCACACAAAGTGGCAAAACAGCCATAAAGTGTATGAAGGGCTGCCCATCGCCATATTGGTTTGTTTTTCTAAATTCACTATTCTTCTTATTTGACTATTGTTCATCCGATCTTTATCATTGCTTCGGCAAATCAATAAATAATCAAGATTACTCAATATCTCTAAAGGAACAAATCATCTATCTACAAAACTGTGGGAGATATGACGTTTTTTCCGAATTGCGCAGGCGGGAGGGGGCGTGGCCAAAATTGAAAATAAACATAATTTGCCTGCAAGTATAAGAAGTATATGTCCCATACATGTCAACCTTCTATCTCTTACCATCTCTAAGATCTGTGAACTCTGAAGAATTTTAAACTAGTCCACAATATTCTTAAAATGTTTCAAAATCCTTCAAAGTCTTATAGTTTGAGTTTTAAGTTTAATTTATAGATTTAACTGTAAAATTAGTACTTAGCACTTCGATCAACTATTCTACTTAATGCAACAACATGATTCTTATTTTCCTAAGTGTACGCAAAATGACAATAGCTGGAGCCTGGCATATTTATTATTAAAAAATCATAAAACCCACTGAGTTGCAACAAAATTGTATATATTCAGCAACGTATCCTCATCTCGCTTGGTCTTTATCTATGATGTTTGCCAAGTGGCGGGCACCGGCTGCTGATGTCCCATATATCTTTTCCTGTGTCCAATGAACTCTCGTTTTTTGAATGTTGTTTATTTGGGGCAGCATCCCATTAGTTTAGCGTCACGAACCATAAATCAATCAAATGAAATTGTGTAGAAATTGATTCAAATTGGTATCGTGTGGGTGGCTGGGTGATCAATTGTGTTTGTGTCTTTCATTTTATATGCAAAATGTTTATGGGTTTGCAATGATTTTCTACAGATTTGCAATGCGTTTGGAAATTTTGATTACATCATTTGTAATGGCAAAAACTCTCATTAGAAGAACATTAAAATGGAACATTAGTGCCTTATTAATATCAAACAATAAACAAACTTTTAAGTGTCAGTAATTACAATTGATATGCTATTTAAGGTTTTCATCAGCCAATTTGGGTGTTGGAGATTTATGTTTAATGAAATATTTATTAGAAATTGAAAGGGAACCATTTTAACAATTGGTTCTGAATGAATTATTCAATGCAAAGGTCAGCTGCTCACCCTTGTTTTAAAGTTTATGGAGCGCTTGCTTTGTTATTTTTAACAGTGTTACAAAAATAATTATAAAAATAAACATAGGGAAAGGCCTTGGCCCTTGGGCAGAATTCGCACATGTACAAAAAACATAAATATATTTATTTTAACGCTTCATTTATAAATATTTTTATTTTCAAACAAATTAAGTTAGTTCCTATTTTGATTTGCTTTACTTGTGAATTTTTTAGGTGCGATGTGGCTTAAGAGAGATCCACGTTCTGGACCCCTGTTTAAACTCTGTACTAGCATGATAAATGCCCTTTAAAGTAAGTTATATTTAAGAATTTTAATAGTTCAGACAAATATTTTTTTATATAAGAATGTGTCTGTTTGATTGCATTTGGGACACACAAACAAATTGGCTTCTTTGTTAAATGCGGGGAGTGAATTTCCTCCACTAAAAACAGAAGGGCAGAAGAACTGGTAGCTTCTGCTAACCCGCTTAAGACATGCAAAGACTGCTGATGATTGAATAGTGGTAATTCATTCTTTTGTGGTGTTTGCACAGAGAGCAAAAACCTGTTCAGAAAAAAATTTGCCTTCAACTTAAAATAAGAACATGATGTTGTAAAAATTCTTGACAACAAATGTTCCAAATGTTTCTGAAATGAGTAAAGTGGTTCTCAATCGGATAGATTTTGCTTTATACAACAACACCAAACATGGTTTCCCGCAGAGAGAGAGTGAGTTTTTGATCTCCAGCGGTGCAAATGTCCATTACAAGATCGAAGTTCTCTACAACAGCGGTGGGCACGCCCTTGCTACCATTGCTCCGACATTTATAAGACTCAAAATAAATTGGGACGCAATAACCTCGCTTCGAAGTGTGTTCCAACCACAATAACGGTTGTTTTTGCAGTTTTTGTTGTTTCTCTGCTCCCAAACTCAAACTTCGTGCCCACCGCTGCTCTACAACTCTGTATACATTTACGTAAGCTTTGCCGTTTTCGTTGGCAAACGAAATGTAAATGCAAACGAAAAGTATGCGTATAACCGAAAACACTTCGGCTTTAGATTACAACTCAATATTCGATTTAGTAAAATGTTGGCTAGGAAGTATGCGTTCAGTTCACAAGACGATACACCACTTCGAAATTGGCGTGTGGACTTGTGGACTAGCTTTGCATGCGTCCACACACTTGGTGTACGAAGTTGTATAACATATACTTTACAACCTGGGACACTGTTTAGTACTAGGTGTATCGGATTGTAGTGGGGATCAACATTAAAAAACTTTAAAAAAAATATGGGAATGAGAGGGAATTGAACTGGGGATCTCGAACATAGAAACACACGCACGACGTCGCGGTAGCTCACTCGACTATAAGGCATAAGGAAGAACTGGCGACAAATCATAATTAAGAATGTAAACTGAGAAAAAAATCTATCTAAAACCCAGATTATAGTCTTGAAATGAGATGAAACGGTGTCAGAATTCGACAGAGACGAGATAATCTTAGCCCAAGATTTTATTCTCAATTTCCAATTGGACTCAATCTTAGTCCAACAATATTGTGTTAAGATCGTTTATATGTACACTTGGCCCTCGCTTAACACGGACTCTTTTAGCACGAACTCGGTCTTACACGGTTACAAATTAGCTCCCTTACCCCTTTTAACACGCTGAAAACCTCGTTCTTACACGATTGCAAAATATCGATATTTTTTTTTTGCTGCCAATTAATGCTTTAGTGCCTTTGTGCTTGTATCATACGCATGGGGTGCTTGTAGAAAAAGGGAAATCCCACATTTGAGCTGTCAGATGTAAGAGTGTTCTAGTAGGTGAAAAATCTGGAGCTTTGCAGACGCGTAAATAAAAAATCAAAGATTTTGTGGTAAGTAAAAAGGTGGTACAGCTTGATTAAATCAAAAAGTTAATAAATAAAATATATAAATTTCAGCTTTTACAATGGCAGAAAGAAAGAACAGAGCTAAGTTAAAACGAAAAGTCATTTCTATAGAAACAAAAATACAAATTGCAAGAAGCCTTGACTTAAACGAGGCAACAGTGCGCTCTATAAAAAAAAAATATAAGTGAAATACGACGTGCAGGAAGGATTGGGTCATCTATATCTACAAAATTTTCTAGTGGAGCACGTGCACCTATTTTGAAGAAAATGGAAAGAACACTTAGCATTTGGATAGCAATGAAAAAAAGATCCATTTAAGCCAGCGGATCATTCGGGAAAAGGCATTCAGGATTTATGAACTGCTCAAGCAAAATGGAGAGCCCTCTTAAAGCATAAATTTCGTTGCTAGTAATGGATGGTTCGAGAAATTTTAAAAACGGTTCTCCATTCATAGCATCAAATTTAAAGTCGAAGCGGCATCGCCCGATGATGAAGCTGCTACCACATACCCAGAAAAAATTCAGGGGTTCATTAAAGAAGAGGAATTCTTGCTTGACCAAGTTTTCAATGCTGATGAAACTGGACTTTGCTGGAAAAATATGTCAAATCTAACTTTTTTTTATCAAAGAATGAAAAAGTAGCTCCCGGCTTTAAGGCAGAAAAAGATCGTTTCGACAACATGTCATTTGATGATGTGCAAGAGTTGTTTGAAGATGAAGGAATTAATGACGAATCATTGCTTGAGATTGCTGTGAATGAAGCTAACAATTCGAAATCAGATGGCAGCAGCTCTGAAGAATCCGATCCGATTAGTTTAATGATAGAAAAGGTCCAAGAAGGATTCGCATATGCTAGCAGCTTGGAATCGTGCTTATTAAATTCAGATCCGGTCATCGAACGACGACTTAAGTTAAAGAGAGAGTTGGAAAAAATACTTTTGCCTTGTAAGGAGTGCTATAAAGAAGCTTTAAAAGCCACCAAACAATAGAAAATTACTGATTTTTTTGATAAAGAGCCACCAAAAAAGGAAACATGTTGAAACAAAACGGCTTAAACTATAAATGGCACCAAATGCATTTAAAATTTGATATGTATAGAAACATATGATCTTCTTTTTGAGTTTTTAGAAAGTTTAACCTGTTAATTAATTATATGAAGTAACTTTTTAAATTTAACACCAACTTTTAATTTTGAAAATATGAATGTTATACCTGTTATGTTATACATTTAAGGCATATACATAGTAACTTTTAGTTTATTTTTAACAAATGTATGAAACTTTAACAGAAACAGACCAAATTTGAACAATAAAATTTTTTTTTTTTGCCAATTTTGAATTTCAGGAACGTAACCCCTTAATTTGTACTGAATCCATGTTTCGTTTAACACGATTTCACTTAACACGAAGTTTTCTTGGAACGTAACCCCCGTGTTAAGCGAGGGCCAAGTGTATATGTAAATATAGTGCCGAACTAAATTTTTATCTCATCTGAGAATAGGCCTTAAGATGAATAAATCTCATTTTTTAATATGAAAAGAAAAGACAAAAATAAATTAAATTAAGCATTTTGTATTTTTTGGTGATGGGTGGGGGATGGGAAAGGAGGGTGTGTTTGTTTTAGTTATTGTTTAGTTTTTTTTGAATCAGAAATACTTATATAAATGTAAATTATAAATCCGCCGCTCTGGGAACTTGAACTTAGTACCTTCTGCATACTGAAACACATACATCACCGCTTTACCATCGAGCGTCAACTGTTGCAGTATAAGAGCCCTGATTTTTGCAGGCTGAGTTCTTATACTGCAACTGGTTGCCCCTAACAAGTGACACGCTTTGCTATAGTCGGCTTGCCGGTCGTGCTAAGCTTCAACTATATGTGTCTTAGAATGAAGAGGTCGTGGTTCGAGTCCCAGGAGGGGTGGGTTGCATTATAACCGAAAATCATAATTATATATATCATAAAAATTTTCAACTGAAGCTTTACAGAAAACATTAGGATGGTTGATAAGTTGCAAGAATCTTGTTTTTAAGATTTCTAAGCTCATTTCAAGGTTTTTCAATCATGTTTTAATATGATTGCAAGATTCTCGAAAACGAGATTTTTTCAGTGTAAGCAGGTGTCACTTTGCCGACCGAGGTGCCTTTTTTCAAAAGTCAATTGACACAAACATGACACAGCTGTTATACAATACATGAACAAGAACTCGACCCGAAGTCATACGAAGTCAAAGTTACATAAAATCTCTACACACAACTGTATTTTCAAAACGTAGCGAGAAATTCCCATTACGTGGTCTTCTACTGTGAATCTGCAAAAGTGTGTAACGGCCGAATGAGCTAGCGCTCCTTACCATACGTTGTTCTTCAACTTCAACACTCAAGCCCAAACAAATTTTTCTGTGTTGTTCTAAAAGACTTAAATGAAACAAGTCGGATAAAGAGTGGGTCGTTGAAGTTTGATGTACAACAGCGCGGTGTCCCCACTGAATATGGATGGAGAAGCGCAGCAGCATTATTATTCAGCGCTTGTAAATATTAGTTGCCGCCGGCTCCCTTTCCTTCCAATCGAATGAGGCTATGTTCCATTACCTATACTTCCGAGAAGCCCTCAAAATGTGAGGCATCCGCTTTACACCTGATCGATCCAAAATCAATCAAATTTGTATCGCCTGCTAAAAGTTCTATGATTAATATTTTTAATGGTAATTGGTAAATTTACCATACATGAGCTAGTGAGCGACCCCTTGTGATTTAACCTGGTAATTGTTGTGATAAACCAGCTGTTTTCAACAGTCTGTGAATTTAGCTGTTTCTTGAGAGTCAAAGCTTAGTATGTGAGTATAAATCAAAATAAAAACGACAAGACAACTTTGCCTGGTACACTTGTACAACAAGCAATGATTAACCAAAAAATGGAAATGTCGCTTCATGAAAAAGAATGCTTCGATGGTAGGTGTACAAATCAAATAGGTATATGGATAAACATATGGACGAGCTTATGAATAAACTAACTGCAATTGCATGCTTTTGGCGAGTAACCAAGTTTTGTGTCCCCAAATCAGTCAACTGGTGAACCAATGTCACTTTCTTCAAATACTTCGTGTCACTAAAGAATTTTAGTACATTTACTTACCGTGCAGTAAATAAAGAATGCACCCAGGGCAATGACCCGCAACAGTGCTGGACTGGCAGCACGCACAACCTGAGAATGTTTCAAAAACGAAAAACAAGAAAACATTTAAAATTAGTTTGTATAAGAATTTCAATCGAGATATCTACAAATTCCTTGAATTGTCCAAGCGTGGCTAAAAGTTTTTGGCCAGTTAGTTGAAATTCAAATTGAAATCGCTTCATCCACACAATTTCACAGAGCAGAGCACAACACAACAACAAGAACAGAAGGGCAAAAAAAGAACTAAGTTGAAGTTGCAGTCACACTTGGCAGGATGTCAGGCGGCATGTTTAGCGCCATTTAATTAGTTTGGTACGCACACACACACACACACCCCAGAGAAGGACATGAACGTAGACACAAATGCGACAGAATCGCATTAGGAAGGAAAACAGTTTAGCTGGCTGGCTGCCTTGGGACTGCCCAGGGAGGCAGGGAGGTAGGACAGAGAACAAATGTCAGACGGCGACAAGGGAATAGAATAATTCACTGCCCACACACACACACAAACACACACGTACACATTGTGTGAGCTTGCCAGGACAAAGTTCCAAATGGTTTAAAACTATGACCATGCACTTCTGGGGCTTAATGAGTACACCGTGTACCCCGGAAGTTGGTTGACATTTGTGTGAATGTTTGCACATCCGTTTATGCTGCGCGATAATATCCGCTGTCCGTGCCAGTGCCTGGGCCTCTGGTCGCACGTACACAATTAGCTTCAAACTAATAACAATGCTAAGCTCCTTAGCGACTTAGCGTTGACAGCAGCTTGAGTTTTGTGGAGAAAAAAAAAACACTTACCTTGACTTGCTGATAGCGAAAGGTGAACCAGGCAGCAGGCGGCAACAGGCCAATCACAATGCAAGCCAATGCCAGTATGCTGGCACGCATCGGCCAGTTAAGTGCCGCTATGCACGGAGAAGCATCCTCGCACGAATCACAGCCCTCGGCACACGGCAGGCACTCGTATTCGCTGTTGCTGTTGTACGTGGAGTTCTTGTGCTGCATATTTAATGGGAATCTCATTTGGCAATTATTGCAAGCACTCGACTCAATTCGGCACTTACCAGCATCAGCTTCTCGTATTCCTCCTCCAGCAGGCTGCCATTGAAGAATTTGTGCTGTGCTATCACGTCGGGAAAGTAAAAGCCCTTGCGGCACAAGCATTTATAGGAGCCGCGACGGAAACCCAAACCCATAATGGCCTCACACTGAAAGGGAGAGAGAGCGGGAATTATTAAGTGCCCGCGCGGATAAAGTAGTCCTGGGGAAGTTACCCACCATGGTGGTGCGCTGTTTACACTTGTCGGTGCCGGCAAAGATGTTTAGCGGCCGTTTTGTGCCCGGCGTATGGCGCTGCGGACATTGGTCAATGTCCACGCGCCGCAGGTCTATATCAATGCCAGATGTGCCCCTGTCCCAGAAAGAATAAAAAGGCGTTAAAAATTGATGTTATTAATTTGTCAGTTTAACAATCAACTGAGCGGCCCTTAAACCAAATGGCGCCATTTATAAACTGTATTCAATAAAACGTGCGTAGCGCGTCAGCCCGCTGATATTTATGGACATGCAGACTACCCAAAGACTCCCATAAATTCCAGCTCTGATTGCGCATATGTCTGCGACTTGGCCAACTAACAAGCGGCCCACAACAAAACAACAAAAGCAAGAAAAAAATAGAAGAAAATTATTTTCCTGCTGTCGTTTGCTGGGTCGGTGAGGGCTGGCCTTGTCGTTTTACAAAGACATAAAGCCATGAAAAGGGTGCCCTAAAACCCTGACCGCCTACCGACCCTATCCCATTCGAAATCCTATCTCCAAGGTTGCCGGCCAAAGCGGGAACTGCCTCCCAATTACACGCATACCTAAGCAGAAATGTAGTAGGAGATGAAGCTGGCAACCGGAACACATGTACAATTTTACGCAAAATCCGAAGCCTACATTTTCACGCCGAAATTGTGTGGATGGCCGGTTGACGTCAACGAATCTTTTATGTTGGCACTCTGTGAAGTGAAAGGGTATGATGACTTTGACACTTAATATGGCTAGATATGGAAGGCGAACTGATAGTTTTGTATGAAGACAATTGGGATGATGTTAGAGATATATGCAGGGTAGCCCAGCACAGAAATGGTTGAGAAAAACTAAGTAAAATGGACAGAAAGCTTTCAAAGGCTCTCATTTCTTTTGCTCGGCAGCAAATGACACAGCTAATATATCAAGAACCTAGAAGGGGCTGTGGAAAACGAGCACCACCACAGAAATGATTAAGAAAAGACAAGTAGAACTGGTAAAGAGATTTAAAAGCTTCCTCTTTTTTTACTCGGCTGTGAAAAACGAACACCACCACAGAAATGGTTGGGAATATCTAAGTAGTACGGGCAGAGAGCTTTTTAAAGCTTTTTTTTAGTTGGCTCGGCCGCTGATGACGCTACTAATAGAGACAGAAAAGAGGAGCGGCTGTGAAAAACAGTCAGCACCACAGAAATGGTTAAGAAAACCAAAGTAGAACGGGCAGATAGCTTTTGAAAGCTTCTCTTTATTTTGCTCGGCCGCTGCCGACTCAGCTAATAGAGACAAGAAATGAGAGCGGCTGTAAAAAACTGTCATCACCACAGAAATGGTTAAGAAAATATTAGTAGAACGGGTAGAGAGCTTTTAAAAGCTTCCCCTCTTATTGCTTGGCAGCTGACAACGCAGCTAATAGAGACAGAAAATAGGATCGGCAGTGAAAAACAGTCAACTCCATAGAAATAGTTAAGAAAATCTAAGTAGTAAGGACAGAGAGCTTTTGAAAGCTTCTCTTTATTTTGCTCGGCCGTTGATGATTGTTACAACCCGTTTTTCTTATCAGTTTCGACTCATTTCCGAGTTTTTTTCTAGACGTTTTTTAATGAATCACACTTTGAGCAAATGCAAGAGTCATTTTCGAGTCTTCTTTTAATCGCACATGAAACAAAGCTCGAAAAAGACTCAACAAGGTAATTCTTGTTAAAATGATCTTCCAAATGCTAGCTGGGTAGAGACAGAAAATAGGAGCGGCTGTGAAAAACAGTCCCAATACACAGAAATGGTTAGGAAAACCTAAGTAAAAAGGGGCAGAGAGCTTTCAAAAGCTGCTCATTATTTGCTCGGACGCAGCAAACAGAGGAGGAGAATAAATAGGTTTTTCAACAATAAAGCTCGTTTTTGAATTGGTTACACAAATTGTTAGCTCAGCTTTCAAAAGCTTCTCATTATATGCTCGGCCGCTGCGAGCGCAACAACTTGTGCTGAAAAGCTCTTTTTAGGAATTTTTATTCAAGCTTTCCAAAAAGACTTTACTTTAGCCCAAAATCTTGGTTGTTCCCGCTGCAGGGTATTTCCCTTTTCGTGGCTTCATCATCATCATGTGCATTCTCTTTGTTGTCTTCTTTTTTTCGACCGTATCGGATGTTGGGGCTCGTGTGCTTGTCAGTTAATATTGACATATCAGTTTGTATTTATTTGATTGTTTCTGACAACTTATTGATTGCAAAAAAGGGATATCTACCGCCACGGGGACTAAAGGCAAGGAAAGTGCACAGACCAACGAACCGGGACCAGGACCAAAACTACACACAAAAGGCCCATCTAACATTATAGTAATGATTATGTTAATTCTCCGGCAGTTGATCCCCCAACATAGCCCGAAATGTCCTTTTTTTTTTTTACTTTTCTTGTGTTTGCTACTTATTTGCTGGGTTTTTATTTGCTGTGGTTTCGTTTTCGTATATCCTTTGTTCTTTTTGGTGTTGGTGTTATTGTTGTTGACAGTTTCTAAAGATAATTTGTAAACGGATATTGGAAAATAAGCTTAGTGAGACGGCTAACCAATGAGTTTTGTGTCACTTTGGTCCTCTATTGATTTATTAGTTTGCCCCCTTCAGCTGAAGTATTTGGAGATGTGATCATGTTGGTCCATCTGGCGTATGCTAAAAATGCTTGTTGTATTTGTTTGGTTTTACATTTGCTCTTTGTTGTTTCCTCTCACGTTTTTATATAGAACTGTTTAACATAATTGGCTTTTAAGTTGAGTTTCTGTTTACTTGCCTGTGGGTGGTACGCTTTATGCCTAAATAAGTTTGCAAATTTTCTAATTAAATTATTGTTTTTGCGCTTCGGGGGGGAGGGAGGCGGGTCGGAGACTCCAACAGTGCGAAAGGACAGACTTATAAGGATGTCAAAAAATTGTATTTTCAATAAAGTTTATAAGATTTTAATATGTATTCAAAATCTTAGTAAACAGTTACATTAAGCAAAATCAAATTACAAAACATTTAAAACTCTGAATTTAGATGCTTTCTAGAATAGACGGAACTCTCTAGTTTGAAAATTCAAGTGATATTTGCTATTTTGGTGTAAGCTACTGTCGGTCAAGCCTGACTGTAATATACTCTGTACCTGCAGCGGCAGCGCTGCTACAGCGACCTTTCTTTTAGTCATAACTTGACCAATAGAAGGCGCCACTACTTGATTTTTAAAACTGACGTATAGATGACGTGACTACTGTGAGCATTTCATAACTTAACAATAGATGGCGTCACTACTGAAACCAAATCAAAACAGATCTTTGATGGGCACTGACTTTTGGTCATAACTTGAGTACAGTTCATCCGATTTTTAGAATTTTTTTTTTCCAAATTCATAAATAATGCTAAATACTAACTATCTCTAGAAGGTACAAACCATCTATCTGCAAAGCTGTCGGAGATATGAGGTTTTTTCCAAATTGCTGGGGCGGGAAGGGGCTGTCAAACCTCTATTTCTTACCATCTCTGAGATCTGAGCGTTCTGGCGGACGAACGGACAGACAGACAGATAGACATATCGACTCGGCTGTTGTTGCTGATCAAGAATGCAAATACTTCATAGGGTCGGAAATGATTCCTTCTCCCTGTTACATACTTTTGCACTAACTTAGTACACTCTGTGTACCTTTGGTACAGAGTATAAAAATTAAGAATAACCAATTCAGTTCCTTTATACTTATCAGTGTACCCACCCGCAGAAACTTTCAAGTGACTTTTAAGGCAAATATGTTGTCAAGCCAATAAAAAACTGTGAGCCATATGGAAGTTGCCGTAGAATAGTTGTTTGTGTTGGCAAAGGGGGTTTTTGGGTGGTGAAATGGCAATGCCAAGCACGTGCACATAGAACGCACGAACACAAACACGTATTACGTGAATAACTGAAATGCATTTGTTCAGCTTACACACACGTACGCACCCTCCTCCCTTCTACTTGCACGTGCCAGCTATTTAAAAATGGTGACACCTAATACAGCTAACAAGTGCACGCTGTAGCCATTGTGGCAGTTCATAAAGTTTACTAGTTTCGGTTATGGCAATAACAACAACAACAACAACGACTGCCATATGTAAACCCTTTGTCCTTGTAACCAGTTAGTAAACAACTCATCTGGTTTGGATTCATTGCCGTTGCGTATACGCCATGCGTGCTCCAATTTGCCTAGTGGGCACACTATTTTCGGTTCTGGCAAAATACGCAGCGACATGGTGCCCGCTGTTAATGCACATAATCAGTTTTGTAGTTTGTAACGCGATGACATAGTTCGGTATGGCAACCAACAACCCCACCCCAAGGCGAACCACACGATGAGAGGAACGAATTTGATGCCAGAAATATGCGTATGTGGGGAGGCCACATTAAAGCAAAAGTTAGCTTAAAGTTTGTTCAAGCGTTTAACCTGCCACATCCCGTTTAAATCTATATGCATAATTTTCGCACAACAAAAGTTGACGAATTATCAACATAATTTGGGTAACACAAGCAATTCGTTTTACTGTGAAACTACATGGGTATGAGCCACACTTATATAAAATAAATATTTGGTATCTATTATTTTGAAAACTCTTATTTTTGTACACAAATTGAAGCAGATGAGTATTCAACTCATCTTTTATCTGAATTCTAGGCTCATAATTTGGGATTTTAAACTACCACATTAAGGGCTGATTTACCTACCTATATGTAAGTAACTATGTTAGCAGGCAAATGGAGTTTGTCTACTCAGCCTGTCAAACCGGCGCTGTTTCTCAGGCCTTGCTTATATGATGAACGGGAGATCTCAGCTTAGAGAACTAATGTCTTGCGCGTTTGAGTTGAAATGTATTTAATAGAACAGTAAAATGCGACAAAGTGTCACATATATGCGCTTGTATATATAATATTTAGTTAATCACATATATATGTACTCGCTACACTAGCACGAATTGGCTAGACTGGAATCGGCATCAAATTAGACATTTTAAGACGATAATGGCTGGAAATCGAGAAGACAAATCGAAAAATCGATTTAAGGATTGTATAAAACGTAAACAATGTTAAAAACACTTAAAATAAAAAAAGAAACATTAAGTAGAAAATTAGAGGAAAGCTAACTTCGGCTCGACCGAAGTTTATATACCCTTGTAGCTTGATGGCGCCACTATTTTGAGCATTTGCTTCCCAGTTTGTTATATGGCAGCTATACGATGTGCTCATCCGGTTTTTGACCGAAATCCCCAAAATTGTGTGGAAACTGATAATATTCACAACTGGAAGGTATAAAGACGCTACCATTGAAAACAAAAAAGTTTTTCTCACTAGAACTACTTTTTCAACAGATCGTTCCTATGGCAGCTATATGCTATAGTCATCCGATTTGAATCAAACTTGGCAGAATTGTGTGGTAGTATATAGTATTAATTAGTAACAAGTTTAAGAGCGATAGCATTGAAAACAAAAAAGTTTTTCCTACTAAAACTTTTTCTCAGACATATTTTTTGTATGGCAGCTATACTATATAGTTGTCCGATTTTCATAAAACTTGGTGGAATTATGTAAAAGCATAGAAAACTTAGAAATACGAGGATTGGAGACGTTTGCGTTGAAGACAAAAAAGTTTTTCTCACAAAACTTATTTTTTCGACCGATGGTTCCTATGGCAGCTATATGATATAGTCATCCGATCCGGCCGATTCCGACAAATGTGCAGAGTATTTGTACCAAAAGGCATTGTGCAAAGTTTGGTTAAGATAGCTTTAAAACTGACTGTACAGACGGACATGGCTATATCAACTCAGCTCGTCATTCTGATCAAGAATATATAATATATACTTTGTGTGGTCGGAGATGCTTCCTTCTATGCGTTACAAACATCTGGAAAATTTTAATATACCCTCTACAAGGGTATTAAAAGGTCTGAGTGTCGTTAACACTCACGAGGCTTTGATGTGAAACATGAAGCTAAATTTAAGGAACTGTTAACTCTCTGTTAAGTCATTCCAATGTCGCTGTCAAGTCATTCTTAGGTCACTGTTAACCCACAGTTAAGTCTCTGTCAAGTCACACTTAAGTCACAGTTAAGTCACTGTCAAGTCACTGTCAATTCACTGTTAAGACACTGTCAAGTCACTGTTTAGTCAGAGTTTTCCTCTTTTCACTATTTTCAACCCTTTCCACCCTTTTCAACAGTCCTTTTTCCACTCTCCACAAAACAACCACAACAAAATATGCATGACGTCATGGTCAAAAATCTTCCGTACCGAAATTAAAGATGTTTCACATCAAAAGAAAAATATGCTCCTACGGGGACTTGATCCCACGATCTCGAAGTTTTCTAAGCGAAGGTATCTAGATGGGTTAATCGTGCATTCACCAAATTATAAAACTACATTTCAATGTTGTATACTTTTAGTTGTAGCAATAAAAAATTCACAATAAAATATGAGCGGAAAACTAGTTCAGGAATCAACCTACTCTCTTGTCAGTGACCATTGCTTTATTTCTATAAATATTTTACGTAGATACAAGCTAAAATGTCTCAACAGTGTCGAATTTAATTAATTGATGTCCAACCATTCAAGTCTTAAACTCATATTATTGTCTAGCTTCCATGGAAACGATCCGTTCATTAGAACATTTATGTGAATTTATCCCGCTTGTCCTTTTGGCTTTTACTTTATTTTCTTCTCTTAGATGTCAAGTTTGACAAATTCTGTTTCTAGTCTGCCTTTTGTTGATTTGTTGGCGCGCTGTCAGAGCTTTTTATGGTTTCATTTTGCTGGCGATGCTTGGTCATTCCGTTGATGGAATAGCGCTCACCGGGATGACTTTTTAATGATGTTGCAGCTGGCTTGTTTTGTTGCATTGTGGTGGGACTTTCACCATTAGAGCGATGTAATTGGTACGCAGACAAGACACTGACATTGTTGTTACACAATGTGTTGAGGTGTTGTCGATTGGCAGCTGTCAGCAGGTGAGGAGAAACGGACATATCGGTGAACAGTTGCCAGTTGCCAGTTCCTTTAAACACTGAAGAGCCAGCTAGGGGATGCTGGTACTCACATGCCTGCATATTCATAATCATGCATACATTCAGTTGTTGCAACTTGACAAGCTAACAAGCTGCCGCTCTGTGTCTGTGGAACAAGTAAAGCTCGGACAGCCTCAGCACACAAAAGACATGCTTATTGCCATATTTGATATTTCCGTTTCCGTTTGCCTCATTATGCTTTGCCCGAGAGCGAGAAGCTGCATGTGTGTGTGTGTGTGTGTTTGGCTGGCAATATTGCAGCATAAGTCAAATAAATACAATGCCCAGATTACCAGCTACCAACTACCAACCCAGCCACTCCCTTTTTAATATTGAACATTTGCTTCTGCCGCATTCTGTGCTCGCTCTGAGCGAAACTTAAATGAAATCACATAAAATTATTGCCCCAGCAGGAGACGCCACAGCAGGCGCCTAATGTGATTTGTTGTTTTGTTTAGCAGCTGTTAATGCGCATTTTGTGTGCTTTGGCCAAGTGCCAAATAATTTTTAATAAAATTATCTTTAATGTGGTTACTGCAATTAAGAAAAATGAACCGCCTAATAAATTGAATCAATTAGCAACTTTCGCTGCTCTGGCGTCTGACTTACTAACCGTTTTAATGCCGTCGCCGACAACGAAGTAAACAAATTAATTTTGTAGTCAGCCAACAAACTAATGGGAAACTGATAGCTGCACATTATTAACACGAGCCGCAGTCCGGGGCCAGTTCCCGTTCAACTTTGCCCGCAAACTTTTTACTGCACAACTTTATTTTCATTTACGCCCGGGGAGAATAGCGTGCGGACTCTCTAAGCGCGCTAAAATAAATGAGCTTTTGTTAGATGTGGCCAGTAACAGGACAGCGACAAGGACAAGGACCAGGACATGCACATTCTTGTGCTCTGACTGCATTTGGTAGTGCAAACGAAATGAACTAATGAACTTTCAACATTTAGACATTAATTTAACTTCATTTTATGGTGGCTTCCAAAAGGATTTCGTGCAAGTTTTAAGCAAATTGTATAAATAAATTGGTTTTCTTAAGTCCCCCCCCCCCCCCCCCCCCCCCCAAAAAGAACATTAGCTAGAGGTATTGTTATGTAAGAGGCTTTAGAGGTTTTCAAAGGAAAAGGGAAGAGACAAAATATTTTATTAAATAAAAATTATTGCTTACTAAAACAGAGAAATAAAATCAATCTGCTTGAGTTTGGTAAAAGAATTCATACAAATGCTACGGAATGTGCCTAAAATTTTACACGTTACACTCAGAGCTGCAAAGACAACATTTTTTCCGGACTTACGGCAATTTACCAATGGTTGAGGGTCGGAAAATTGAGGTTCGAAATTTTTTTTGGGCGAAGGTTTTGGTTCGAACCATGCTTTTCACTATAATAACACAGTGTTACAAATATATTTTCCACGGGACCCAGTACATATTGTTGGGCTAGTCGAGTATAGCATTTCCGTATTCTTGGTCTTTTCCCAAATCTGAAGTTATGGCCCAAAAACCATTTGTTGCTTATGTATCTCAATAAAATTGAAATAACTCGCGCATGGACCGTCTAATTGTTTATAACCTTGTCACTTCCGATAGCGACTTGAGGAATCTAATATATTATGATCAAAACTGATTAAACGCGATGGCTGAGACTTTCTATTTGACTTTTATTTGAAATTTCTACTTTAACAATTTTATTCCTTGCGATTTTTTTTAAAGTTCATTATAAAAGACGCATTTAATTCTCCGTTGAGAAAATGTTGTCCCAATGAACTTAAGACGAAGTTATTCGCGCATTTCTGAGTACTCATCGACAATTTAGTATTTTTTTTAAAGTATGTTTACATATTAGTGTGAGCCTAAACATTAGTTTCCCTATAAGAATGCTGTGTTTTGCTTGACGCCATATTCAAATATTCAAAACATATAAAACTTCACTGTTACACATATCGATAAGTTAATCAATAGTGCAGCGGTGTGCTCGAAATTTGAGTTTGGGAACAGTCCAACAACAACAACAGTAAAAAGCAAACCTTATCAGCGAGTCTCCGAGTCAGCTTGTGCGTGTCGGCGCATCGGAGCGATACAACTTTTATTTGCTGAGTCCACCGAGTCCACCGGGCGCCGAGGGCCAAGCGGGCTATGCATTGCCTATCGCTGCTATAGTGGATTCGCATGCTGATGTCAGTTTTCTTTTTCATGTTAACTTGTATTGGTCCTCTTTGGCTTAGGTTTGGTATTTAATGGTTCGTCCTTCTCGTTATTGTGGTTTCTACATTTATCACCATTGGTCATCCATGGTATTTCATCGCGGTTCATTATTATAACCATCATGGTTATGTAGTTATCATTGGGTCTTCAATTTGTTGTGGACTTGAAAAGCGATTTCTTAAGTATTTAACTGTTTTATTATCATGTAGAACCCACAGCGTAATACTAACATCAATCTAAAATCTAGATTTTAAATTTTCGGTTACAAGGCAACCCGAACCACTTGGAATCAAAGCATCACCTCGTCGTTCTAAGGCACAGTTGAAGCATTAGCACTGTCTAGATCAGAGGCCGGCAAAATACACATGCTCATTTTGGCGTTGGTCGTGTGTGTGTTCAGCCACGCTCATTCAGCACTTCGTTGTTGTTGTTGCGAAATGGCGAACGTGAGAATATAATCTTGGGTTGAGAATATCTCACATTCTGACACCTTTTCTTTTAGCTTCGAGACTATAATCTTGGTTTAAGATTGATTTTTTTCTCAGTGCACAGAGGCTTTTATAGTTGACGATGGGAGTTCTGAGCTTCTGTCCAAAAGTGTTTTTAAAATTACTATGCTTGCCTGAAATTTTGAGACTCAGTCACACAATACCGACCAGTAAACAGAAAAAGTAGGCTAAAATTGAAGTTTGGAACAGGTTACGGTTCAGCTATTCCTTGATGAATTGTTCGGTTTAAGTGTCGGTGTACAGTAAAATATAAGTTGGAATTCCGGTTCTAGCAGGTTCGGTTCAAAACCGATTCAACCTCGATTATACTTACCAATGACTTTTTCATAGACAAAAAGTTGTGACTAAAATTGTCCCTTAAAAAAATGTTGTCCATCAAACTTTGATAAACTTTGAAATCGAAGATCTACGGAAGCGTTTTAAGGCTGACAAAGAATTCTGAACGTCTGTCCTAACAGTATTTATAAAACTTGCCTGACGATTTTGAGACTTTGTCGCACAATACCGACAAGTAAACAGAAAAAGTCAGTAGGCAGTGTGTCAGATTTTTGAATGTATATCATTTTTGTTGAACCAAAGCAAACATTTAAGTTCGGAACAGGTTCCGGTTCAGCTATAATTTGAAAAATGGTTCACACACACACACTTTCCACTCCACCCTATTTCGCTTGATTGCTTTTTCTAAACAAATTTTTCCTACCATAATTGCTCATATTGAACCAAAATGGCTTTTGCCCACTCTCCAACCACTGTGCATATCCGCCCATTAGTCCGTACCGAATTTATGTTGCAACTAATTGCAGGCAGTTTCCCAGCTTCCGCCATCAGCAAACTCCTCTCTGCTTTCCCACTTCCTGACAGTGCGTGAAATTTATTGAGCGTGCAAAGTCATTGAACGTTAAATAGGCATGTATGGGTAGATAGTACTAGGAGCGTGCTCTTATAATTGATTGCTTTAATTAAATTTTTGGAAATTTCGCCAACCCAACGCCACCTGAACCCAAAAATCACCTCAAACTTCTCCAGCAACAGCCGGCGCTGGCGTGTGTAATGAAATTTGAAATGGTTGTTATAATTACCATGCCAGCGATTTGGTTTACCTTCTCTGATGTATGCCAGCAGTAAGCGAAATGTTGTTATTACAGTTGCTAATGCTGGTTGGGCTGACTCTGGCTAGGCAACATGGCGTGGACCAGTGGCCACAGCGACCCTTGGACTGGTGGCAAAAGCAATACTATCAGACCCGCTGTAAGTGTGTGTGTCTGAAGCCAAGCAGAAGCTTGAATTTTAAAGCGAATTTCCGCAGGGCGACAGAGATTACGTTTCACCACAACACCGGGGCCAGGGGCCACGCCAGATTGGCCTGAGGTGCGCATGGTGTATCCCTGTTATTGTTACAAGCCACCACTGACAGATGAGTCCACCACCCAACAGTATGAGAAGTATATGGTGGAGGGCAAGGAGATATTTATATTAAATAAATAAATTGATTTTGCTATGAAAGTGATATCATTTAGCTGATTTGAAAGTGAAAACTGAAACTTGGGTATTTTATTACCCAAAACCGGTACAGTGTAAGGGTCAGACATCAGGCAGTCTGTTCACACTGAGTAGAATATATGATAATATTGATAGATTTATTTGAACATATGTGTATGGCAAAAGACAACTGGCACTGCCTATGTCAGGTGTTCACACGTGTATGAAAGCAACTGGCCACTAAAACTAAGGGTTTTAGGTTTGCACTTGATGCAATAATGGTTTTAAGTGTGGGTTTATGAAATCAATGAATGAGTGAGCTCGACAGATACTCTAGACTAGGGGTGCCCAGGCCCTATGTGCACGTAGCGCATTCGTTGTTGTAACCCCATAGGGATAGTAGCTTATGGCACTCACGCTCAGCTTATGGCTAGGCGTAGCAAAACAATGGCAAAAAAGAGTAAATGTCATGGGACGGCCGGTATGAGCGAAGCCCTTTACGACGATTAATCTGTTTGTAAATGTAACTGTTAACTCACTGTTAAGTCAGTGCTAACTCACTTTTAAGTAACTGCTAAGACACTGTTGAGTCATGTACTGTAAAGTCACTGTTAAGTCAAAGAATCTGTTGCAAAGACAACATTTTTTATCACTTTTTTTGTTGAATTTCTGGTCTAAACATTTGTGTTGCATTTGGGGGTCTGCTAAGCGACTTATAAGAATATTTCCAATAAAGCGATAAACACGCACAGTTGATTAAACAATTTTAATGAAATGGCTTCTCCACTTCTCTCCTCCTATCTCCTTGTCTGTCTTAA
Organism: Lordiphosa magnipectinata; assembly: GCA_037044535.1. NCBI lineage: Eukaryota > Metazoa > Arthropoda > Insecta > Diptera > Drosophilidae > Lordiphosa > Lordiphosa magnipectinata. The sequence continues at coordinate 262,840 of JBAMBO010003169.1, forward strand.
CACCCAGTGAATTAATTAAATATACTCAAAGTGCAGTTTCCATTTTTAAAATTTATTGATTTGGCCACGCGCCATAAAGCAACATCAATGAAATTTTCATCAAACTATGTAACTTGTTTTCGACTGCTGCTGCTGCTGCTGCTGCTTTCTTAACGTTTCCTTTTCCTCTTTTGCTTGCCAACTTTTTCCGCCTCAATATTCAATTGAAAAAGTTTTTTTAAAAGGCAAAAAACTATGTCCAAAAAAAAAAAAAAAATTTGAAATCGGAAAGTAAGAAAAAAGACAGCGGATGGCATGCCATAAAGTTTCGTGAGAATGTTGTGTATGCTTTTTGTGTGTTTTAAAGTATTCCGTTTGCCGGTGCGTGATCAAAATTCGCTAACAGTTTTCCCTTGGCACGTGCCAGGCAGGCTAAGAGCAGACATTCTGCTATTCAATTACTATTGCTCTTTACCCACCATTCCATAGACTAAAGTCAAAAAGTTGCTGCTTCCTTTCAGATTTTGTCATTTCTCTTCGTGCTGCTCCTGACAGGCAGCGGCAGCGTCCCACTGCGAAAACTGCAACCGATTGCAATTTTCTTTTCTTACAATTTCTGTGTGATTTATTTATAGAACGCCCATTGTTTTGCTCTTTACTCACTTGAAATGATAGCTGCCATTCTCATAGCCAAAGAATGGCACCGTGTAGGTCAACATCCATATATTGCCACCACCGCAATCGTAATATGGTTTTGACCATCTGCCATCCTCGTACTTCACAGCCAAAGTATCGTCCTCAATGCGCTCCTCGGTGCGGTTTGAGTAAAGATGAAATGCTGCAACGAGGGTGAAAGAGTGAAAGGGAGATGAAATTGGTAAATTGAAGGCATTTTCCATACGTAATTAGAACACAAGCGCCCAGGAACACACCGAGAAAAAGTTTGGTGCGAGTCATGAATATAAAGTTCCAGCTTTTCTTGAAATTCTAAAATTTTATTCACTTTTAAAATTTTGAGCAGAATTTTCAAAAAATCCGCCAATATATGCACAGATGTATCAATAAGTATTTTAACGTTTAGGTATTTTAGGACAGAGATGATGGTCACACTGTAAATAAGAAGGGTATAAGTAGTAGAGAGACCGAGACGATCGAGGTCGGACTTTGCATATAAAAGTGACAAGAATCGTGTATCCACAATGTAATTAGTAAGCTGTGTATGTATTGAGATCCGTGTAAGAAAGCCCGAAAACTAAGAAAAACAGTCGACTACAATTGTAATCTATTGAATCCTTGATTTCCGAAATTGAAAAATTATTTTTTAAATATTTATTTTATCTAAATGGGGTTAAGTGACCTGTTTTTCGATTTTAGTTAAAGTTACATCTGGCTAGCTCGAGGTCTATGGTTGAATATAAATCTTTATAACAAACACAATACAACAGATATTAATAACAACATTTTGGAATGGCAATTGAGTATGTCCCGACAACGATCGCTGTTTCGAGAATAACCCAATTCTCTCATCAGCGGATTTGTTTTGCTGTTCACAGTTCAAACAACCATACATGGTACAGAACATAAGCAGACACTAAATCAGAGAAAACTGGCAAAAATTTTTCATCTTATACATATACATATCAGAGAACGGCTTCGTTCGATTGCAAAACGCTCACACATTATTCAACACCCGAATAAACAGGCTTTGCGCTCTATTCATCAAACTTGAACACTCAACATGTACGCAGCAGAGTTTTATTCGAACCAATTGTTGGCACTCTGATTATAATCATGTTCGACTTCATTCCAATCAGTTCGGCTGATTGTTCGTTTGGCTCAACGACGATTGTTTAGAGTGAGCGAAATCAACTCGTATGAATAAACTCTTGCAAAGACGCATAGGCAGTGACGGCGCTGCTGACAGCTATGAAAAAGAGAGAGATGGAAAGAGTGGCCGGTCAACGCTGAGTTTTGTTCGATCGAACACATAAACGTCCGATCAAAAAACTCTAGCTGAACCGCACGATGCGACTGCCGGTATGAGCTGAATATATTCAGCACTGAGTTCTGTTCGATGATTAAATATGAACATACACGTTGGATCACATAACGCGGCTCGATGCGATTGCGTTGTGAGTTGAATATATTCAGCTCTGAGTTTCATTGATTGATTAAATGTGAGTAAGAATTTTTGTGTATGAGCCAATCAAGACAAAAGTGATTTTTGCAGTTCTCTGATACATATCGAAAAACTTAATAGCCAGCTTGTCATGAAGCTTTGCTTGCTTTGACTGCCCCCCTACACCTCTTTCCTACAAACAAAAACTTCATGAGGAACTTAATGAAGTTTGCTTCACCGTGTAAATGTTGACTAACAATGTATCTATGCGTCAAGTGTATACCTATTGTATTGTTATTTTAAATATATACGGGTGTGTCCCACAAATCTCTAGAGACTTTCGTATAAACGGTAGCATTTCATATTATAGCCGTTTGACTTTACATGTAAAGGGGCACAAATATGCCGGGCTACTAGATTAGATGACGAAAGTAGAGAGATTTGAAACCTTATTCTTTATTCTTATTCTTTTCACTTCACAAATAAAGTAGTCCAAGTTAAGTTCGAAGTGCAATCGTTTATACGAAAATCTCTAGAGATTTCCAGGACACCTGATTGTGAAAAACATGCAACGAACCAAGGTTCGAACCAAAACCAACGCCCAAAAACCTCGAACCTCAAATTTCCGAACCTTAACCGTTGGTAAATTTTGGTTCGAACCAGCAAACCGGAGGTTCCGAATAATTTTTTGGGTTTGCAGCCCTGATTACAATAATACAGACAAAATTATCTTCCTATACTCCCATGATGATTTTAGGAAGCTGACTAAATTCGCCCAATCGTTTGCGCTTGAACAGTTCAGCGCATCAATTAAGTCGCTTGTACCTAAGATGGCTTGACCAAGGTGCAGAACTCTGAACTCCCTTGGTACAGGACATCTTCCCAGAAAATGCTGCATATCTTCAGTTTCTCCTGTATTGCATTGGGGGCAGATAGGGATTTCCACTTGCTGGTAACTGTTTCCCTGGAGCAAAAATGTACCACATCTGGCTTATCTCGGCGGTATATTTAGATACTTTTTCTCCTATATCACTGTCCAGATACTTATAGAATCTGGTGATACTAATGTTTTTCCGATGCACATATATATCCTTCAGTGTGCTCTTTAGAGAAGCCAGCATTTGTACGCATAAATTGCTCCATTGAGACCTTGAGATTTCCATCTCATGCCAATCTAAGCAATTTGAGACACATAATTCCTTCCTTTATTCCTTAAGGCTGGATTCCAGATGACATACAAATTTATTTCGGCACAATACTTCATTTAAATAAGACTGCTGTGCAATAGCATTCAGATTTCAAAACAGTTCAAAAGTGTTTCTATTCATGTGAAGTTCGACATAAAAATTTATTTTCGTTCTGGAAATATTACTTTAGCCCAAAAATACATTCTTATGTAGAATTTTTATTACAAGTAGATTTGGAAGTCGTTCGTGTTTATATTCAAAAAGAACCTTGGAAATATAATTGACATTTTGTCCAAAAGAGTAGAGGTGCGCATACACCACATTGTTTACCAAGGCTAGCAAGTTTGGAGATATCAAATGTGGCACAGATAATGCTTAGACTAAATCTTAAATTCGGAAAAAATTTTGGACCGATCTGACCACGCCCAACCCTTCCTTCTATATTATCTTAATTTTTAGTAATTACACTTTTTAAGCTTAAGCTCTGTAAAATGGCAAATTTTTATTTTATAACTTCAAGTAGTATATATTCCGATTTTAAATAGAAAATAGATAAAGATTATAGATAAAATCGGTTCAATTTCAATATTTTCAATTTATTCTCTTTTTAATGAATACATGCAAAGTTTATCAATATTTGCCACCGATTTTCGATAAGTCCGGACTGCAGTTGATCAGATGCAGACTTCGACTGCAGATTTTTCTTATCTTGTGAATATAAAACTATAAAATCAATTCGATTTTGATATATAAAAATAGAGCAAAGTTAACTTCGGCTCGACCGAATAAATTTATATAATTTAAGGTTTAAAATGATTTTCGTCGAACATTCCTAGCTGAGTTATTTCCCGAACTCAGCAACAGATAGTTTTTTATATGGCCGCTATACGATATATGTACATACTAGTCCGATTTTGACCAAATTCCCCAAAATTGTGTGGAAACGGTTAATATAGATAGCTGGAAAGTATAAAGATGCTACCATTGAAAACAAAAAAGTTTTTCTCACTGGAACTACTTTTTCGACCGATCGTTTCTATGGCAGCTATATGCTATAGTCATCCGATTTGGATCAAACTTGGCAGAATTGTGTGTAATCAAATAATATTGACCAGTAACAAGTTTGTTAGCCATAGCATTGAAAACAAAAAAGTTTTTCCTACTAAGACTTTTTTTCAGAACTATCTTTTGTATGGCAGCTATACTTTATAGTTGTCCGATTTTAATAAAGCTTGGTGGAATTATGTGAACGCATTGAAAACCAATAAGTACGCGGTTTGGGGACGTTTGCGTTAAAGACAAAAAAGTTTTTGTTACTAAAACTATTTTTTCGACCGATAGTTCCTATGGCAGCGATAAATGTCTAGCGTCTTTCTACCAAAAGACTTCGTGCAAAGTTTGACAGCTTTAAGATAGCTTTTAAACTGACGGAGGAGATCGCTTAGAAACAGACGGACAGACGGACGGACAGACGGACATGGCTGTATCAACTCAACTCGTCATTCTGATCAAGAATATATATGCTTTATGTGGTCGGAGATGCTTCCTTCTATGCGTTACAAACATCTGGACAACAAGGGTATAAATACGTGAAATATTGGATTTTATGCCACATTTTTGGGCATTCTGACCACTGTGCCTAGTCTAAAACAGCGGTGGGCACACCCTTACTCCAATTGGTATCATTGCTCCGAGATTTATAAGACGCAAAAGAAATTGCGACGCAATAACCTCGCTTCGAAGTGTGTTACAACAACATTAACGATAGTTTTTGCAGTTCTTATTGTTGCTCTGCTCCCAAACTCAAATTTGGTGCCCACCGCTGGTATAAAATATAAGATTACTCTCTGAAAATAACATTTTTCTGAACTTTGAGGAGTCAATAAAAATTAGTTGGATCCGATACTAGAAATGAGTTTTGACTTACACTTTCCGTACCCATTTCAATAATCAGTGAATCAGTCAGTCAGTGAGAACAAGAATAAACTTAGAAGTGCCTATTCTACCTTTCCTTTGAAATCATTGCAACATATGCCAATTTTCCCACAGCACCTGCGTTTTTTTCACCCACATTAATTAATTAATATTAACATTAAATAGCCCCCCAAGGCCTGCATTGAAATCAGTTAAGTCTGCTTGACCTCTTCAATTGCTTATAAAAAGCATTTCCTTAAGTAAACTTTACTTCATTACCAATTGAGCACAATAGGCCAGATGAAGCTATTTTCCTTTAAATATCTAAAACAAGCTCCTATTACTGAGCGGATGACCTCGCTGGATGGTTGTGTCTACTTCTATCGCTGTATGAAGATTATGGGCTGGCTTCCGCCCAAGGAGGGACCTCAACGTTGGATCTACTATTTATGGACTTTCACCACCAATTTTTTGGGATTTTTCTACATGCCCTGCGCTCTGTTTGCCACCTACTATTTTTACTTCGACCAATTTACTATAAATGAGTTTCTCACCTCGTTGCAGGTGTTTCTCAATTCATTTGCTGGCTCGGCCAAAGGATGTTTTACATTTACGCAGACCTGGCGTTTGAGAAAGATGAATGAAGTAATTGCTCAGCTGGATGAGCACTGTGTGACGCCGACGCAACGTGAAAAACTCCACAGCACGGTCGCCTACATTAATCGTTTGGTCGTGATTTATTCCTCAGTTTATATTACCTTTACCACTGTGACGTTCTTGACTTCGGTATTTGCCGGTTCCCCACCCTGGCAGCTGTATAATCCTCTATGTGATTGGAGAAACGGCTTGGGCCAACTGTGGCTGGCTTCCATCTTTGAGTGGTTTGTCATGAGCATAATGGTTATACTACAACAACAGGCGGACACTTATCCCATAGTGTTTACCAGTATTTTTCGAGGTCATCTGGCTGTTTTAAAGGATCGTGTTGAGAATTTGCGCAGCAATCCAGAACTAAGCCCGGAGGAGAACTATGAGCAGTTGGTTGCTTGCATCAAGGATCATAAGATCATACTGGAGTGAGTAGGGCTGGATGTTCTTTTACGCAAAATAATAAGTTGGTTTTTACAGTTGCTGCGATATCATGCGTCTTATGACCACAATCACAATTTTTGCACAATTCTTCTCCATAGGCATGGTCATGGGCGTGGCCATGATCAATTTATTCTTTTTCTACTCCAACATGTGGACGGTACTGGCGACTGTATTTTTTCTTACGGCTCTGGTGTTTGAATCATTTCCATTTTGCATGAATTGTGAGTTATTGGTGGACGACTGTCTGGCCCTGACGAATGCGCTTTTCTACTCCAAATGGCTGGATGCGGACAGACGGTATAAGTCGACAGTGTTGTACTTTTTGCATAGAGTGCAACAGCCTATACAATTTACGGCTGGCGCCATATTTCCCATATCAATGCAAAGCAATTTGGCCATGGCCAAATTTGCGTTTAGCATTATAACCGTGATAAGACAAATGGATTTGGGAGAAAAATTTCGTCGGGGAAGAACTGATTTGGTTGAAATTTAAAATAAAAACGCAAATAAAGAGAAGTTTTTACTCAGAAATTTGATTGGAAAGCAACAGGAGTCGTCATTTGTGGGTGCACAAACTAATATGGCATTATTTTAAGAACATATTTGATGTTTGGAACGATTGGTCAGATTTAACTTGCAAGAAAATGTAAAGCTCACCAGTAGTAACAAAAGTGGGTCAACAAGAGAGTACCCATCTATGAGCTCCACCGAGTATTCCCTTTAGAAGCCCTGGTTGTTAGGTGAAGTATATATCCTGTTAAAATAGTTAAATTTCATTGCCTTTGGCTCAAATGACCTGTAAAAGGTCGCCCAGAAATAACTAAATGTTACTTTCACATCAATTCCCGATCAATTCCAGAGCGTGGCCAAGATCAATTTGTTCTATTTATATTCCAATATTTGGACAATACTGTCAACTATCTTCTTTTTATCCGCTTTGCTGTAGGAATCGTTTCCATTTTGCATGAACTGTGAGCCACTGAATGATGATTGCCTGGACCTGACGAATGCGGGTTTTCACTTCAACTGGTTGGACGCGGATAGACGTTTTAAGACGGCTTTGCTTTGCATAGAGAGCCAATACAATTTACGGCTGGTGTCATTTTTCCCATTTCAATGCAGAGTAATCTGGCCATGGCCAAGTTTGCGTTTAGCACTATAACGGTCTTAAATCAAATAAATCTGGGTGAAAAGTTTCACCATGAATAAAACGACTTCAACTTAATGAATAAATGTTTGATAGTTACAAATGGAGTGTGCATAAATTCAACAATTTCAGGTTTCATATTTTATACTTTGGTAGTTTTTGTGATTTATTGTGTTTTCGGTGTATGTATGAAAGCATTTGTAAAAACTTTAAGGCGTCCAATCCTAAAACCATACAAATTGAAGAACTAATCAATGAACAAAAATGTTGACATTAACAACACCTCTTTATTGTCTAAAACAGGGTAGGGCAAGCCCTTGCTCCCATTGCTCCCATTGTTGGGAGATTTTTTTTTTCGTGACTTGGCGCCAGTCAGTCTCATAATAAACTGCGTCGCAATTAACTCTCTTCAAATTGTGAACAAAAACAAAGTCAATGCTAAGCGGAGCACAGCGCCTAAAAGACGCGCTGCATTTTGTGCGATCGAGGCTCGCTGATAACGGTTGTTTTTTCTGATGTTGCTGTTGGGCTGCTCCCAATCTCAAATTTCATGCCCACCGCTGGTTTAGAATTACGTTTTTAAATATGGCTGCATACGTGACAGTTGCTGTATTTGTGGTTTGTCGACAAGAAACCAGAGTTCCCAGTGAACTAGTTTCATGTCATTAACCTGGAGTAGGTTTATAATCTATTTGGGGGAATCTATTTACCCAAATGGACTTTGAACTGCCAGACAATGGTTTTCGAACCAATAACTCAAAATTGTTTTCTTTCTATAGAGAGCATTCCAGGAACGGAAACTGCCGATACTGTTTGCCGCTACTTTAGTTTTGGGAAATCGCAAAGCCATTGTGACAGTGAAAATCCTGCTTATAGGTGCCTTGAAACATGTAGAACGGCTTATTTATTAAGAGTTGCACTATGACCTTGGAGTAAGGAACTATTTCAAAGACATATTCACATAGGGATCAAATTCGCACCATCTTTAAGGCTAGAGGAGAGATTCTTGAATTAAACTTTGTCCCTTATATGGTTAGCAGCGACAACACATGCTCACTGTGCAATTTGCAAGAAAAAGACAATATTGTACACTTCATCGGCGTCTGCCTCATTTTGATAAGCACCGATTGCTCCATTTTGGCACGGCAGAGCTACAACTGCACAAGATAATAAATTATCTAAATGTGCGAAAACTGGTCTAATTAGTTTCATAAGTCAGTCTTTAAGATTTAGAAAACAAATAATTGAAGGACAGTTTTGAAAAACGTTAACAGTTGAACGATCTGATATCTGGGGAAGACCTGGAAAGTCAGGTGTACTAGAATGCTTAGCAAAGAATTTGGGTAGCAGAGATCGACAGATGGTTAGACATCACGTTGATAGGGATCAACTTTTAGTTTCTTTTTGTAAATTTTATCTTATATTCTAATGACTGCAAATGTAATAAGTAGGTAAGCAAAATATTTTAGGGAAAATACTTGTTAGGAAAATAAGTTGCCTTCAAATTAAAATAAGAACAAGATGTTGTCAAAATTTTTAACAACAAATGGTCGAAATGTTCTTGAAATGAGTAAAGCTGTACTCAATCGGATAATATTTGCTTTATACCAGAGTTCCTCAGCCAGAGCCCCTGGGGGCCGAACATACTCGCCAATTCACACTGAATGCTTGCCGAAGTCATGCATCACTTTGTGTTAGAGAGAGTCACAGTCACATTTTCGCATTCTCTGCTTGGGAACCCTGCTTTTTACCAGCACCAAAACCGGGTTTCGGCAGAGATAGAGAGAGAGAGTAAGCTCTCTCTTAATTTTATTCAACTCAAATTTTTGTCAACTCAACCACCACACAGAAAACTATAAGTAGCCCTCTAGATCAGCGTTGGTCAACCAGAGCGTGGCCAAGAAGTGAGCGTGTATTAGTGTGTGAAAAAAGTGCGCCGTGAATTTGCTTCGACATGACAGCACCAGCGACTGAAAGGCTTTTTGCTCTCTTCTCCTTAGCTTCGGCATGTGTTCGGCTCGTATAAGTGTACGAGCCATGTTTGACCATCGCTGCTCTAGATATAAAGATAAATAAGATGTCAGATCCGAAACTCATAGATAAATAAGATGTAAAGTGTGCAATAGCTTAATGTGCTAGCGCGCCATTCTATACGTTGTCCGTTAAGTACAGAGGGAGTACCGGGTTCAATTTCCAGTCAAGATCGAAAAACGAATTCTGATGTTTTTTGAAAGACTTAAATGAAACAAGTCGGATGAAGTGAGTCGTTGAAGGTCGTTGTTTACAGCGATGTCTCTGATTCATATGACATATGGGGCGGAGGAGCAACAGCATGTCCAGCGCTTGTAAATAACAGTTGCCGCCTCCCCTCCCTTACAATCCAAAGAGGTATGTCCCGTTCCCTGTTTCTCGGCAGTCCCAAAATGTGAGAAATCTGTTTATACCCTTATTCAAAATCAATCAAATTTTTTCCCTGTTGACTTTCAAATGTTCTTGAAAACGGAACAATATAAACTCAACTCAACTTCTTACATAACGGAACAGTATCAAATCGATATGAGTTTCAGCGATCTCAAAAAAACTGTTTTTCAAGGGAGAACATTGTACTACAAATAAGAAATAACGTATGTGCTCATCTCCAGTGTTGTTAATGTTCTCGGTTTTTTACCTTGCAAAGAAGGTATGGGTGACTCTAACTGAACAATTCATTCCAAAGGCAAATGGTCCTAAGTGGAGAGCAATATCTCAAAAGAAGCTAAGAAACAGCTGAACAGTCTAATTTACCAACTATTTCAGTTTTTCTTTGAGAATACAAAAGAGGGATTCATCGGAGCTTCGATCTCCAAAAGTCTTATGCAAATTCAATGAAGATTTAACATAGAAACACAACATTAACATAAAAACACTCTGATAAAAGTCAGCTGTTCGCTCTCATTTTGGCTCTCTGAGTTACTTTTTGACTATGTCTGTCTCGCTCTTACCACCGTGTTTTCCTATGTCACAATTATTTTGATTGAAGTGTTTACATGCCACTAAGGAGTTAACATCAAAGTGTGTTTCTATGTTAAATCTTCTTTGGCAAATTTTAAGCATTTTTGTTGTTTATCTCAAAGCATGTAGATTTGGGCGTTAAACTCATGTTCGGGGTGTCCTGGAAGTCTCTAGAGATTTTCGTATACACGATTAGATTTCGAACTAAACTTGGACTACTTTATTTGTGAAGTGACAAGTGTGCGACCGACAACTAGATCATATGGAAGGAAAACCGTACGCAGTAAATCTACTTGGCTTTAAGCAGGTGGTTTCAAATCGTTCAACTTTCGTCATCTAATCAAGTAGCCGGGGATTTTTGTACCCTTCACATATAAAGCCAATTTTTTAACTTGAAATGCTAAAGCTTATACGGAAACCTCTCGAGATTTCTGGGAGACACCAGATTGTTTGCTTTATATGCAAACGAACATTTATATCAATGTCTACTAGATCCCTTCCGCCATGACTCGTGCTTACTTAACCATTTCTTTTCTAAAAATGCTTGCCAAAACGCCAAAAAATCAATTGCATAGATTTCAGTTTGGCTGAAAGTTTTGCGATGCAATTTTAATGGAAATTTTAATTGAATTATTTGCAAGTGATTAAATATTCTGTGCCGCTGGCTAATTGCTAGTTGTGGTGCATAAATCTTTCATCAAAACACTTGGCCAAATTAGTTTGTTAGCGGGAATCGGGCAGCTGCAAAAATTTGCCCAAGGCAGGTTTATTCAAATTTTACCATTTCCCACGCTGGTGTCCCCATTTATTTGGTTTTTTTCCATATTTTGGTTAACACCTAAGACAACACGTGACAAAAATCTCACACCTTTTGCGCTATTTTAAAAATACAAATAAATAATAAATAGACCAGACAAAATAAAGGATAATTGGCCTTTCCATTTGGGATATAAAAACCCCTTTCTCAGTGGAGTTCTCCTCACTTGGAACTGGCTAACACAAGCCAGATGAAGTTTCTCAGTTTTAAACGCCTCAAGCCGGCTCCCCTCACTGAGCACGTGAGCTCGTTGGATGCTTTCGACTACTTTCATCGCACCATGAAGGCACTGGGCTGGAAACCAGAGACTTTTAAGGCGGGACCACAAAGTTGGCTTTATTTTCTCTGGACTTGCACGACAATAGTGCTGGGAATTGTTTATTTGCCCGCGGGTGTGTGTACCACATATTTCTTTTACTTCGACAGATTCACACCGAATGAATTTCTCACCTCGTTGCAAGTGTTCCTCAATGCTTTGGGCAGCACGGTGAAAACCTCGGTCACATACACCCAAATCTGGCGTATAAGAAAGATGCAAGAGATAATTGCACGACTGGATGAACGCTGTGTGACATTGACTCAACGGGAGATACTCCATAGTGCCGTGGCCTGGGGTAATCGTGTGGTGGTTATTATAGGCGGCATGTATCTGGCCTTTGGTACCTCGACACTGTTTTCGGCTGTCTTTAAGGGTTCTCCGCCCTGGCAGATTTACAATCCGCTAATAGATTGGCGTTCCAGCGAAGCGAACTTGTGGCTGGCCTCGTTTATTGAGTACTTTGTCATGTGCATAGTTATCTTTCAGCAGCAGGAGTCGGACACTTATCCGATTATATTCGCTTTTCTATTTCGTGCACACTTGGCTATACTAAAGGATCGTGTCGAGCATTTGCGCGACAATACGAAGCTGAGCCAGGAGGAGAACTATGAGCAGTTGGTAACCTGCATTAAGGATCACAAGTTAATATTGGAGTGAGTTGGACTTTGGAATGGTATTCAAATACTAGATAACTAATGAGCTCACTTTTTGCAGATGTTGCGATGTTTTGCGGCCCATGACTTCGATCTCCATATTCACGCAATTTATGCTCATAGGCGTCGTTATGGGTGTGACTGTGCTCAATGTTTTCTATTTCTATTCCGGCATCTGGACGGCACTGGCGAATCTAGTTTTCCTTTTTGCTTTGCTATTGGAAACATTTCCGTTTTGCATCAACTGTGAGCTACTGATTGACGATTGCCAGGCCCTCACGAATGCGATATTTCATTCCAACTGGTTGGATGCCAATAGACGTTACAAATCAACTGTACTTTATTTTCTGCACAGTGTACAAAAACCAATAATATTTAAGGCAGGCGCTATTCTACCCATATCGGTACAAAGTAATATAACTGTGGCCAAATTTGCCTTTAGCATTATCACGGTATTCAATCAAATGAAACTGGGTGATAAACTGCACACGGAACGAATCGAATAGTAGATGCAATAGGCAATCTACTTAATAAGGCTTTAACTTAAACTTAATTCAGTGTGGGCATCCCTTTAAAGCACTTTAGAATCGAGCTCCCCAATACTCCCAAGCTTTTGTTCATGAAATTAAAAGAAAATTACCAGTCTCTGCTTTAAATAAATGAAAATAGAAATTGAATTCAAAATTCATAATTTGGGCTCCAAAATGTATTTTCATAAGCTTTAAATCAGGCACGAGCAGGAGATAACCCTAACTTAAAGTGAAAGTACGCAGAAACACATGAACACCTTCTCAAAAGACAACCAGCACCTAGTTGCACTTTTAGTACTACACATTCTCCTCGCCTCTTCTGCTCTTAGCCAATAAACAGTTTCAATATCATTCTCACTGCACAGCATATGCGCACGCTACGCATTCTGTGTGGCATTGTCCATGGCGATAGCCGCGCGTATAGGCGCTCCCGCATAGCACAAATCAAAATATATCACATCATCCTCGTATATTTCTTCTCTTATCTTTCTTTTCTATGCTTCTTGCAATATCGAACGCAACAACAAATATGTTTACGTCGTCTTGAGCGTAGATTGCATCTGACAGCCACAAGCACACACATTAACATACAATAATCGGTTTTCCTTTTCCATTTCTTATGGTTGTGGTTATATCTTCGTTTGTATTGGTGTCTACGTCGCCGTAAACTGGCTCTAGGCACCCCTGCTCTAAAGCTGGCTTCAAAACTTATATTTAAAACTCACACAAATAAGCTCTCTCACACGAGTTCAATGCTCTGGCAAGTAGTTAGGATAAGAATTTATTTGTTAATACATAAATAAACATAAAACAAACGGATGAAAATCACAACTTTTACGAGTAACTTTTCTTTAGAAAAACATGCAAATTTTAATCAAGCTTCAATGAGCTTAAGCTGTACCACTGTTGTAACGAAAATCTCAGAAGATATTCGTCGTAGTCTGGACAAAAGACATGTGACACTTTTAACATGATTGGACTACAATGAGCATTCGATATGGTAAATCACAAAAAACTGTGCGCAAAGTTGAACAAACTTAACAATTTTTTTAATACGGCATTATAAATTATGAAAGACAACAAGCGGTAGTCACAAAATCGGAATTCTCTCCCTTTCTGACATTAAATTGTGATGTTCCACAAAGTTCCGTCCTTGGACCCCTGCTATTTTCCATATATTCAATAGTAACTTACGGTAATATCAAAAAAATTCGATTCAAAAGTATAGGATCTCCACAAAACGCCTCTAAAAAGGGTCAATAAATTCATTTTTTGCAACTTTAAGCTCAAATTACTAAAAATCTCGACGTGATGGACCATTTCTGAAAACAGAATCTTGTTTAATCGTGTATAATCACCACCAACCCTTCAACTGGACGTTGTTGCCTAGTGATTTAAGTGAATGCGTTCATTATTGTAATACTGAGCTGGAGCTAGTTTGCAAATGGGCTAAAAGCAACGGTCTTAGAATAAACTCACGTAAATCTAAATGCGTTGTTATTTCCAAAAAGATATATGACCCGAGTAGTCTACAATAGTTGAAGGTTGACGGTTCCATTATCGAGTATACTGAAGGGGCAGTAACTAAAGGTTATACACCTAATAAAAGCTTATCATGGAATGACCATACAACTAAGGCAACTGGGAAAACATATGCTTCAATTAGGCGGTTAAGTCTGACGAAGCAATACATCCCCACACATACCAATATAATAACATAGTTGCTATATAGTCATATATAAATACATGTACTATATAACGATTATCTTAATGCTTCTTCTTTAAGCTCACCGAAAGCTCCTTAGCCTAAGCCTACTATGTCTAGCGAATAAGCTTAGCTTAGTTTGAGACGGGCTATGATGCACTCGTAATAACCGTATAAAGTCGACAGCGAGTTTGATCATCATCTATTTTCATTGTGGCTACTAAAGATCATAGCTTAATGCAGCATTTAATAACATTGCCAGATATATATATTTATATATATATGCCAAAAAACGATCCGACCACATATCACAATTTGCAGAGAGATTATTTAATAAATCTCTTTATTCATGGATTAGCTTACGAGTATTAATTTTTCTACACAAAATAATTAAATTCGGGGAACCTTTCTACCTGTTTCAAATGTTTAACTTTGCTTCCTATCTTAGAACAAAAAATGTAATTCCTACAAGAAATAAACTAGCAATATCTGATTTGCACTTCTTTGCTTAAGCTATTCGTTTATGGAACCAGCAACCCAACAATTTTAAAACAATTATAAGCTCGCCTGTTTTTATTTAATCAATCAATTTAATCTTTCCTTTCTCGTATGTTTAAAAAATCAGTACAATTTATTTTTAAAGTTTCATAATTATTGTTAAATATTAGTTTTACGTTAATAATCTCTTCGACTGTTTTTTTTTGTAGTAATTGTCATAGTGATTAGTGCTTTCAAATAAGTCCTGTACATTTAGCACTAAGAAGAAATATCAAAAAATATTATTTTATCCCGACGATCGGATTGAAATTTTACCTTAAACAACTTAAAAAGGCTTAAAACATAAATAAGCATAAAGACTTATTTCAGTACTGAAAAAACTGAAATGTATATGCAGAATCGTACAACATCTGATAACACTGTGCAACACTAAAAAGTTGATAGAGTCGAGACCAAAAAATTCTGAAAGGGTATGATGGTAGTACAAAAACCCTCGCTGGGTTTGGCCTGGTGTGGCTGCCGTTTTCTTTTTATTGCTCTTTGAAGTTTTCAGCTTCTGATTGGGATTCGCAACTTCATTTCTCGTAAACTATTTGGAATTTCGCTTTGACGTCTAAGAGGAAGTTGTTGCTCTTGTCATGGCTTACAAAACGTTCTTCAGTAGCAAGACAAAAAAGTCACAGAAAAAGAATTCGGCCGAAACGTTTTTCCATCAAAAGGGTCTAATGAAGTTAAGAGGGGCTTTGACGTTAAAACCCCGAATCGGAGGGGTACATACATTGCCATTCCGCATGCTTTGATCGAAATCGAAAACGGGACCAGGCCTAAATGTTTAAATTTGTTTTTTAAACTGTGCAGTTTGAAATGACTCAAAAAGCCGTGCGTGCAAACTAAGTAAAGTGATTATTAACATTATCGTTTAAATAAATTTTCAATTAAGACATTTGTAACTGTTTAAATATTCTGTCCCACTTGATAATTGACAGTTGCTGCCGTTGCACTTGAATAATTCATAAATCCTTGGGCCTTCATGTTCACACTTAACACTTGGCTGGTTGTTTAAGTCTAATTACAGGCCACACGATTGGATGTGGGGCGTGCTCAGTTCATTGGCGTGAATTAAGCAGCTGTCCAATTAGGCTTTGAGTGACGGCTATAAAAGGACATGTTCAATGTGGAGTATATTATTACAAGTTGATAAATCTAACACCGCTTAGCTAGAAGTGTCGATGCCGCGAGGCAAATATTTAACTAGTTTGTGCAATAAATATCAAAATTGAGGATGGCATTTTGTGCAGCAAATGTAAATATGTAAAGTTTATATTCATAATATTATTAAGTGTAGTTTTTTTTGGTGTATTTTAAGCGTAAAAGAATACAAAACGAAACAAATGTGGCTTTTAATGTTGCGGAAAGGCATCTATTTGGGCATCACTCATAGGCAGTGTTGCCTTTTGCTATTTGATTATTTGTTGAATTATTAAAAATAAGCCTCGTACTCAGAATGACAGAAAATTTACATAAATAGAAACACTTTCTAACAGCACATGAACATCAAAGCAAAGCCAAGGTGTTTCTAATTAATGAAATACTGTGACAAGAGGAATTTTCTGTCGTTCTGAGTACGGGGCTTAAGTTGTTGAATTTTACACATTTTATTGAAAAATTTTGAATGAGTCTTTTTGACAACACTTTGGCGGTTCTTAAGGCCTAAAACAAAACTTTTCGGTTGGTATGAAATTTATGCACAAGTATCCCCATAGTGATTATACTTTCAATACGAAATGAAATGCATTTGGTTGTCTTAGTATCAATCGTTCTAAACTTTCCACTCTATTGAAATATAGTTATACAATTTGTATAATTTTTTGCAGTTGGATACATTTTGCCCTCAAAATCATACGTAACAGAGAAGCAAGCTTCATATTTATATGAAATTCTATTTATGGCACTGGATATAGAAAACAACAATTCAAGTACTTTCCATTTGCATAGAATTTGTATATGTTATAGTTTATCTCAAGAGATTTGCCTGATTTAGTTGGCCTACCCCTCAAAATGCTAAATGGTATGAAGCAAAAGCGAATAAAAGCAGGGGGAGGCGGGAGGCAAATTTGCAAAATTGTGTTAACAGACGGAAATTACAACAGCGGCGCAGACGGCGGCGACAACAACAAACAATCAGGGCGAATAGAAAGAGCAGCCACTTTGAGCAGGCTCTGGGGACAACCACAGGAAGTACGAGCATATATATACATATACATATAACTGTTTACATATTGTATGTGATTTTTATTTAAATTTTATGTTAAACACGTGACTTGTAGCCAGCCAGTAGGAGCAGCAGCAGCAGCAGAAAATAATAATAATAATATTACTATAACATTGTACAAAACGGATCGCAACAGCCGAGCCACAGTAGGGAAAACCAAAAGCAAATATTATGACATATATTTGCGGTTTACTTGCCACACACGCGCATAAAAACCAAATGGGGAAGGGATGGGGTAGCCGGGTTTTGCTTGTGACATATCGTCGTACAGAAAATCTGAAAATGCTAGGTCCTGGCATAAAGAAGACAGCATTTCCGACTATATAAATTATTTATGTTGATTGATCAACAAGATAAACCTGGTTCATTGCTGATTTTAAAGCTGACGAACTGTAACGAACACACAGTCAGAGTACATATTTGATGGACTTAAAATAGAAGATAGATTTAGGTAGGAAAATAACTAAACTGCAGTTTTGAAATAATTTAGACTTTTATTTGAAATTCTCAAAGTATTAAATAAGTAAACATTTTAGTTCTTAAGGTTAAGAAAATGATTTAAAGAAAAGAATATAATTTGTTATAAATTAACCCTTTTTACTCACACTTTTGTCCAAGACGGGTAGACATTTTGTGCGTGAATACTTGGTAACTCGTCTTGTTCTTGTTTAACGCTAAGCCCATCAGTTTAGGCTGCTTCTCAATCTCTGAAAACGCTCTGGCTATCGCCTCTTTCGTTTTAGCCAATAATGTCAATATCTTCGGCGTATGCGAGTAGCATTACTCAGTATATACTCCATCAGCAGATTAAGGAAGTCACACGATAAGGTGGCAGCCTGCCTAAAACCTCTTTTGGTATCAAATGGTTCGAAGAGGTTTTTTCCTATTTTAACGGAGCTTTGCGTGCTTCTCAACGTCATCATGCAAAGTCGAACGTACTTTTGCTGGTATACCAAGGTTAGACAGGGCTTCAAAGAACCTTGACCTTATCGGTGTGTCGAAGGCGGCTTTATAATCAACAAAAAGATGGTAGGTTTTGTTATCTTTCTCAAAGTTCTTCTCCACGATTTGTCGTAATGTGAATATCTGGTCTGTGGTGAATTTACCTGGCCTAAAGCCACACTGATAAGGTCCAATCAGTGTGCTAATAAGGGGCTTAAGACGTTCACAAATAATGCACGACAAAACCTTATATGCGATGGAAAGAAGACTGATCCCATGGTAGTTCAGGATATCCTTTCTTAAAAAGTGGGTAAATAAAACTTAGATTCCCATCATAGGGCATGCTTTCGTCGGACAATATTCTGCAGAGCAGTTGGTGCATGCACCTTACCAACTCCTCGCCGACAGTCTAAAGCAATTCAGTGGGCAGCTCATCAGCACCAGCTACTTTGTTATTCTCTAGCCTTTTTATGGCTAAACAGACTTCTGGACGGTCCGGTGGGTCTATCTCAGTATCACCGCTTGGTGGCTTCGCTACTTCTCCACCCAGCAGGTTGGCGAAATAGCTTCTCCAGTGCCACTTGCGGATCTATGACCACATTCGTGTTTTGAAAACTTCAGTTAGTCGTTTAACCTTTTGATATAAACTTCGAGTCTCATTCATGCCGAATAGTATCTCGGTTTCCTCACGCATGCGTCTTTGGCGCTCATTCTTTTTTCTTCGAAAATGGCGATTCTACTCCCTCCTTTTTTACCGGTATCGTTCTTTAACAGCCCGCGTTGCTCCCGACTGCAGAGTTCTCCTTTATGGAGCGTCTTTCTCTGCAGTAGCGCGGCGACACTCCTCATCATACCAAGACTGCTTTCGATGGTATGCGAGTATCTCCTTGGCAGCCGTACTCATGAAGTGTGAGATATGATTCTATTCTTTGCATATGGATCATTCTTTTTGAAACCGAACGGTTATAATAAGGTTCTATATGTCCGATCTGCGAGAATCGTGGACATTTTTGAAAAGCTTGATAAATGTAAAGCTTAATTGCCAAGTTTCAGTCACACAGCTTTGAAACTGACTGCGTGGCAAGGCTTTATTTAAGGGCATATTTTTATTTGTTTATAACTTCAAAAATTAATGTCTTTTAAACTGTAAAAGTCTCCATCTTTAGGGCAATAATAAGTATATCTTAAGAAGCTATATCACGGTGGTTAACACTGAGAAAAAATTATATATAAACTTTAGCAACAATTACTTAATATTATTAAATAATTTAAAAATGTATTAAACAATGATTGAAGTAGATACAGTAAAATACTTTTCAGCAATATCAACCCGAGACCTGTCCGATAAACCAAACCTGAGAAATCCAGTTTTTAAAAAAACCTTTTTTTTAATTTTCCCATTTTTGAGAATTTTTGAAATTGTTTATAAAATTAATAAAATTTTTTTTTACAAAATTGAAAATCAAGTTTTGGTGGGAGTGTCGAGATCTAATTTCGGTTTTTTTTTCATTGATATCAAAAATGGTGAATTTTAAAACCGTACGGTTTCAAAAAGAATGACCCATATACCGGAAGGGTATGGTGAGATTTCCCTGAACAGTTGGGTGAGTTTAGCTGTATAGGCTTCAGAGGTCCGTTGTGTTTGCAGCTTCTCCACATTTAGCTTTCGACATGTGCAAGAGCGTGTGGCATGTGCCACACTGAGCCGCGTGCGTACTTTGGCTGCAACAAGTTGGTGATCCGAGTCTATGTTGACACGTTGAATCGGACGCGCGTATAGAACACTCGATGAGTGGCTTCCGTCGATCACTACGGGATCAATTGAGGTGTATACTGAGCTTTAATCAGTTAAATAGTTAAATCTTTCAGTATGACCTTTACTTCCTCAATTTTTCTGGTTACCCTAGACATTTTGCATGTAGTAAAAACCCTGTGAACAGCTGTTCGACGAAATCTAAATCAAACCTAAATCACTTTCAGGTATTCCACTATTGTGCAGATTAAAAAATCATACTTATTAGTTCTAAACCGTTTCAAAATTGCCCTCTTTGTGGCAAGTATGCCCTGAATATGCCTTGAGTAAATTGTCAAACTATTTCTCCCAAAAAAACTGGCACAAAATTCAAATTTTATAGTTTTTTTTCGTTCCACCCTTCTCCACTTTCGATCATGTTCAAGCACAGCTGCACTCATTTGACCAAACTACCCAAGCAACAGGTGGTCCAATGGCTAAACAGTTTTAAAACGATAATCTGCGATGCGGATGGTGTTCTGTGGCACTTTGAAAAGGCCATAGACGGTGCCGTCGATACCTTCAATATGCTGCGAGAAAATGGCAAACGCTGTTATATTGTGTCAAATAATGCTGGCAATACGATTAAGGAACTGGTCGCTAAGGCTCATCAATTTGGCGTAAATGTGGGACCAGGAGATATGATGAGCTCGTCTTTGTCAATAGCCAATTATCTCAAGGCTATACAGTTTCAAAAGAAGGTATATGTTGTGGGGGAAATGGGTATAGTTAAGGAACTGGGAAAAGTGGGTATTTGTTCCATTAACAAGACTCCAGAGAAGCCAAAGAACATAACCATGAAGCAGTTTGCAAGCGAACTTGAATTGGATCCGGATGTGGGTGCTGTAGTTGTGGGCAAAGATGAGGACTTTAATGTGCCCAAAATTGTGATGGCCTGTACGTATCTGCTGGATCCTAATGTTATATACCTGGCCACTTGTCGGAATGCCGCATATCCTTTGCTCAACGGCAGAATGTTAGTGGGTGCGGCAGCCATGGTGGCAGCGGTGACCACTATAAGTAGACGTAAGCCCTTAATTTTGGGTAAACCAAATCCCTTTATTCTGAATGATCTTAGAAGTGTCATTAGGCCAAAGACTACGCTCATGATAGGCGATACGTGAGTGTTCAGCTAGGGGCAAGTACAAAAATATGTTGACCCCCCATTTTTTTTTAGTCTCCATACGGATATGCTTTTTGCCCATAATTGTGGCTTTCAATCCATGCTCGTGGGCACAGGCGTCAGCACCCTAAAGGAAGTGCAGCAACTGCAGGAAAGTTGCGATGAAAAGAAAATGTGTATGGTGCCAGATACCTATGTGCCCAGTTTGGCTTTTTTGCAAATTTTGTGCGAAAATCACGAAAATGTAAAGGAAAATGATTGGGAATGCAAAGAAGAGATGGAAGAATAAATGGAGAATTTGAAACTGCTGCCCCACAGCTGTAGGGCTGTGGGCAACCTTTCGCAAAATTTATCTTATTACAAGGTTAAGAACAATTTCTTTAGTTCTGTACAAGGGTTCCAGGGTCTAAAAGAATATTCGATTCCGTCGCGTCTTTGTCGAATCCAAGCCTAAGCCTAAGTGTCACCCGGAATACACATATATTCCGTTTCGGGATCTCAATAACTCAGTTGTCTCTTCTTAAATGTTTCTTAAAATCTTGGAATAGTTAAAGGGTATTATACTCCTTGCCGATTTTCTGTCTCAAATTCTAGCCGAATTAAACTCGTTTCCGCACCAATTGCATAAAATCTTGGAAACCGTTGCTCTGTGCAATATGCAAAATTGTTACCAAATCCAATTAAGCTACTTCCTATTAATTATAAACGAATTCTGTTGCCCCCCTACTTGCTCTGTCAATTTTAATATTATTATGAAAGCTTTCCCCATAAAATTCTGGAGGATTAATTGCGTATTATGCGGCATTGATGCACATTATTAATTATGTAATGAAAAAAGCCATCACATTTGTTATTTCTTCTCTTTTTTTTGCAATTTACAAGTCAAACGTTCACATAAAAAGCTTTGCCATAAAAATATAATCAAATTAATTGCACATGAATTGTCGGCCAATTGAGGTTGCGGTGTGAAAATTTGCACAATTTATACATTCTTCTTGTAGTTGTTTTGTGGTTTTTTTTTTTGGCATAGAATGTGCTGCAAATTTAATAAAGTTCCTTTAGGCGAGAAGCTGTCGTTGAGGCAATTTACGAACCTCGCGGGCCAAGACGTAGCTAGAGTCAGGGCAAAGTTTCTTTTATTATTTTTGTGGCCAACTTTAAAGGCGAATGCAAATATGCAAATGCACATAAATTGAAAGTCAGCGAACGTTGTGTACTTAGTTATCCGGTTAAGGCTGGTCCTAAGGCTCATTCGCAGTTGTACAATGGGATCAGGAATTCAAATATTATGAGATTCTTAAAGGAAGAAATTAGCAGACGAAAAGTGAGTTTTATAGCACGAAAAGCTACTATAGTATATAGGAGGCTGGACATTAGAGCGCACAGCTTATATTTGTTGTATTATTAATAGTTATGAAAACCAAATAAAATTATGAAAAAAATTACTCATACGAACCGTTCGCCAAATAACATTTTTTTCAACACAATCTTAAGTACATTTCAGTACAAGGTGACTTACTTCGCAGCATCGATGTTTTCACTCTAAGTTGTAATCTGGTGTTTCGAACCGAAATGGTCGCCTTCGATTTCCTGATGTAGTGCGAAACTTCTACCGTTAGCTGGTCATAAAATGTAATTAACAACTGAGTGGCGTTGAATTTTGGGTCTGTTTTTGCCTTGTGGTTTGATAAATTCGGCCGCTTGGGAAAAGGCACTTCTGGTTGCGCTACCTTGAAGTTATAGTATCATTCATTTCAGTCGTTTTCATCTTTTGAAGTTCTAAAAGGCAACTACGTTTTTTGAAAAATATGGCAGACGAGTTAATTCTCTTTTTGTTTGATTTGTTGAGCTCAATTTTTCAAATGAATGAACATAGTGCTCGCTTTTTTATTTTTGGAATTCGAAATAATATAAATTAAGTTTATAAATAAATGAAATATATAAGTGACTTGCACACATTACCCGATCTTGCAGGATGAGTTTATACTAAAAAATTTATTTCAGTCATGGAAGCCGAAACTAAACTGTAGCACCAAATAAGTTCTTTCGAACCGAATAATTACATGAAGTTTTGAGATTTTTGATGATAGTGAATGGAAGTATCACCGTAGTCCTTAAGGAAGATTCGGCAATATTGCAGGCTCTTCCGCAAGTAGGAAGTAAGGGAGCGCCAATTGCTTCCGTTCAGCAGTGCGTGTGATTTATGGCGCGATAGGGTAGATTTTTCCAAGTGCAGAACCCTGAGTTCCTTGAGTATGGGGCACCGGGCAAGAAAGTGTTCAGTGTCCTCACTCTCTCCGGTATTGCAGAGTGTGCATTGGCTGGGCGTGGTACTGTACGGGGTGTAGTTTAGTCTAGACATTCAAGTCATCTTGAATGTAGTTCCTAGTCGAAAGGTTGTTCTGCAGTTGGCTGTAGGTAATGCGGGACTGACTAACTCGAGTTTCTGCTTCGAAACTAACTCTCAAATATCATGGTAAAAATTAGAGGATGGAATGGAATTTACATTTTCCGAACTTCTTTTTAGCATAAAATATCAACTGAAATTGAAACTACTCTCTTAGTTTAATTTTCTAGGGTTAGAAACACATTTCTAGTTATTTTCTCCATTTAAACTTTTTTTCCTTTGGGAGTTGCATTGACAAAATGCTTCCTTAGAGCTTCCAATGTCCGGTCATTAAAGGAAGCTATTGTGAAAATGTTAAAATTTCTAACCCTTATGGTTTGGGCTACAGCTTGTTGGTATCACGTATTGACCACACTCGTTCTCGAGAACCGTTGAACGCATCCACTCCAACTTGACGGCTTCACAAGTGACATAAATGCTATATTACTGCATCAAAAGTTATTGGCGTCAGTTGTTTGCAATCATGGAATGGGGCTCACTCGAAAATCGTGTTGTAGTAATTAGCCTGCATAAATGCAGCTACGAAAAAGGTGAAATCTTTGGGATGTTGCTCCCACTGAAAAGCACACGAAACTTTGTGCATTGTACCGTAAAGTTATTTGAGGATACTGATTGAATAAAGGACCGCGCGAAGTACGGCGAACGCCACAAGCCAGTAAATCCCTGAAAGATCGAATTCGTCAAAATCATGTCTCGTGAGTAAATATCAGCAAGGAGAGCATGTCGCGCATCATAAAACGTGACTTGGTACTCAGTGCATACAAGAGACACACCGGTCACTTGCTCACAACAGCATTGAAAAGTTGTAAACGCAAGACAAAATTGAAAGCATTGTGTCGCCAGTGCGCGTACAATGCTCACAGAGGAATTCTGTTAACGGATGAGAAAATTTTCACCATAAGGAAATCGTTGAGCAAACAGAACGATAGTGTGTATGCTGTGTCATCAAAACAAGCCTCCGAACTCATTCCGAGTGTTCAGAGAGGTCACCATCCGGCTTATATGATGGTTTGGTGGGGAGTAGTCTATAAAGATTTATCAAAGAGAGGTGAACCAGCTTGACATTTTATTTAAGAGGTCAAAGCTGGGGCCGAAATTATTCAGAGGGTCTTAGTTCTGGTTTAATTTCAAATCAATTACCATTTAAAGGATAGAAAAATTTGAGTAATAATTTTCCCCAACTTTCCGATGATTTCACACAACTTTAAGCATAACTAATTTTTCAAACATTTTAAGAAATTAACCAAATATATTATTTTTTTTTTGTTTGTAAGCATCGTTGAGATTTAAGGTTTTTAAATTCAAAATCTAAGTGGAAATGTTTGCTTAAGACTTAATTATACAAAAAATATTCAATAGCTTTTTTTTTTATTTGTATACCGAAATTCCTATTTAAAATCTGAAAAATTATTCTTTTTAAAATGTTTGACCTAAAAGCTGTCCATTTTCCATAGTGCGTGCTTAGGTTGTTGTTGCTGCAACCCCATCATAAATCATGTTAGTTTAGTGAAATGTAAAGGCGCAAGTCGCGTCTTTGAAAGCAGTTTTATGAGCAAGGTCGACCCGTTGGCCTGTTAGCATAGATAAATGACTCGATGTCACACACACTGTCAAACGGAATGGTTTTCGTTTATTATTTGGACAACAAATATAATTTTTTTCCCATTTTTTTTGGTTTTTTTTCAATTTTATCCTCAAACAAAACGAAACGTAATGGAATTTTATCTATGGCAAATAAATGGCTGAAGGCAGGCGCTTTTGTTTGCCAGCCTGCAATCAGCTGGCCCTAGACCAAAATGCCATTAGTATGCATGGGTACGTATTTCTCGTGTCTGTTGGCGTTGTTTGTTTTCGATTCCGTTTGTCGTTGTGTGTGTGTGCCATCTCCTGCAATTTGCTATGCAATTGTAGGCGTAACCACTTTATAGGCGGAGACGTTCTACACCAAATTCCATGAAAATGCCAAAACTGTGGTGGGAACCCAACATGCATGCCATGATATGGGTATTAGGTTTTAGCTTTAGTTATAGTCAAGCAAACAAATAATTTGCATGCCAACGTGAACGAGCGACACGCAGAGGTGTGCGGTGGTGGAGGTGGTGGGGAGAGGACAATGCTAACCTTTCATTTTGCAAAATTATTTCAAAAATGTTGCGGCATACATATTTAATATGCTTGTGTGCCCAAATAAGTATGCTACGAATTTGTTGATAAGCTGGCACTGAAGCGACTCTTGCATTAAATTGGCTTACACGCCTCAATGACCCCAGCCAGGCATAAATCAAGCGCAAATGCATTTAATGCCCTCTCAAGCATGTCGTCCTGTAGAATCGCAGCTAATTAGTCCAGTTATGGGTGGAATAATTTGCATTTAAAGTGGCCTCATCACACCATTTTTTTCTTATTTTTGAAGGGAAATGTCTACGCAATTAGGCATCTTATGCTTGGCCTTTGTCGTCTGTCCCCTGTGAGTAATGAACTTGCAGATTAAAGCCATATTCGAAAAAGAGAAAAAAAAAGTTCCTATCTGGATCATAAATAAGTGGGTGTCCTCCCCCCCACTCACTCGCCCATAAATCACATAGGGTACTTACACTTTAGATACTGCTCATTGCGTGCTATCACCTTCTCGGCATTCTTGCGTGCCAAAAAGAACCACTCCGAGGTATTGCCCAGATAATGATATTCCATGGCCAGATCTTTGGCAAAAATGGCACCCAAATTTGGCGGCGGCAGGCGATATGCAAAAGGACAAAATAGCCCCGGCTGGGCGGGATGTTCGTTCCAATCGAAACAATTACCAGCAGCGAATATATCATCATCGAACTCGACCATGGACAGGACCGAGGCATGCAGTAAGTTGACATCCTCCTGCACGGAACGTGCTGTTGTCTTGAAAATTCTGTAAAAAACAAAAAAACGGAGAAAATGGATATTAGTGGCCATGCAGCAGAAATTGAATTTATGATGCCAGTCTGCCAGTCGAGTGCGGAAATTGCATTAAAAATCCATAAAACATGGGGGACCAAGCCGAAATACACTACACAAAATCCTTGTACCTTTAGTCTATTTCCGCGCATTCCGATTTAATAAGCAAGTCAGAAATTCAAGCAGCGCAATGAAAGTGGCTTCCCCTGGCTGGTTCTTAGTTTTTTCTTTTTTTTTTTTGTGCATTATTTTAATAACCCAGGACGGGGGTAACAAGTGCATACTTATAGGCGTAGCGTTGTGCTCAAGTACGCTCCCGGCTGGCTATTGTCTACAGAATGGGTTAACGAGAAAACTGTGCTCAAGATTTCCCTTCTCTTAATTAAAATGTCCCTTTAACATCACATAATTTGCCTTGGGTTTTAATCAATACAGTTTCTCATGTGATTCGCTCGCTAATTGGGCGTGGCTCATTAATTAGTTGTGTGGTGAGCTCATTTGTCCATGTCAATGGCATACTGTCAGCCCCCCGAAGATAATGTTCCTGCTGATTTTGCAGCTCTAGCAAAAGAAAAAGTACATGAAGTTGACAGTTGATTTTTTGTTTTGTAATTTATGGACCCCGCTCTCACATCTGTTATGAGGAGTGCGGGCAGCTGTGCCCTCTGCAATGTTTAATTAGGCGGCTCCTTTCTGTCTCTCGTCTCTGATGTTTGCATATGTTTTTTTTTGCCACTTGCTCTAGCATGTGGCAATGATTACACAGTTGCAGTTACCCATCCTGAACAAAGTGTGTTAAAGACACTTTCACAAACACTTAAGTGCTGCCAGAAAAAAAAGGGGTGAACACCACTCGCTTTTAGAGCTAAATGCCAGCCAAAGAGTAAGTAACTTGGTAAGTACACGAAAGTGCTTTCTCTTTTACCTATTTGTGTGCAAGTTGTTGTTGTTATTTTTTTAAGGAAAACAACTAACAGACGAGAGGAGATCAAAGGGTAGACAAGGAAACACAAAATTAACACATGACTTTTTGTTACTGGTTTAAGTAACCTGTAGGTTTTAGTGTCCTGCAGGTTGCTTAAATATTTAAAGTCTGAAAACTGTTCGGTTCGGGCTTAAGAGTATTTTAAGCAAAAAGCATACTCAACTAAATTGATGAAAAAACAGTATCCTTAATTTCTTTTCATATAGAAGGTTCAGTTGAAAAAATTTTTATTCTAATATTATACTCTGTGCCAAAGGTGTAAGGTGAATGTAACTGGGAGAAAGAATAGTTTCCGACCCTATAAAGTATATGTATGACTAGCATCAACAGCCAAGTCGATACCCAGCAACAATTGTTTATCGCAGAAGATAAGCATGCGATTCTTCCAGTAGGTATCGCTTTACTCCAGCAATCCCATTCTCATCTCACTTCTCAGGGATAAGAAAGCGTCTCTTCGAAGTGATAAGAAAAATTGCCTTCTAAGGAATAAATAAATTATTGGAAAACACTTCTCCCTAGAGTTAAAAAAGCATTTCTTTCTGGAGATAAGATAAAGTCTCTGTTGCGGGAAACGAAAAAATCTCTTGTAAATGTAAAATTGGCTGAACAGCAACAATAGAGGGCCAGGCCAAGCTTCTCTCAATTTCTTGGCCTTTGTGGTTATAATAATTCGCACAAGAGACAGGGTCCTACAGCTTAACGCCGAATCCGAACAGCAATAGTTTGAGAATGTTTGCTTTTTAATGACTTTTTTCAAAAGAAAGAAAAAAACTTTTTTTTTTAAATTGCAGCCCCACATACTACTGGTGCGTGGAATGCGTTTCTTCCTGGAGATAAGAAAACGTTTCTTCCTGTAGTTAATAAAACATTTTTAATAAATATTGCAAATATTGAAAAAAGTTAGCCCAATAATTAAAATTACTGTGGATTGTGCAGGATTTGTATCTAAAGCTACATATGTTGTGGGCTTAAAATAGAATCATTAAGCATGTCCTTATTTGATAACTAAGTCAATAACTACTGAAACTCGTTTACAAACTGCATCTCTGGGGTTTTGTGTCAATTGCTGGGTCGCCAATGAAAGAGAACTTGGGTTTACTAAATGTGTATTGTTATGGTACCTCCAACTGCACACATCCTCGCTATAGTTTTTACAAATTTTTATACGCATATCATGCGTTTCTATAGCCAAATTTTTTAAACGAAGTATAAAATGCGACTCCAAAACATTTTGTTGTTATCAAATGCTACCAAAGTATTTTGTTTTTTCAAATTGTAATATATGTTTCAGCTCACTTTAAGAAGAATCGCATTTAAGTCTTCTTAGTGATTGTTAAGCTATAAATCACCAGTTCACAGATTGGAGCACGAAACATCGCCTTCATGTCTTCAAAGCGATTATTGAGGTATATTTCGCCAATATACCGATTGGATGAAAAAAAAGCGATAAAACATATAGCTAATTTATCCCTTGTATGTTAAAAATGCGATACCTTATGTATTTTATTTGTGTAAATCGCCAAGCTATCACCAAACTCTCCACTCAAACTATCGCCAAGCTCTTTTTTTGACGAAAGAGATAAGAATCCCGATAAAATGTTCCGTATAAACGAAGAGATCCCAGAGATAGAAGTTTGACATGTATGGGAAATTAACTTCTTTTACTTGCAGGCAGATCAAGTTTATTTAAAATTTTTGCCAAGCCCCATCCTATAGATATTCATTACATATTTTCAGTAGTAAGAGATGAATATAAACTAGGGTCTCAATGCATTATAATGCATATATGTTTTGGTCTTCCGTTATTTCAATATTCCAAATATCGTCCTATTTGTGAAACTTTAAGTAAAAAGAAGTTAACAAATGTAAATCTTTAACAATATGGTATACAGTTGACCTTCGACGGCCGGTACCTAGTTGCTTGCCGAAACCCCTGATACTCGAATATATGCTCAACAATTATTAAGCTTGTGTTCAGTGCATCAAGAGACCGGCTCGCGGACCAAACCTTAAGCTTGATGACTAGTGACAGCTTCTTGACCAAAACTCTTGGTTTTTTATCCCTATTATATGCAAAATGTGACAAGTTGGTGTAAGTATTCTTCTTGACAAATTTTTCAAGGACATCGCAACCTTTAATTCCATGATACAATAAGTAGAGTTAGTCCTTAAGTTTTTAGGTGTTCAAAGATATTTGAACAGAGCAATTTGAGACCGTTACCTGAGTTTAGGACTCAAGTGCGAGGAGCATATAAATAGACTATAAACTAAACACCCTTAAAAAAAAGAGCCACATCTGTTTTGAATAAGTTAGAAATCCAAGCAGCCTACAACCATGTGGTATGTCATATGCTTGCTTGGGGGTAGAACAAAAAAAGGAATGTATAAAAAGGAAAAACCATTGTCTTAATAAAACATTTACCTTCTGACAGAGAAGCTAGTCTCTCGTTCGATGATTTAAAGGTTGAATCTGTTATATTGAACTACATTCCGATGTTCGAGTACAGCGCGTATTTTCTATCACAAACTGTCAAATAATGTGTACATCGTGTGATCCTGATTGTTGTCAGCCCTGGGGCTTAATATATAAGGTTGTCAAAAAAGTCTTGCGGTATTTCCGCAAGCTTGTCTTTGCAAGCGCGTAGTTCTAGTTGTATTCGTCGCATCGGTTCACGCTAGAGCTTTTTGGAAAGCTCTTTTCACGCGCTAACACGTGTTTGATTTATTGTTGTTTGTTTTTAGTCGTTCGTGAGTTATAGCGTCGCAAACATGGAGCAAAATAAAGAGAAAATACGGCATATTTTACAGTACTATTACGATAAAGGCAAAAATGCATCTCATGCTGCCAATAAAATTTGTGCAGTTTATGGACCCGATACAGTTTCCATTTCCACCGCACAACGATGGTTTCAACGTTTTCGTTCTGGTGCAGAGGTGATCGAAGATGCGCCACGGTCCGGAAGGCCTGTCGTCGAAAATTGCGATAAAATCGCTGAATTGATCGAAAGAGACCGGCATAGTAGCAGCCGTAGCATCGGCCAAGAGCTGGGCATGAGTCATCAAACCGTTATAAACCATTTGAAGAAGCTTGGATTCAAAAAGAAGCTCGATGTATGGGTGCCACACGACTTGACGCAAAGAAACATTTTTGCCCGTATGGATGCATGCGAATCGCTTCTGAATCGCAACAAAATCGACCCGTTTTTGAAGCGGATGGTGACTGGCGATGAAAAGTGAGTCACTTACGACAACGTGAAGCGCAAACGGTCGAGGTCGAAAAGCGGTGAAGCTGCCCAGACGGTGGCCAAGCCTGGATTGACGGCCAGGAAGGTTCTTCTGTGTGTTTGGTGGGATTGGCAGGGAATCATCCACTATGAGTTGCTCCCCTATGGCCAAACGCTCAATTCGGACCTGTACTGCCAACAACTGGACCGCTTGAATGCAGCACTCATGCAGAAGAGGCCATCTTTGGTCAACAGAGGCCGAATTGTCTTCCATCAGGACAACGCCAGGCCACACACATCTTTGGTGACGCGCCAGAAGCTCCGGGAGCTCGGATGGGAGGTTCTTTTGCATCCACCGTATAGTCCGGATCTCGCACCAAGTGATTACCACCTATTTCTGTCCATGGCGAACGAGCTTGGTAGTCGGAAGTTGGCCACAAGAGAGTCCTGTGAAAATAGGCTCTCCGAGTTTTTTGCCAATAGGGAAGCGAGCTTCTATAAGAGGGGCATTATGAAGTTGGCATCTCGTTGGGAACTCGTCATCGAACAAAACGGCGCATATTTGACTTAAATCGCATTATTATAACCAATTTTATGAACAATTGAAAATTCAATAAAAATACCGCAAGACTTTTTTTATTTTATCGTGCATGTGCACTTTCTAGTTACAGTCAGGGCTAGAGACAGCAGGTTCGGTTCGGGATTTTACGGTTTTTCGTTCCGGGCCATGAATATGAACCCAACCTGATAAATAAAAGACCTCTCGAACGGAACTCCATCAATTCAAAAAACGTTCGTTTTCAACACTAGTAAAAGTTTCCTTTTGTTAATTTTATCTCAATTCGGTACATTCCGAGTTTGAAAGGAAAAATTAAGATAAACTCAACTTACTTCGCAACTAGAGACTACCTTCAAATTTTAAAGACCATTAGTAACCTTGGAAGAGATCTTTGTGAAGCATAATAATATGAAAATTGCTTATTCCACAGATGATTGACGTAACAAATGGCGCGTCCTTCTCAACAAACAGAAGGGAAAATGTTTTAAACATCTCAACAGCTATGAATCAAGCTTTGAACCAACACCTTAGGTTCGGCAAGCAAAGAAACCTATGCGCGAAAAGAACCTTAGACTTTAACGGGTTTAAAACTCTGCACCAAACCTTTCAAGGGATTCGGAGGTTTGTAACCTTGGTTATGGTATCATGCTTTAGTTCGAGACTCAACACTGATTTGAAACTACAGCCTTATTACTTTCTACTACTTTAACTCTACTACTTTTTGACCTTGGTCTTCAGTACTAAAATCATTATGGCGCCAGTGCCAAATGGTAAGTTTCTACCGTTTGATTAGTGAAAAGCCATCTAACTGACCTCCAGTTAAAGCTGTTATTTCACTTCTCTGTGTTCTCAAAAGAGCTGGCTGAAAACTCTTCAGCTACCTGTGAATTGATGGTGTAAAATATAAGCTCAGAGAGGCTGTCATCAGCATCTTTTTTTCTAATATGTAATTTCCAAATATATATACTCATATGAGAACTCAGACAAGTGAAAAACAGTTTTGTCAAATGTTTTGCTGTATTTAGCTTTAATTGAATAGTATTTACACTTTGTGCTATATCTGGTTCTTCACTTCAAAAGCAAATTTAATTTGTAATATTATTAATTTCAATTTGAACCGTTCAAAAGTACATGTATTCACCAGCAGCTACATCTCCTGTTGATGCTCTGAGTTACGCTTTCTCAGGTGCTCATCAAGCATGGAGAATTTTACCTTGCATTCCAGTCTGACAAATGTTTGCTCGCAAATGGCATGAGATATCTGCAGCGGCAGCTTCAGCTGCAGGAAAACTGTAATTGATAAAGCCTTTATGGCAAAGGAAGCATGAATGTGAATGTGGCCGGGCTCAAATGAACCATTAGGCTTATGTTTGTTTGAAGAACTTGGGGCCTAATTCAAATTTGCAGGGATTCTGTCTGAAATTGATGTTAGTTTGTGTGATCTCTGGTTCTGGGAAAACTGGCAAAACTAGTTTCATTACACAATTAGAAAAGACAGCGCCTCTTAACAGAGCACCTCAGCTCTACCCAAATGCATCTCGCATCAAGAAGTATACCTGGACATAAGACGGGCAGCTTAAAGGCAGAATTCTCGTCCTTAGATGTTCACCATTGGTTCCACAAAATTCAAAGCTTTGTAAGCGCATTCTTTGTTGATGTTTCCCTGTAAAAAACACACATGCACATGCAACTGCCTCAATTTTCTTTTAATTTTTAGAATTTCTGTTGGTAAGCCTAGGGGTATGTCTACAGTTTGACATTTGTTATGTTAAGAAAAGGGAAAATTCTTTGGCAACTTTTGTAAGCGCCCTCGCAGTCATTGATGCGGTTTTGTGGGAGTTTTTTAATGCTTGCCTGTGTGTTGGGGTGTGTGTGTGTGTGTTTAATTACACAAAGTTGCCGCAAGTTGTACGTTGCTGTTAAAGCCACTGACATTTAATTAAAATCATGTTGTGGGCTGCAACATCATTGACTAGGATACCGATTTAGGCCCTGGTGCAGTCTCTGGCCGGCTGTCTGTCTGTCTTTCAGCTTGCAGCTTATACCGGCTAAGCCCCTGCCCCCTGCCTCCTTCAAATGAAGTGGCATTCAAATAACGAAAATAACAAAAACCATACTTATTAAAAACTTGCCCAAGCACAAGGACAAGAAAAGTTGCCACCCGCTGATACTTAAGCCGCTTGTATTTTCTTCCTTTTTTATTTTTTGTTTCGTGCTTGATTATTATTTTGATATTGTTTGACTTGAGAAGGTCGCTGTTGCATGTGACGTGCATTGGAATTTACAAATTCTAATTTGCATGCCAAGGTCGAGGATTTGCTTATTGATTTTGAGGAAGCAAATACAAGATACGGGTTTATCTGTCAAATTAATTCCATTATATTTCTGCGTGAGGCCCAATTAATTATGCATGAAAACTGGCTCAAAGGTGAAATTGCCAAATTAAATCCTACAAAAAGTATCAACAAAAGTAGCAACTGTAAAACATGCAAATACCGACACAGGATGTTGTCGTCGCTTTCGTCGTCTTGTCCTTCGGCCCTGCCTCAAGCACCTGCACTACCTGGTCGCAGGTCCTTTAGATCGGTGAGTGTGTCGACATCTTAATTGAAAGCGAAATGTTCCAGTTTAATTATTCAAAGCACACGCAGCCAGCTCGTTGCCCTGCAACGACGTCTGCCCAGGATGCTTAAGCCTCCTCTGAAGGAGGCTTGGCCGAATGAATGGCGTCGACCTTTTCACCAAAATGACGAAGACAAGAAGAAAAAAAAATAATGTCAAAACGAAAACAAATATCCAAACAGAGACGGACACCCTTTTGTCCCTGGGCCTGGCCAAAATGTTTTCTGTATTTTCGTGTGCGCTTTTTTAAATGGCCCATAAAGGTCAAGGCTTTTGTCAATTTTAATTAGGGCATAATTAAATAATCAAATAAGAAGATGCCAGCCAGATGCCGATAAGAAAAGTGAAATATGATTTTCAGCTAATTGGCACGAAAAGAAGGCTGCCAGATAAAAGATGAATGGGAATTTGTTTTTTTTTTTTGAAAAATGTAAAAGTTTTCTTGTCTTAAAATTTTATTAGATAATTAACTGCAAATATTTCAAGTTGAAATCAATTTAATTTTCTTAAAATGTTGAATCCTTTTTAGGCCCTGTCATCTAGTCTTGGAGAAGATGTTAATACCTACGTTCAAATGGCCCATGCAGCACCAAGACGCATCTTGTTGCAACCGAACAACCGACCAAAAGGCGCAATCGCTAGGGTGCGATACGAAGGCCAGAAGAAAAATACAAAGTAATGCTTACTACGCTTAAAATGGTAGTTTTTAAAAACGAATTAGGCAAAGCTTATCTGCCGATTCAAATCCATTGACGACGCATAACTCCATGACTTTACTCTCTGGAAGCCCAGTGCATTGCAGTTCGTTCGAGCGAGGTCTCCGCGAATACCTTTGTCAAGGCACGTGTGCCATCTTTGAGTCAGCCATTATAGGAATTTGATCACTAGAAAAGCAAGTGAGAACGTCGGTCAAGCCCGACTATAATATACTTTGTACCAGTTCAAGCCGACGCTCGCATTAGCTCCTGGTTATAATATTATAAACAGAGCTCACAAAAAACTGTTAACACTATCAGCGTGTCTCCAAAAAACTATTCTGTTACAGACACAACTAAGAGAGAGGTTGCAAGAAGACACGTTCAACTTTGATTTGCTCAATAGCTGTTTTCGCTCAACCAAACAGCGCTTTTTTGATTTCTGTTTTGCTCCTGTCTTTCACTGACTGTTTTGCCGAGAGCCGACTTCCAAAGTGCCTTCTAGAAATGTAAGCGTGGTTGTGACTGTGATGCCTGTTTGTGTGTGTGTCTCAGTCAACGATTTTTGTACATACCTCTACCCAGCCAGCCATATGCGGAGCGCTCCGAAGTAGGAGTGAAAAGGGACTCCCAAAGCAGCACCTCGAAGGAGCGTTTTCGGAGCGCTCCGAAGCAGGAGTGAAAATGGAATCCAACAGAAAGGCTCAGTGCACCGTAAAGGGAGTCGTAATGGATCACCTTGCGGACTCCGCTGGTTGGCTGGGTATCTGTTCTGTGCGTTCATACACACGGACAGACAGACGGACATGGCTATATCGGATTGGCTGTTGATGCTGATTAGGAATATATATATGGTTTATAGGGTTGAAAATGATTCCTTCTCCCTGATACATTCCTTTGCACAAATTTAATATACTCTGAGTACATTTGGTACAGAGTATATATAATAAATAGAGGGTAGTTAACTTCGGCTCGACCGAAGTATATATACATTTTCAGCTTGTATAATTTATATAAATTAAGGTTTTAAATGATTTTCGTAGAACGTTCTTAGCTGAGCTATTTTCCAAGCACAGCAATGGATGGCGCCACTAATTCGACCATTTGCTTGCTAGTTTGTTGTATGGCAGCTATACGATATATTCATCAGATTTAGACCAAACTCCGCAAAATTATGTGGAAACTGATAACATTCATAACTAGAAAGTATAAAGACGCCACCATTGAAAACAAAAAAGTTTTTCTCACAAGAAATACTTTTCCGACCGATCGTTCCTATGGCAACTATATTTTATAGTTGTGTGGTAGCATATAATATTGATCAGTAACAAGTTTGGGAGCGATAGCATTGAAAACAAAAAAAATTTTCCTACTAAGCCTTTTTTTCAGGCATATCTTTTGTATGGCAGCTATACTATATAGTTGTTCGATTTTCATCAAACTTAGTGGATTTATGTAAAAGTATAGAAAACTGATAACTACGATGTTTGGGGCGTTGGCATTGAAAACCAAAAAGTTTTTAATACAAAGACTTTTTTCAAAACTGTCTTTTGTACGACAGCTATACTATATAGTTGGTCGATTTTGATAAAACGTTGTTAAATTATGAGAAAGCATAGAAAACTTATAAATGCGAGATTTGACAAAAAAGTTTTTCTCACTAAGACTACTTCTTCGGTCGATCGTGCCTATGGCAGCTATATGCTATAGTCATCCGATCTGGCCGGTCCCGACAAATGTGCAGCGTCTTTGTACCAAAGTTTGGTTAATAAAATAATATTCCTTGAAATCAGCTCTGCCAACGAATGAGCCAACAGCGTTACGCACACAAATTACTAACTGAATCTTGAAACATTTTGATTTACCAAAACAATTTAATGAACTGCATTCGGATTCGCAAGAAATAGTTCAGTGGGCAAGCAGTAAAATGGTCCTTTTCATAAGCCATGCCGGAATTACTTAAGCGCATTAAGATTCTAGGGTTGTCAGGGTGAAGTTTAATATTGTCAAGAGCGCTTTTGGTTTTCTTTTGTAATAAAATGGCTTAAATTTTCATTCAACTATTTTATTACATTAAATTAGCTAACAGAAAAAGTAGTTTACTTGCCGATGCCTGGCGTCAGCTGCATATTGCCTGGTTATTTGTCCTGTGGCTGAATGACTAAATGAACCACCACGGGCCAGTTGTTGTTGACTTGTTTATGCAGGCCACAAGCTCTCGCACACACTCACACACTCACATCTACACTCATATGCAGCCACGCCCAGTGTTTTGTTGTTTGAATAATGTTTTTTTGATTTAGTTCGTTAATTGCTTTCAAGTTGGCAACTTTCTTTCTGTTGCTTTCCCTTACTGCCCGTCCCATTCTTCCGCAACTGCGTGATGATTATTATTGCTGGCGAGCAACAATGAAAAGTTGGCAAACATTTTGTGCCAAAAGTTTTTTTTTTTCTTCTGTACCAGTCTGGGGTCATAATGAGCCGTAGATTTCGCGCCTTGCTCGCAGAAGAAGAGGAAAACTTTTTGTGGCCACCTCCTGTCTATGACTTTTCGACTTGGTGGAGATTCACCGTCTGCTTCTCGGATTAACTGGAAAGCGCGCAATGTTTTTATTGCACAAGAATAGACTTTGCCAACGCTTGTGGCTTAAATGTTACGCATACGCCAAGTAGGACAGCCACTTCAGTTAGCCGGGTGGCGTTTTTTGTTATTATTTTTTTTTTTTTTTGGTGGCTGCTCGACAAGTTTGTTAAGCTGTTAAGTTATGGCAACATGTGTTGCGAAAAGGGTGCAACAGCCAAAGCCAACAATGCGGCTGTGGCTGTTGCAAAGCAACAACAGGCAACATTTACAGTCAACAATGTGAGGCAGCCAGGCAGCTGGCAGCAGGCAGCTACTGAAAAGTCAAAGTCAGATGCGTTTACTAAAATAAACCAACTGAAAAAGGGACGCGGCGCGTAGGAAGGACAGGTTGGGTTTGCTGGCGGACTGGAGACCGCGCTCCGTTGCAGGTTCTTGTGTCAGATGCATTGTTGCACACACACACACACACACACAGCTGCAATGCCAAGTGCGGGCGCCAGTGAAAATCCACATTAGGAATGTTCTCTGCGAAATGAAAAACAATTTCCATTTTGGTAGGCAGAATGGTTAAGCTGCAATGCGAGAACAATACACAAAAAAAGAGCCAACGCCCAAGCGTATTGAGTTAAACCAGAAAGGCTGAAGCAGAGAAACGTGGTGCGGGAGGACAAAGAAAAGGCGCCATTATTAGCACCACCCGTGGAGCACAGCAAAAGTAGAGTCAAATCAAGCGGCACACAACCGACAGAGACAACGGAAGGGAATAGTTATGCCCTACACTGCGAGAAATACAACAAAGTCATACAAAATGTGAAATAAAAAGTTTCGAAAACCCACTCCCAAAAGTCAGGGAAGAGGAAGAACTGCTTGTTTATTACAACCATCACTTGAAAACACATTCACTCAAAAGATAGCCTTATTAATATTCATTACTAGCTGCACCGGCTCGCGTTGCTAGGCCCCCCTTAGTATTTTAAACACAAAACGACGAAGTAACGCTTACATTACAATTGCCATTTATCAAATCTTCATTAAAAATTTTGTGGAACTTTAAAACTTCAGCATCTATCTGTTCCCCCGTATTCAAAATAATCTAAACTCATACGAAAACTAACTAGTTTTTGCCATTTATCATGTCTTGTCTATATGTCTTCATTATAATCAAAACTCATTATAAAATTTTGAATTTCGTGATATTCTAACCATTTGATCTACACCATCTATTAGCCAGACTATTTACCCTTCCATTTACCCGTCTATTTAACCGTCTTTATGGTTTTACAATGTTTGATTGCGCTTGTGTGCGTAGCAGCGAAACACGAAGTAAACAAGTTGACACTTCAACATGAGCAAAAAGCAAACGAACAAATGCCTTGTGTAAGAGCAAGCCACCGAGCGTGCTATTAATAGAACACACGTATTCTTTCTCTCTATACGTGTGTCGACTGCGACGCCGGCAGAATTATTAGTTCCTATCCTATGGGATAGGCCTTAGGACTATTTGGACACCACTGATCTAAACTCATATATGTATGAACTTTGCAAATTTCCATATTTTTTTAACCGCTCTATTCTACTATTCTATTCACCCGAATATTTAACCATCCTCATGACATTCTATACTCATGAAGTTTTGAAGATTGCGTAATTTTTCGGATACCCGGCGTCGCCCCAGTCCTTTGCATTGTGTGGATATGATTCTCATGAGAGCGTTTATATTCAAGTTTCAACTGACTGCTAGTTAATATTAACTTTTTAAACTGTTCAAACTTGTTCATATTTCCAGTTCATAGTTTAAGTAAATTCTCAGATATGTGTAATGTCAATGTAAACCTAGAGAACAATTTACCAGATCACAGACTAAATAATTTCTGAGATGTGGACATGAAACACTTTTGAACGGGTTCTGCCTGCTGGTTCGGCTAACTTTATAGTAACAGCCTACACATCAAGTTATCAGTTCATAGCCAATAGAATTTCTGAGACCACTTTTGAACTGGTTCGAAACCGATCCTGAACCAGTAAAATATCCAACTGCCAAATTTAATGTTCATACTTTAAAAAACTTCTGAGAAATGGTTTTGCGCCACTTTGAAACCGGTTCAAAGCTCATAGTTCAATAACTTCTGAGATGTGGCTCTGAACCACTAACTAACTGATTGTAAGTTTGAATTTTTACGGACTCACTATTGCGAGCGATCTTCCTTTTATTTCAAAATTTCTCATCGCTTATCTTCTAACTTAACTAACACATGTTTGTAAGGCATATGCGTGTGTATAATTGATCTGAGATGGTCACAAGACTGGTTTTTCACACAATACATGTCAAGTGCTTTCCACCGGATGACGTCTTCAAGTGGTGTCTCGGCTATCCTGATCCTTGTAACTGCCGCTATTAATATTTAATGCTATTAAAAAAAGTGGCATGTTTATGACATAGGCGACATAGGCAAAATATTCAAATATGAGATTTACTTTACGTGTGGGCCGAGTTGAATATCATGTTCAAGTTTGAACATTTATAGATAGCTGTATACCCGTCGACGCATGGGTCCTTTGCATTGTGAGGATAAGCTCCTTATGAGAGCGTTTATATTCAAGTTTGACCAGGTTGCAAATTGATTTCAATATTTGAGCTCGTCCTGCTTTAGTTGGTCAAAAAACTCATTCATTTTATTTTCAACCTTCAGTTCACCATATTCTCAGAGTATCAACTCCTTTTTAAATACAATAGTTGTTCATAACTGAACATGTGTTCATAACTAAACATGTGACAAAAATATGATCGCATGAAATGGGACCAC
Source organism: Lordiphosa magnipectinata (assembly GCA_037044535.1). Lineage (NCBI taxonomy): Eukaryota > Metazoa > Arthropoda > Insecta > Diptera > Drosophilidae > Lordiphosa > Lordiphosa magnipectinata. Next base: position 302,728 of record JBAMBO010003169.1, read on the forward strand.
AGCCGAGGTAACACCAGATGGTCACGGCCGTTCCCACGCCTACAAGCACATGTGTGCAAGAGGGAAAATACATTACAAGAAAGGATAAATATAAACACATATTGTACTAAGTAAGCAAAAGCAACACCACACTATATTTAAATAGACAAGTAAGATAATCAAGAAAGAGATGTAATTCAATCTAACAACTGAGTATATAAGACACAAATGTATCACATGTATTAGATAAGGACAAGTAGACTTAGAATTACAGTTGTCTCATGTATTAGGTACATAAGCTTAAACTATAAAAACCCACAACCGAACCTTAATAAAAATCAGTTCCTAACATTTAACGCGATTGTGTAATTTAGTTAGGGATTCGGCGAATATGCGGATACTTCGACTGAGTGACTGAGCTGTACGAGCGGCTCTTTAACTTAGAAGAATAAGTTGCACAATAGTATACAATGGTTACAAAAGTTAAACCGTACAAACGTACATTAAAAAAAAACAAGCCATTGAAAGATGCAACCAACCCGCAGTATACAATGGTTCGCATAGTGGATCATTCCTCAATCACAGCAATTTCCTCTACATATACAACATCAAGTAGAGCAAATTCTATAGTCAGTTGAATCTGCTGCTTATCATTTACTCCACTCAAAGTATCTGTCACCCATTTGCCAGCTAGCCTCATATACTATATGCTTCCAACCCTCACACAGAATTTCCAGTACATAGCTTCTATAATTTCTGAGATTTACAGATTAATTTTCCATGGAAATATCTAACTTCATACTACCTGTCTACTTGGCTTTGAGATATGGCTCTCACTTTTGAACCATTTAAACCGCCTTCGAAATGGTTCACCGACTTGAGATATAGCCTATGACTTTTTTGTGATCGGCAGGCACATAGTGTGAAAATTTTTTGAAGATCGGTTCAGAGGTTTAGACGCCTACAAGAAACTAACATGCACGCATACTTTCACTTTTATGTATATGTATAGATTAGGAAAACTTGAAAATAGATTTATAAATTTATTATAAATATTTTTCATTTGTTTTGAACTGTTTTTAATGTATTACACCCTTTCAAAGGGTATTATAATTTTGCTCAGAAGTTTGCAACGCATAGAAATATTCATTTCCGACCCCATAAACTATATATATTCTTGATCAGGGCGACGAGCTGAGTCGATTGAGCTTTGTTGTCCGTTTGCAAATTTTTGTCAGAACGGATGACTATATCTTATAGATGTCATGGGAAGCATCGGTCTTCCGAATGGGTCTTACTGACAAAAACTTTTTTGTTTTCAAGTAAATCGTTCTTAAGGTCGGTGATTCTTAATATTAAGCGCTTTCAAACTAATTTAAAAAAGTTGATCGATATCGGGTGACTATATCTTATGGTTGCCATAGGACCGATCGGTCGGAAAATGAGCCTTAGTGAGAAAAACTTTTTTGTTTTAAATTGTATCTTTCTTAAACTCGGCGATTGTTAATTTGATATGTTTTCAAATAGATTCTCGAAAATTGGTCGAAATTAGATGTTTATCAGTCGGAAAATGGGTTTTAATTACAAAAATTTTTGATTTTTATGTAAGCGTTCTTAAACTCTGACATTTCAAAAACGGCATTTACAGTTGATGTTGGCTTGGCCTTCTTGTTTCACACTATTTTGTAACTATTTTGTAGTATTTTTTGTTACTCATAGTAGGTAATAGTATTTTTGGTAGTCATGAAATTTTGTAAAAAAAAAATTTGTAGATTGAAATTGATTAATTTTCCAACTTGTATTTAAATCTCTATTATTTTTGATACTTTTATTAAATTTTTAAATATTTATACGGTTTTATTTTCATTTGTTTACAATTCTCGATACTTTTTTTAAGTTTTCGAACTTTTTTAATGTATTTTTTTTTCAGAATTAAGTGTGCGATTTAGATAAGCATTCTTTGCAAACTCATTCAGTTTGCCTTTTCTATCACATATTTTTTTATGAATGCTCTGTTCCCTCTCTTCCCTTGTTGCCACTAACTCAACTTTTTATTCCCTCGCATATGCATAAAACATTCGCAGCTTTCCCCAAAACTTTACTACATAAATCCATTCGCGAAATTCACCAAATTCTTTGCCTGCATGACTTTATATCTATTTCCCAGCAACTGCATTGCTTTTGCACATTTATTTGTTTGCTCTGGCAAACTTTGAAGGATGTTGACAATGAATCGGGGCAGATGCACATACTAAGCAGCCAGGATGTGCAGGCATTCGCCTTTTGATCCATGCATTTGTTGTTGTTGTCGCCAATAGCAACGTCGCGTTTTATTGCCGTTGGCAATTTGAAACTGCATCGCTTATGCAGATTTCGATTTCGCTTTCGATTTCCCTGGCAAACTTGTCTAAAATCAAATGTTGTGATACAAAAAGAAATAAAGGAAACAAGAGCATGAAGAAGTTGAAGAACAAATTGGAAAACAACTCGGGAACAAGCAATAAATTATTTGCCAACTTTAAGGCAAAAGTTCAAGCGAACGAAAAGAAAACAAAATGCTGGCCGGGAATGTGAAACTGTCAAATGAAGCGACCAAAAAGTAAAACCGTAAACATGTTTAGCACTGAGAAGGAAACTCCATTTCTACACATTTAAGTACTTAAAAGTTTTTCGATTCTTTTTGCTAGGTTTCAACAGTTTCGTTGGCGGTTGCAGGTGGGTGGCTGTGCTGGGCTGTGCTGGGCTGTCTACACTCTGATGGCGTGAACGGAAACTAACAAAAGTGGCCAGGGCAAGAAAACAATTGAAGCTCGTAATTTCAACTTGAATTGATATTGTTTTTCCTGCCTAGCTTGGTCCTTTCTTTTGTTTCCTTAAATGTTCTTCTTGTTTTTGTTTGGCCAACAAATAAACAGAAATGCTCCAACACAAAAAGTGAGCAACGCGAAGAGGGTGGCCTAAGGACGATAACAATGTATCACAAAACAATAACTTCAATTAGTTTGAATCGGAAGTGGCAGCAGAGTGGGAACTGATTAAAATATTAAATGAAGATTACCCCTGGAAATATGACCGAAAGTTTGCTTGGCCTAATTTATGAATAGAGTCCGATCCCTGAGGCCACATTTACAAAATTTGTAGCAAATAATGGAAACAAATGTCCGACATATGACAACATACAAATGCAATAATGTTGATCCTGTACAAAATCCGAGACACAATTTAATTTATTGACATTTGACGTTTACAGTCAAGCACTTTGGCATTTTATTGCTCCCCAGGCCAAGGAAAAGGCAATTGTTATTGTTTTAGTGCTCCAGTCCAATCCCTCGGCGGCCCGGGGCCTCCACACTCACTTAATTTGTCATTTTGTCAGTGAGGTTAATTGTTTATTTTGTGTATTTTATTGACAGGCGGCATTTGTTCATTAGATTTTTGTGTGTGCTTTTTGCTTGTGGCTTTTAACAAATTACTTTTCAAACAAATCTAAGAATGCGACCATTTGATATCCAATTTCAGGGGGTAGCTTGTGCTGCTCCCCATTTTGTCGTTGACATAAAAAAGGTAACTGTTGAAAGTCAAACCGAGAGAGAACAAAAACTGTAACGTTTTTTTTTCACTCTCGCTCTCTCATCACAAAGACATAAATCCCCTGTCTAATGTGTGTAAAGACATATGCAGCAGGACATGGACTTCGTCTTGGACCCACATAAGCGTCTGTTGCTGAAACTTTGTGTTTATTGGGCTTGGCTGTTTGACATTATTTTCTTTCTCTATTTTGCTGCTGGTTAGCCAAATGTCCTTGAGATTGTCACTCGGTCAGTTATCCAGATACGACAACTTAGTGAAATCGATGAGGAGACCCAAGCTCAGGCATAGCGCCAGCTGCAAATTCCACACACACAAAGAAAAACCAAATGAATTGCCATAGTTGCGGTTGTCAGAGTAAATCAATGCCAGAGACCTTGCCCGCAGCGGCTGCCCAAAAGTATGCTACAACTTTCTTTTTTTTGCGTCCAGGCGCGCCTGCTCAACTAAGTAATTGAACTTTTATCAACAAAAAATTGCTAGCCAACTATCACAAAACAGGGCAATGTGGATATAGATAATACTTTGTTACACACAGGTTGCCACTGGAAAATGTTAAAGCTTTCCTGCTGGCCATGTGTTTTCATTCAACTTGTTGTAGACTTCGATAGTTGTCGGTTTTGCTGAGCACGCAATTTAGCTATGACAAAATGTAAGGGGAAATAAACACATAAGTAGCAGCAAATAGAGGGGTACATTTAGTTGATCTCAATGAACAGCTACGCTCCTGTTCGCTGGGTCAAAGTGAAAACACTCGTCGGAAATATTACCACCGGAGATGCGAGTCTCAATAGTGGTTCCCAATCCCAAGTTGCGTAGAGAAAGGAATTTCTTCTGAAAATATAATATGCGTTTCCAATGGGTTGCAGTTTCAGTGTTTCGAACACGAACATAACAAAACAAGAAAGAAAGTCGGTCAAGCCCGACTATAACATACTCTGTACCCTTACACTCGCATTTGCTCAGGAGTCAAACGGCCAGTTAAAATCCCGCGCACAACGCGGTGCGCTCTCTAAGATTGCCTGTGTTGAACGGTTGGGGTATGTTGCAGTGTTGTTGGTGGGGAGTGTGGGTGGTCTTAGCTGGCCGTTTTTTGCCCATAACTTGAGTATCGTTCATCCGATCTTTATCATTCCTTCAGCAAATCGATAAATAATTTTGTTTACAAGGTATCTCTAGAAGGAACGAACGATCTATCTCCAAAACTGTAAAAGATATGAAGTTTTTTTCCAAATTGCGGGGCGGGAGGGGGCGTGGCAAAAATTGAAAATAAACTTGATCTGCCTGCAAGTAGAAGAAATATATGTCCCATACATGTCAAACCTCTATCTCTTACCATCTCTGAGATCTCTTCGTTCATACGGACAGACAGACGGACAGACGGACAGACAGACAGACGGACATGGCTATATCGACTCGGCTGTTGATGCTGATCAAGAATATATATACTTTATAGGGTCGGAAACGATTCCTTCTCCCTGTTACATACTAGTATAAATATCGTTCTCACGAGGGACTTTAACAAGAGCTTAGTTTAATAACACCTGGCGCACCCAAAGCTCCAAGGAGAGATGGGTGTGAGCACCTCATTGAATATCCAAGTTAAAAACTCGGCCTGTCATTCACTTGTATGACAATTACGCATCTTTGAATTTATAGTTTTTGATTTGAAGCTGATGAACTGCAACGAATTTATAGAGCAGTAACGCTTAACTCACAACAAAAATTGGTACCACCTTCAACTCACAGCATAATTTCAGGCTGTACTGTCACAAGAGGAATTTTAGGCAGGTTTTCACATAAATTGAACTCACAAGCCTTTATTCGGCTCTTTGAGAACACAAAAAGTGATATTTGCCAGTGATTGAAGTGTGGAAGCAACAAGTCTTCTGATGAGTGAATTGTGGTCTATTCCGAAACAGCGTTGCCCAGACTTACCATTGCTATCCCAATAATGTTGTGAGTTCGCTCTGTTGAAGTGTGTTGATTGTATTGTATTATAATTAACCATTTTGACCTTGCGCCAAGCTTGAAAAAGCAAAAAACTTTGACTATGATTCATCCTAGAGCAAGGCATATGTTGGGCTATGTTATTTAGCGATGGCTAGGGACAGTTAAAACTGTCTCTACACCTAGGCCAAGATACGCCCATTCCGATACCATATAATTTCCTATTTAAGCCGGCGGGTTCCTTCCTACTGAATCATTGTAAGGACGATAAGAATCTTTGAAGAGACGGAATCTCTATCTCAGATGCTTCCGAGAAATTGAGTAGAAAAGGGTGGCCAAGTGCTTCGAGTCTCCTTCTACTAAGTGCTGGCCACTGGCAAAGAAGATGTAATAGTGTCTCCTCCTCTTTCTCACACCAAAATACATTGTCACCAAAGAAAAGTGCCATAAATGCAAGATGATTGGAAAACCAAACTGCGCAGATAACAGAGTCCATTTAAACGGTATAGAAATCTACTTGACCAGAAGAATCTGATCCACACAAGGCCACAACGATTCCAGTAGCAGATTAGGCAATGACCACTATATTTTTGGGACACTAAAGCACTAATTAGTATGAACTTTTTGACAAAAATTAAAGACAAGAAATAGGCTGAATTATAGTCTAATTCGATGCAAAATTAAACGAAACTCGCACCCAATTGACTAAGATAATGTACCACGAATTTAAGTGAAAAAATGTATAAAAGAAAAAGTTTCTTAATCATAGAACTTTTAGCAGGCTCAAGGTCAATAATTTATATTTTTGCTCATAACTTCTCTAAATCAAGAAATACACACACACTACAAAGGAGGCTGCCCTGCAAACATTTTGTCGTGTTTCTTATCTCTGTCGTGAAACAGAGAATTTGGCGATAGTTTAAGGGAAGATTTTGGCGATTATACGAACAAAATACATACAAGAGATAAATTAATTATATTAAATTGGCGTTATATCCCTAAAAAATCCCCTTGCAGACATGAATGCAATTCTTTTTAAATTGCTCTCACATTTTGATCATCCAATCTGTGCATTGGCGACTTGTCGCAAATTTCAATTGCACTATTTATATTGGCTGAGTAAGACATTCGATCTTGAGAATTACAAGCAAGCAAAAATTGGTTTATGTTCTCAATACAAGTACATCTTATTCAATACAAGTAACACATTAGATGCGTTGCCTTAGAGGGGCGCAGAGGCGCAGCTTTCGAAGGCTTCGTTCCAAACGTGTTTTAGTCCCAGGGGCCCCGAGCTCGAATCCCCGCAGAGTAATTAAAAATTCTTAATATAAACAAGTGAGAAAGTCGGTCAAGTTTGACTATAAGAAGATTGTGTTTGTTTGAATACAGTGGTGGCTGGCAGGAAGTGGGGGGGGTGGGGGTTGCCGGTTAACTTTTTTTTGTTCATAACTTATGTTTCGTTCATCCGATCTTTATCATTCCTTTAGCAAATCGATAAATAATTTTTATTACTAAATTTCTCTAAAAGGAACGAACAATCTATCATCTAAACTGTGGGAGATATGACGATTTTTCCAAATTGATCTGCCTGCAAGTATAAGAAATATATGCCCCATACATGTCAAACCTCAATCTCTTACCATCTCTGAGATCTCTTCGTTCATACTGACATGGCTATATCGACTTGGCTGTATATGCTGATCAAGAATATATATACTTTATAGGGTCGGAGATGATTCCTTCTGGCTTTTGCACAAACTTAATATACTCCTTGTACCTGTGGTACAGATTATAAATATAAGTTTGGTTGGATTCGGAATAATAAAAATAAAAAATCTTATCCTCCCACATAGGAGATTCATTCGTATCCTTCAGGAAGAAACTAAACCCTAACTCCAGAATATACTTTTTCTTATCTCCAGGAAGAATCGCATTTTTATCCCTTAAAAGACACTTTTTCTTATCCTCAGAATGAAACGCTTTCTTATCCCTGAGGAGAGACATTTTTTTTCTTTCCTCCCAGAACTGTCGCAGAGTGGCACACTTTTACCCGAAGGGAGATGAGAATGCGATTGCTATGCGATTCCGCTAGAGTAAAGCGATACAACCTGAAATAAACGCATTCTTATCTTCTGCGTTAAAAAATGTTTGCTGGGTGGTTGTCTAAATAGGCTAGGTTAGGTTGCGATGGCTGAGAGTGACAAGTCGTTCTCCCATTTAGGCCACTTTGGGCCCATTGCGATGCCATTTTTATTCCCTGTTCAATTTTTTTAACACTGAGGAGGGTCCTCGTTACTAAACCATTGTGTGGACAGAATAAATTTTCGTAAAGCTGGGATCTCTAGCCGGAATATCTCCGAGAGGTTAAGTAGCAGAGGTTGACCGAGTGTCCTGAGTCTCCTTCTACTCAAAGCGGGACAAAGGCAGAGATGGTGTTGTACTTGTACCGTTTCCTCCACTTCTTCGTATCTGCTACTTCTGCAGAAGTTATGGTAAGTGACGCCTAGGCGTGCTGCGTGTCTGCCAATAAGGCAGTGACCCGTGAGGGTCCCCACCAGATGTAATATGTGGTGCCGTTTGTGACGTAAAATTGTGTAAGTACGTATTTAGTCGAATGTTGTCCTGGCAAGTCTCGCAGCAGCGCAGAAGGAAAAGTTTTTACACCGATCCGCAGCGAGACGGAGTGTTTCAGCTTAGGTGCTCTTCTCTGAAAAGGATCAACAGTCTTTGCCTGTCTTCTACGGGTTAGCAGAAGCTATCTTATGTCAGGATTGCTCTAACCGCTTGGGAATTCCAAAGGCAGGCTAATAGCAAAATCCAACATCAGCAACCAACGCCAAGTAGCTAAAGCTTTAAGTTTGTGTGCGCCCCGTAATCGGCTCTTCTGTTGTTAGTGGGGGAATTTTCTACTCTCAGTTAACACAGGAGCCAATTGGTTTGAATTGGCCCATAATGAAACTATTTTTGGTTGCGTTTCTAAAAACTGCGTATCAGAAGGTGACTGTTATAGAGACCTCTTTCTGTTATCGCCTACATTTTTTGAAGACTTTGGCTTTTTGCTTGCTTGTCTGTATTATCCACCTTTTTTCAACAAAACAACTTCGTCACCGCAAAGAGTAAGCTATGCTTTCTTTTTTTTCAATAATGTCAAATTTGCCTTTTGGTTAGCAGCCAGTTTGAAAAGTTTTCATTTCGGCAACATAACTTTTCAAATTATTCCAATTTCTGAGAAATATTCCACATAAAAAACTACATCGCCAATATGAAGCACATCAAGTTGGAGTCATCGGATGGTGTAATATATTATTGTGATGAGCAGACAGCAAAATGTTCGTGCACCATCAAATCGTTAATAGAGAATTTCGGCTTGGAGGATGAGGGAGTGATCCCGTTGCCCAATGTCAACTCCGTGATACTAAGCAAGGTGCTAGTCTGGGCCGAGCATCACAAAAATGATGAGCAGCCGCTGGAGAATAGGGAAATGGATGCAAATTTGACTTTAAGTGCTTGGGATGTGGAGTTTCTGCAATTGGATCAGGGCACACTCTTTGAGTTGATTATGGCAGCCAATTACTTGGAAATGCGAGAACTATTGGATATGGCCTGCAAGACGGTAGCCGATATGATGAAGGGACATTCGACTGAAGAAATACGCCGTATATTTAATATACGCAACGATCTTCCAGACCCTGTGGAGGAGCCGGTGGACAAGCATAATGAAGCCGGTCAGCAGGAAGGAATGGAAGAATAATAAAGTATTTTGGGCAAAAGTTTGCGAGGTTTTTAATTAATGGGTAAAATGGGCTTGCATCTAGTAGAGTTTAAGGGGTTACTCACCTGGTCAACATATTGGCCCGATTGACAGCCACCTCGGCCTCCACACGAAATCGATCCTGTGCATAGCGATCGACCACACCTTCACCCAGATTCAGCGAAGTGCCGGCAACACAATTGGATCCCATCAAATGCTGCTGCTCAATGTACTGCAGAAATTTGGATACCAAATCAATTTTGCTGTCCCTCGCATTGATCACATCCGCGGTTATCTGATTGGACTCCATGTTATCGCTCTCCACATCACCTATGTCCAGCTGTTTGGTATTATCATCAATTATCACCTCGGGCGGATAACCATCGTCCATGGTAACCTCCGAGGTATCTAGTACTGCATCCGAATCGCCTTCGGCCTCAAAATTGATTTGTTTAATCTCCATGCTGGCCTGAGAGCGTGCCTCGGCCTCGGGTTCATTTGGGTTGTGCAGCTCCTCCACCTCCTCCAATGTCCATTCGGTGGTGCTGCTGCTCTCGTTAAGCCGCTGTAGTTCCCCCAAAGATAAGGATAGTTCATCAGCATCTTCATTATTATCGCGCGACTGCAAGTCATCCACCCGATAATTGGATTCCGTGGACTCCTCTGTAGGGGGGGCAACTGCCCTGTTCACCCAACTGGTGCTGCTGCTACTGTTCACCGGCAACAGGCGTGTTCTTGTTCTTGCTCCATTTGCGGTGACATCACGAGGCGCAAATGTCGCCGTTCTCATAGTCGAGGTCGTGCTCGATAGCAGCTCATCCTCAGCATCATCATCATCATCATCATCCTCCTCCTGCTCCTCTTCATAATTGGCATCATCAATGTTGGCACGCACAAATTGCCGGCCTGGATTTCCACCCAAGGCTACATCAGCCGCACCTGTGGCCCGTCGCTCTGTTGACATGGCTACGGAGGATTCTGGCTCTGTCGTGGCTGGCTCATCGGCTGGCAAACCAACGACAACATTTTGGTAAGCTGACTCTAATGAGTTTTCCAAATCAATCTCATCCGCCAATTGCATGACCTCACTTAAGGCGGCCGCATCGTCCTCCTCATCCTCGTCAGTGGGTCGACCCTGCAGATGTTCGGCCTCGGCCAAACTTCGATGGTTCTTGGCCGGATGAAGCATGCCGAGGCTCTTGTCCACGCTCTTACGAATGCTTTCGTGGATTTTCTTTTTGTGCAATTTGCGTATTTTATGCGTGACTGGAGCACTGGTGGTGCCTCCTGCCTCTGGTTGCTGGGTGGGCAGGGTACTACTACTACTGTTGTTGCTGCTGCTGCTGCTGTGCAGCAGATGGGAACGAGAGCGCCCATGGCGAATGTTGAAACTGTCGCCAGCCATCAGGGTTTCCGTTTCCGCTTTGATGCGAGCTGCTCCTGCTGCTGCTGTGTCAGCTTCCAGATCTGCCTGGCCTTGCCTAGCCAGCATCAACATCATCATCATCAATGTCATCAGCAGTAGTTGCCCACAGGCCCGCGGTATGCCCATCCCCATTCTACTGCCTCCCGCTGTGGCCTGCTTTGATTGGCTTAGTAGTTCAGTTACAATGGCAAATCTATACCCCTATATATCCTTGTCAGTTCTTTGCGTATTTGATTGCCTGATCGGCTCGCTTTGTGCTTTTGGATCGTTGTGGTAAACGCTTTTGCCTGTTGCCTTGTTACCTCTCGCCAGGCATTTCTCTCAGTCATCAAAGCCCAAAGCGAAAACATGACGCATCCGCTCCTCCAATATCATCCCCCCTGAACCACACCGCGGCCAGCGGAAGCCCAGGGGCGCCGGAGTCGTGCCTTTGACGTTCATTTCCCTATTTTAGCCCTCTGCTCGTCTTCAATTTAACGCTTTTGCTGCCAAAAGAAATCAAAACAGAAATGGGGAAAAAATCCAATGATTAGTCTTCGAAAGTCTTTTGAATGCGAATGAATATGGAGAGGGAGATAAGAGTAGAACGGGAAAAAGTAAGAGTACGAGTAAGTAATATTTAGGGCGCAGAGCTAGAGGTGAGCACATCGTGAGACGTTGTGAATTGGAATTAACATTAGTGTACCAAAGACACTTCAACACAGATTAGCATTATCACGGGGCATCATTTATAAGAGCCTTTCCAAACTAAAACAATCTATTTAATTTTGATTTAAATACCCAAAAATGTATCATTGATTAGGCATTACGCCAGTCTGCTGAATGCATCCAATGATTTTATTTTTTTTGAAGCAACTTAAAACAAGCTTATTATTTCTTCGTTAGATGCTCCTCTCTCATGATACCTCAAATTGGCCATCATGATACCGCATTACTCGAGTTCAGCAGAAGGATCATTGTTAATTTATACTTTATCAGGCAGCAAGTCGTTCTGCTGAATGCGGTCATTGTGACAGCTGACACTTGATCATCTTTGAGATTACTTCATTTTAGATGTCGTGTATATAGAGCGTATCAAAAATGAGTGTTGGCTAAAGGTGGTTTATGTCACTGAACATGGTCAACTGTTTACTCACTCAAATTGCTTAGTTGTTGTTTAATTGTTCGCGGCATAGCATCATATCTCCGACATCATATCTCCGCCCAGTACATTTAGCCGTCGGAGATATGACGGTTTTTTCTGACGGAGATATGTCGTTTTGAAGTCCGCGCGGAGATGTGTCGTTTGTAACATGGCGGAGATATGTCGTCGGAGCTATGTCATTACCCCGTTGATCGCATGTTCAGTTATTCAGTTGCTCGTTGACTAACCTCAAGGCATATTGACGATTAGCAATCATTTGCACTTATAATAATCCTTAATTGCTAGTCCGATTGTGGGAATTTGACTACTTGTACGCTACCTTAATATGGCTGTTATTTTTATCTGAACTTTGAAAACAAGTGACTGAGCTAGAGTGACTGAACAAGTAACGGAACAAGTCACCGAAAAAATCACTGAACAGGAAAGACTGAACAACTCTCACTGAGCAAGTTTCACTGAACAAGTTTCGCTGAACAATATTAACTGAACAAGAAATAACAATTGACGAAGAACATGTTCACTTGTTCAGTTTAGTGAACTTTAAGTTCACTCACTTATCTAAAAATTTGTCACTATTCGCTGATCAAGCTGGTCCTGAAAACTTCATCAACTTTAGAGATTCTGTTCAATACTTCTTATACCTTCATCTATACCAAAAAAAAAATGTATTGATCAGGGACTAAATTGTTCTGCTGAATGCATCCATTATTTCAGTTAGCGTTTTTGCCAGAACAATTTGCTTCTTAATCAGCTGTATATGTACATATATTGTATGATTTTTCTACTGAGCGCCAGTGTGGCGGTATCACGCTATAACAGTTTCAAGAAAAACAAGAAATAAAGTCGGTCAAGCCCGACTATAACATACTCTGTACCCTTAACGTCGCAGCTTGCATTTGCTCACGAGTTATACTCTCTAAGTTTCACTCTCTCTCTCTCTCTCTCTCTCTCTCTCTCTCACTAAGATTGCCGTTCAATAGAATGCTGTGGTGGTGGGTGGGGGGGGGTGTAGGGAGTTTACTGGCCGTTTTTTGCTCATAACTTGAGTATCGTTCATCCGATCTTTATCATTCCTTCAGCAAATCGATAAATAATTTTGTTTACAAGGTCTAGAAGGTATGAACGATCTATCTTTAAAACTGTAAGAGATATGAAGTTTTTCCAAATTGCGGGGGCGGGAGGGGGCGTGGCAAAAATTGAAAATAAACTTGATCTGCCTGCAAGTATAAGAAATATATGTCCCATACATGTCAAACCTCTATCTCTTACCATCTCTGAGATCTCTTCGTTCATACGGACGGACGGACGGACGAACGGACGGACGGACAGACGGACGGACGGACAGACGGACAGACGGACATGGCTATATCGAATCGGCTGTTGATGCTGATCAAGAATATATATACTTTATAGGGTCGGAAACGATTCCTTCTCCCTGTTACATACTTTTGCACAAACTTAATATACTCTATGTACCTTCGGTACAGAGTATAAAAAGAAATCTTTGAACTGAGACACTTGATCAGCAATCAGATTGAAGAACATGCACTTAATACGTGGCATACTCTCAAATGTTCTAGAAATACTAATTTCATAAAAATGTTTTATGTAACTCACATATTATTGTTCTACTGAATGCACCCATTGGTCTTTTGGCTATCTTTATATTTATTCCATTATTCACAATTTGGATTCTCTTTGTATATATATGTGTATTTTGTATACCGATTATCAAAAAGAGATTTATTAGTAGCAATATAATTAGAACAAGTGCCGATTTCACATCTTTTATATAGCATAAATTGAAACTGAAATGAATATAATTTTTTTGTGTCATAATAAACCTAGATAGTATCGAATGGATATTTTTTTTGATACTTCGATTATTAAATTGATACGCAAAAGTATTTTGAAAACTAATTTGATACGCAAAAGTATTAATTTGAAACTAACAAATTTTCAATGTCAACAAATGTTTGAAAATTCGAAAAGTTATGCTCTTAGATAAAACGAAGCATGCCGAATGTCACAGCTGGTGATGCTTAACGGGTCACATTAAGTGTTTTTGATTTTAAGCCAAATAATTCAGTACTTAGTTAAAAGTAAATGCTATGGAAGACACTTTCCCATACAACGTGCTAAAGATAAATTAATGGATTTCCATATGATGCATAATGGAAGAGGTTCGAAACGAAGACAGCTGCAACAGAGGCCGTTTCGAGTTTTTCACTCAGGCTAAGGCGAAAAGATCTACATGAATGGGCTCCAGCATGAGAAACATCCTTACAGTGACTTCAGCCTGCAGAGTGAGAGAATAATGTTTTCCATAGTGAGATGATCACACATGACGATTTCGTTTCATTAGTGTAAATAAAATATATTTTGAAAGAGTTCAAAATAAAGAAAAAAGATTTTAAATGTTGTGTTTAAATTTTAATGGCAGTTTGAATAGAACGGAATTCTTACTACAAATTTGATAAGAAACAATATTAAATTGATAAAAGCTAGCATCAAAATGATCCTAAAAGTTTGACAATTGAAATATCAAATTTATAAGACCAAGTATCAAAACGACGCCCACCACTAAAATGGGAGGATCAGGTACGGAAAGACATTTCCAACCTTGGTGTGAACAACTGATGCCAGCTTGCACGAAGCAATAGCGACTGGAGGGCAATTATAGCAGAGGTCGAGAGCGTCAAGCGGTTGTGACATATTGGTCCAAAAGAGAAAAGAAGAAGAAGTATCAAAACGATACTAAAAATTAAATACAAACGAGAAGGCCAAGCTAACTTCATCTGTGCCGAAGTTTTTATACCATTGCAAATGCAAATATCACAGTTTAAGAACGCTTACATAAAAATCAAAAAATTTTGTAACTAAAACCTATTTTCCGACAGATAAACGTCTGAAAAAAGTTTTTCTCACTAAGACTCAATTTCCGATCGATCGGCCCTATGGCAGCCTTAAGATATAGTCATCCGATTTCGGCCCAATTTTGCGAATCTATTTGAAAGCATATAAAATAAGTCATCAGCGAGTTTAGGGACGCTAACAAAACTAAACAAAAAATTTTTTTACCAAGACTCATGTTAGACCGATCGGTCCTATGGCAACCATAAGATATAGTCACCCGATGTCGATCAACTTTTTCAAATTAGTTTGAAAGCGTTTAATATTAATAATCACCGACCTTAAGAACGATTTACTTAAAAACAAAAAATTTTTTTTCACTAAGACCCATTTTCCGACCTATCGGTCCTATGGCAGCTATAAGATATAGTCATCCGATTTTGACCAAAATTTGCAAATCTATTTGAAAGCATATAATATTTTTAATGACCGAGTTTAATCACGTTAACATTGGAAACAAAAAAGTTTTTCTCACTAAAACCCATTTTTCGACCGATGGTTCCAATGGCAGCTATAAGATATAGTGATCCGATCCGGTCGGTTCCGACATATTAGCAGCGTGCAGTAAAAAGAAGACTCTGTGCAAAATTTCAGCTCGATAGCTTTAAAACTGAGAGACTAGTTTGCGTAGAAACAGACGGACAGACAGACGGACAGACAGACAGACGGACGGACAAAGCTCAATGAACTCAGCTCGTCCCCCTGATCAAGAATATATATAGTTTATGGGGTCGGAAATGAATATTTCTATGCGTTGCAAACTTCTGGGCAAAATTATAATACCCTTTGCAAGGGTATAAAAAGTGTCAACCTGTTACAATTTAGTATCAATTTGAAATCTTCGAAATATCATTTAATACTTTCGAAAGTATAAGCTTGATTCTTGGAGTATTAAGGAGAATTTGATACCCAACAGTTTCAAATTGATGACTAAATAGTGTCATTTTGATGATCACTTTTATTTGTGTGCACTATCAGGCCTGTTCTCAAATACGCATCGGTGTGCGTATAAACATAGGTTGTGTTACCTACGAAATGATGTACGTTGAACTCTATGTTAATGAGGTTATAAGGAACTTTCAAATCTACGGTTACAGATCCGGTTTAGGTAAGGTCGGAAAATACCAAGTTTATCTGACACATGGCAGCTATCTTGGAAATGAGAAATCTGCCCTAAATCATTAAATACTTTAAAACTTGGACGCAATTAGTTAGTTTTTGAGATCTCATTGAGATATTTTAGTTGTGATCCCACTTTAAACATCATGTTAAAGCTGCACTAATTATCATCCGATTTTTATGAAAATGGAACAAAACGAAAGAAAAACTTGTTAAATCTCAATTTTGTGTATTATATTGAACAGTTGCTAAAAGAGCATTCGATTGGAAAGAAAATTACCTACCTTGCAATGGGACACTTATATAGTATGTAACTTTTTTGTTGCTGCAATTATAACTACTCTTATGTATTTTTCTTGAAGACTTTAAAAGCTTTAAATCAAGTCTAAAATACCAAAATATTTAAAGGGTTTCCAATGCTTTCAAACTAAATTTAAGATAAAAATCGCAAAATTGATTTTAAATTATATTCCTGATTTTTATAATTATGAAGCAAATACTTTGAGGCAGCACGAGCTCACCTCTAGCCTTTGCTTCTTTTTGTGGTTTATGTTGTGTTTTTCATCTTCTTCTCCTTCTTCGGGGTTCAAAACGTAAGCAAAATATTTGCTTTGATTTATGCGAATTTTTCTGTTATTTACTTACCATAAAAGGACGACCAGCTCTCAAGGACATTTAACAATATTTGTATAGGTATGAGAACATTTTTTGTATGCGTTTTCCTCAAGTTTGATGTTTGTTAAGGCAAAGGCCAGTTGCTTGCGGCACTTGACAAAAGACGGAAGCAACAAAAAGCCAGTTTAACAATTTTCTCTAAAGCGGTAATTAAAAATTTCCGCACCTACGCCGCCGCACCAAAGGCAAATACGCAATTGTTGTGGCTCGTTTTTTTTCCCCCCAGGAGAAA
This sequence comes from Lordiphosa magnipectinata, assembly GCA_037044535.1. Lineage (NCBI taxonomy): Eukaryota > Metazoa > Arthropoda > Insecta > Diptera > Drosophilidae > Lordiphosa > Lordiphosa magnipectinata. The sequence continues at coordinate 319,505 of JBAMBO010003169.1, forward strand.
CATTGCTTATACGCCCCGTGCGCTGCATTGTGCAAGACACCGCGCCGTGGAGGAGTGAGCGGCTGGAGGCTGAGCATACAAATTAAACGCCATTTCGTAAGAGCCGCGCCGTGTGATTTTCAGCTTGGGGACCTTCCGCAAAAGTCATGGCTACACCGAAGTGAACATTAATAAAACACTGCGCCAGCACAAAATTCACATAAATATTATGGTGCAAACAAATTATATGCCATTTAAATGTAAGACTAATTCTATAAAGAGGGGATATCCACTTGGCGGCTTGTCCAGATTTCGGAGATGAACAAAGGCATAAAAATTGTATATGAGGATGTAGTGAAAACAGTGGCGTTCCCAGTTCTAATTTCAGATTTTATGAGCCATAAAAATTGCTTCAAGGCGAGACAAACAACAACAGCAGTAAGGCGGATGCGAAGCGGCCACAGCGGCAAGTGTAATTTGCACCCTCTTTTAGAGGGTGGAGAGAAGAAGGGTAGCATCAGGTTGGTGAAATGGAAAAAGTAACATTTTGTTGAGCTTTGCATCTAGTAGATTATGCCAATATGTTTCCTAGAATGTGGACTTAAAACCTTAAACCAGCGACATTTATCTCGAATTCAACTAGCATATAAGCCAGGTTTCATAGAAGTAATTGGTAGTGCCACAGTTGTCCCCTGTTTGGGTTTTTGTGTGAAAATGCAAAAGGACAAAATGAATTTTTTATGTACATGCAACCAGTCAGAGAGGCAGACAACACTAACCAAAGGAGCCTGGGGTAATGTTCGTATTCTTCCTCTCGATTTCCTTGGGGCCTGCACTCGAATACACAAAACAAATCGAACAATAAACTTACAATTGCCTGATATATATTCATGGTCATGTTGTATGCAAAAGGGGTTGATTGTGTTTCATTCATAAATGTCAAATTCGTGGGCCCTTATCAGGCATATAAATAAAGTCCCGTGAGCCCTGAAACTTCGTTTCATTTCTGTTTCAGTTTCCGGGTTGGTTAACTGCCGCTGCCTGACAAGGCTAATGCATTACGACGAGGGCAACACGTGGGGGCCAGAGCAATTTGACAGCAGAGAGTGCGACATTCTCATGCACTTAACCCCTGACACAGTCGCAGCGTGTGGCCTCCACCTCCAACTCTTGCTGACAGCTGAACATTGGTTCTACCATTTTTTCTTTTTGCCCTCGTTTTTGGTTGAGTGGCTGATGCAGGTACAAGATGTTTTAAAACTAACAATCCAATTTCAACTCAAAGGATGAAAGAATGCTCAGCCAGGTGGAGGAGGGGTCAGATCTTTAAGCAAATTGAATCATAGAATTGAGACTACAAAGGAGCAAATCTCCTCCCCCCCCCCCCCCCACAACTAGAACTGAAAATTTATGCAAACACATTAACAAACTCAACGCGCATTTTGCCTGCTTCGGTTGATGTTTGTTGTCCTTGGAGCAGCCAGTGACAAAGTTGGCGCGTTAAATGAAATTCGAGTAATTTTTCTGCCGTTGTCAGAGCCAAAATGAAATGGCTGCCGTCTCGTCATCGTCAACTCATCACCAACAGCAGCGGCAGCAGCATCCCATCCTCGGCCTCCATTACCTTTGTTAGGTAACTCACATTATATGATGGCGGCAAACAAAAAATGACATTTGACTTTTAAATTGGATAATTTCTTCTCACTTACAATAGCTAGAGCTAAGTCTGAGCTGGCTATGTGCCAATCAACCAAACAACAACCAAAATATAATTTATTAAGCTTGCATTCTTTCAATTTCTCTTTGGCTTTAACCATTGCGAAATGTGCGTACTTTACAGCCACTAATACTGGCTACAAAAGTCACATAAAACGCCAACAAATTGCTCAGATTATGTGCCACTTGGGCTTGAGCTTTATATTCAACTTCATGTCAGAGCAAGTAAGTTGCTTTTTCATTTTTTTGCTTCTTCTTGTTTTTTATGAGCATGTTTGAGAATTTATGAAAATTCAAATTGCACAAAACGGAAAAGCAAACACAACGTCGACAAACGCAGTGAAGCATATTTATTTTACAGGGGACTCCTCATCTGCAGCTTTTGGCCCAAAAATTTCCCTTCATTAGCTACCATTTGTGGGTTTATCCAATGTAGATGCTGACGCTACGTTGCGCACATCATTTGTAACATAAGTGACGCTACGAACTTCTCTTGGCATTTATTTATTTACTTATTTATTTGCTTGTTTGTTTGTGTTTTTCACTGGAAAGCAGAAGGAAGTCATTATGACAGAGCTATGATTTACTAACGATATTCAAAATGCAGCTTAAACAATTTCAGAAATTTTATTTACAGCCGCAAAGTATGCTACAAATTTTTTTGAAATTTTCTGGTTTATTATATTAAGACAGCATAAATTTGAAGGTACAAATTCCTTAAGAGCTTTGTGCTCTCCTTTTGCCACTGGCAGTAACAATTATACTTTGCACTGTAATTTGATATAAATTCGATTGTATTTTGCCCTTACTTTTTGGAGAGCTGAGCTGTTTTATTTTTTTTCTATTTTTCCTTTCACAAATGCACCTTATTCTATATAAAATCTTTAGTTCCTGAATAATAGAATTGTGCATTTGAACTTAATACCATTTTTTGCACAATTTCATACAAAGTTCTTATAAAAAAAAAATACTGAAAATTCGAATATACTGTTTACTGTCATATTGCCATAATCGTAAAATTACATTAATAAGTCGTCCAATAAGTTATTCTTCGTTGATATCTATAATTAAATGACTTGGTTACAGCCATTAGAACATTTGCCCCAACTCGAATTTTCTTAAATGTTTTCTTTTAAAGGCTTTTAAGAGTTTATCACTTAAACCAAAGAATTCACAACGTTGAGTAACGACCATACAAGTGAATCACAAGTTTAAAAATCAATGATTTAAATATCAAAACGGGAGGCAATTGGGGGACTTTCTTTAATTTATACCAAACATCCAACTACGCTAACATTTGCAACATTGAAGTGGCACAAAATAGCTGCGTTACTAGATCAGATGGCGAAATTAAAGTGAATTGAAACAGACTGTTCAAAGCCAAGAAGATTTGAGCAGTTGGTTCTAAATCGCTCAAGCTCACCATCTGATCTAGCAACCGAAAATATACTTTTCACTTTACATATAAAGTTATACAATTTTAATTGGAAATGCAATCGAAATTTATACCGAAATCTCTAGTGATTTCTCTGTCACCCTCGATCAATAGTATAATATAGTATATATGCTTGTAGCTTTAGTATGCATTTAAGATCTTGAAACTCGAGTAACATGTACAAAAGTTATTAAAACTCTCACCGAGCCGACATTTTGTCGGTTTTTGGCTTGTTGGCTGAAATTGGGGCCAAAAAATCATTCAAATTCAGGTCTTCAACATAATGAAATTCTAGTGTAAAGGGATGCAAAATTTAAAAAAATCTAACCTCCATTTTTCCGGACAGAGTATATTAAGTTTGTGCAAAAGTATGTAAAAGGGAGAAGCAATCATTTCCGACCCTTATATAAAGTATATATATTCTTGATCAGCATGAACAGCCGAGTCGATATAGCCATGTCTGTCTGTCTGTCTGTCTGTCTTTCTGTCCGTCTATCCGTCCGTCTGTATGAACGCACAGATCTCAGAGATGGTAAGAGATAGTGTTTTGACATGTATGGGATATATACTTCTTATACTTGCAGGCAAATTGAGATTATTTTTAATTTTGGCCACGCCCCCTCCCCCCCCCCCTCCCACGCAATTTAGAAAAAACGTTATATTATATGTCCCACAGTTTTGTATACATATAGAATGTTTGTACCTTCTAGAGATATTTAGTAATCAAGATTATTTATTGATTTGCTGAAGGAATGATAAAGATCGGATGAACGATACTCAAGTTATGAGCAAAAACGGCCAGTTAACACCCCCCACCACACCCATAACCAAAACATTCCGTTTAACAGAGGCAATCTTAATTAGAGAGAGAGATAAAGAGAAGGTAAACTTAGCCAGTAGAGTCACGCAGAGAGAAACTTAGAGACTTGACCGCTGATAATAACGGCTGAGCAAATTTGACCGACCGGTACCTGACCGCAACTATTGAGAAATTGGGCCTACGAGATAGTGTTTTGACATGTTATATCCCGTACGTCGGCTTGTACTTGCAGACAAATTGAGATCATTTCTAATTTTGGCCACGACTAACTTCCATTTTTGCGAATGAATTTGTTTAGCCCAATACCAAAGATACATATACACATACCACATACATATATAGATTCCGCATCTCATACAAACTTATTTGGATTCTTTTTGTTGGGATCCAGTGTCAGCTCCCAAGAACAATCGTTTTTTGTTTTTCACACGCGTCATCTATAATATCTATAAATTTTTGCCTGTACGAACATCCGACGTACGTTATTTAGCTAGCTTCGTCATATGTTTCGTCAACGTGAAACGTAAGAGTAGTGAGACCAGACTTAAGAAAAATTTTACGCCGAATATAGAAGTTTGATTAATTTAATTTAACTGGCGGTGGGTCACACTGCCCGATCATCTGCATTTTGTTTTGTTCCGATCGTCTATAAAGGAAGGAATATCTATTGCCCCCTCCCCACCTCCCACTGGCTACACTCTTACACATCTAATTTACATAGACTCCACAAATAAGCTGTTATGCGTAACATTGACTGTTAAGCGTAACATTAAAATTCTTAGCTGGATACTTGCAAAATGTCAAACTACAAAATTGAACTTTCTTAAGTCTATTGAAGCGGCGGTGGAGATTTTAGATGATTTTCGTGTGCTGAACTAGAAACTGTTTTGGGAAGTGGTCCATTACGTATTAATTTTTGGTAATCTGTGCTTAAAGTTGATTAAAACTCCCATTTTGACACATTTTAAAAGCGTTTTATGGGAAATCAACACCTATATTTTGACTCTCTTTACTCTCTTTCGATGCATACTATAAAAGGTATTAAAATTGCTGGGGTTCCTTGAGGCACTAAATGAGCAAATATATGTTGGGTATGATTAATTCATCCATATAATATAAAACATAATCATAAAGGTAAAGCAAGAGATAGAGTTAATGTTAAATGACTTGTTCTTGTGAAAATATAAGGAAATAATCCTATAAAATTATTAAATAAAATTAATGAAAATAATGAAATAAAAATAAATGCAGATCCATTATGACTAGAAGGGCCAAATAAAGTTTTAAATTCTTTATGTAAAGTTAATAAAATTGTATTTCATAAAATATTATATCGAGAAGGTATTAATCAGTAAATTGATGGAATTATTAAACGTCCTAGAAATGTTCTTAATCAATTTAATGATAAATTGAAAATTGCAGATGGATCAAAAACAGAAAATAAATTTGTTATCATTTTCAATTTATTGAATTTAAATTTATATTTTTTAATTCATTAGATTTAGATGAAGAGGGTAAATAAGAATAATAATTAATTGAGCAAAATAATATAAATGTAATAGAAAAAATTAAAAATAAAATTAATCATCTAATAGGGGCTATTTGTGGGATTAAAAAATATTAAAAATTTAATAATTTTAGTTTGACATACTAATGTTATATTTTAACTAATTTTTTGTCATTAGAAGTAAGTGCTAATTTACTATTAAATGGTTTAAGAGACCAGTACTTGCTTTCAGTCATCTAATGAAGAATTTATATTATTAGAAATTCATTTAATAAAATAATTTACAGGAACACTTTCAATTACAATAGGTATAAAACTATGATTTGCTCCACAAGTTTCTGAACATTGACCATAAAATAAACCAGGTCGATTAATAAAAAAATTAGTTTGATTTAATCAACCAGGAGTTCCATCAACCTTTTCTCCTAGTGCAGGAATAGTTCATGAATGATATGCTTATTGTAAGATAATTTTTCCTAACTTTAAAATAAGCTATGCCAAATAATTCTACGATTTTTGTGTTTACAAAAATGTCAATATGTTACACTGTCAATATTTTACACTACCCAGAAGTAAGCAATGGATTTGGTTAAAAATTTTCATTAGAATTGAATACAACTGAAAATCTGACTGTATACTGCATACTTTTGGACAGCAGGCAATTTTGTAATTTTCAACAAATATATTCAAAATGATTTATCTTCGCCTAACAAAAACGTTGAATTGCTTAGGACATATTTAAAATTTTTATTAATTATTTAAAAGTTAAGTAATAGTATTATACAAAAACTTCATGAGAGGTTCGATAAAATATGCAAGATTTAAAAAAAAAACATGCTAAAAAAGCTAGAAATCGACATTTTAAGCCACTTTAAGCTGAAATTACCAAAAATTCAGACGTGATAGACCAATTGCGAAAACAGCTTCATGTACAGCACACGAAAATTTAGAATTGCCTTCGCTCCATCTATAAATTGAGCCTTGTTGCCTAGTATAATGGATTCCTTTGATAATTAACTAAAAACTTAGCATTTTTGTGCCTATTTCTTTTAGTCAAAGTCATACCTTCTCTCCGAAGAGAGAGAAATGGAAGCTAGAGAGCTGGATCTACAGGTCAAACTCCATCCGGAAAGGTTAAACCAATAAGCTGATAATGGCCTCACTTTTCCATATCTATTTCAAATTAAGTCAAGAAAAGTGAACTAAAATAAGTGCTCTCCTTTAACATGCACTTATTTCTAATTTTGAAGTCATCATTTGTATCTAAGCATGATAAAGATGTGTTGCAAATCTTTTCATAAGCATAATTCCTGCCTCAGCACACAATTGAAAAAAACAACAATAGTCACAGCAACGGCAGAAGGATAAAATTATTATGTATATTATTTCAACATAATTGCTTTTTTTTTGCTTTTTTTTTTTGGTTTTGTTTCGCTTACATATTGCATACTTTTGGGTGCCTTTCTCGTGTGCGTGCCATAATGGAATCTTTGTGAAAATGGATTTGGATTTAGGTAGAGCTTAAGCATATACAATTGTGTATGTTTTTTTGGGTGTGTGTGTGCGCGCGTACGTGATGCCAAGGTAGCGAATGGCAAATAGCAGATTATGTCGCCAGCCATTAAATCACTGGCAGCAGGTAAAATATGCGATGCTTAAGCAAAATCAATTCTATTTATACGTGAGCGCATAAATTACACAGTCAAGCAAACAGAAACACAAGCAAGAAAAAATAAACCTGAAACTGGAGACGTGCCACATGTTAAACGCGCAATGGTAATAAAATGAAGCTGTAGCTTAAGTCCCCACCAGGAACAGGAACACAAACTGTTTAATTCAAGTGAAATTTATAACTGGCATTACCAGGCAGGTAACTGAACTTAACCCTCTAACTGCCACATGTGCCAGTTGTCTTTTAGTTGTGACTTTGAAATTTATTACAACCAGCTGCAGGGCATTAACGTGAATTATCATGCAAAATCATAAAAACATATTTGATTTGATTTGATTTTGATTTACCATTGGAAATGGACAAATACCAAACCAATAAAACCATCAACCGCAGTCCATTTATTATGCGCATAATTTTCATAAATTCTTTTTGCGGCTACAGCGTTAATGTCTCATTATGTTTTCGCAACCAATTCAAAAGCCTTTTGCGGTAATGGCATAAATCTAATAACACTTGATGCCGCTGATAAATACACCCACATTTTTGTCCTTGTCCCCACTGACAGGTCAATAAATTTTTTTACCCAGACATTGTCTAGCCGCAAAACGGAGTGGAAAGAGAAAATTATACATTTTTCTTAAGAAAACAAACGAACAATGCGGCAATTTTTCATATAAAAGCTACTTACAATACAATACAATTACTCATACGCCCTGTGAACTGCAAGTGAAAGAAAGTGTAGCTAAAGGACTTGCTCAACTGAATCCATAAATTGGGGGAAAAGCTTAAAAAAAAAAAAGGAATAAAGAATAACGAAAACCCCCGCAAAAAATTGAAGCAAATGGAATTTCGTTTAATTTATGGCACTCATCCATTCTCGGCCACAACCACCATATAAAACATGACATCGCACTTTATTGACCAGTCAGAATTTCTGACAGCAAAAGGCAAATCATCAGGCCTCGTCAATTCCAAAAAAAATAAACCAAAACAGTAAAGAAAAATAATGGCAGAAAATTTATAATAGCCTGCGACGACACTTTAAATACACTGCTACGATTTTAGGAGTTGGAAAGGAAGTGAAGGAACTAGATTTAAGTGTACTATATAACTGCAGACAAAAAGAAGTCTCAAATATATTTTTTCCCAACCGAATTATCTTCGTCTCTATCATCTCTAGGAGTAAGAAGGTAAAGAGGTAAAAACTTTGAAAGTTTTTTAAGGTTCATCCTTTTAGCTCAGGCGCTTAAAATAGTATTCTTTCTACAAGCAAACACTTCCCATTAATTCTGGACAGTTTTAAAGTCCACTGCCTAGCCCTCTTGATTTAGAGTTGAAAATTTAAAGTTATTTTACGGCTTAATTAATCGGAATTGTCACGAAAATCTCTTCCAACTAAATTCGAACAAAAAACCAATTCTCTCAAATCTCTCGTCGACGGATTCTTCGAGCGTTTTGCAAACCAACCAAGACCAAAATCTCTAGAGATTTCCTGAACACCCTTCAGGAAGCCCTTTCCAACTAATGTAAAACAAAGCACTTCTAAAGGAATAGACAAAATCCATGAAATACTAAAAGACGTTTATAAGGTGGAAATAGGCGTTGCACGGTAGAAACATGTTCTAAAAATATTTGGAAATATTTAAACTTATGGCAACATGAACGCCGCTTTTACTGACAGTAAAGAGAAATAAAAAATATGAAGCTTTGCATGACTTAAACCATTCTACACAGGAATCTAAATAGGCTCAACTAAATACATCATCAAAATATTAAAATATTTCATAATGGATATCCAATTCCTTTACTTATTGAACCAATTCATAATAAATGCATATTAATTACTTAAATGAGCTCTTTGACTTCAGCTAGCGTTGAGTTCTGGATATAGTCTGCTATTTAGTGAACGGGTTTCCACTGCTTAAGCAATTCTGCTTTTACTTAAACCGGATCTAGTTACCGTAGATATGAGTGTCATCTTCCATATAATCTTATTAACATAGAGTTCAACGTACGACGTTTATACGAAAACCGAAGTGGAATTGAGAAGAGACCTGAATATTTACACAGATAGATCTAAGCTCGATGACAAAGTAGGAGGGGGATTGTTCTCCACCGACCTAAATATGGAAATCTCATTCCGGCTTCCTGATCATTGCAGTGTGTACCAGAAGTGGTGGCCATCCAGGAGGCCGCCCAAAACCTCAACACACTCACTGATCGAAGAAGGGAACATATACTTTTACTCAGATAGTCATGCAGTTAGATAGTGTCAGAGATAACGATTCCGTCTCTATTGAAATTCTGACATTAGGAAGGAACCCCCCTCGCTTAAACAGGGGACTACATGGTATCGCAATGGGCCTATCTTGGTCTAAGTGTAGGGACAGTCTTACAGTCTTAACCTAAACTAACCTACTAGAACTAGCTTACGCCTGGTCTGGCACTCTTAGTTGAAATGTCAAAATAATTAGACATCAAATTATCAGATTTTGTTGACCTTAAGGCTATTATTATCTTCCTTACTTACTTTTCTAACCAAGACTAATCGTGTTTTTTTTGGCGTCCCTTGGACCAAAACAGAAAGTCGATTATTCAAAGTATTGAACACCCGAACAAGAAAGTAAGCCCGAATCGGAATACGTCTCGTTGGATAAAGCTTAAATATTTGACAAGATTTCCTTGTATTTTCCCCTACAATAAAATTATCAGTCGCATCATCTGACTAAAAGATTCCATTATAAAAGTTTGCTTTGAGGCAGTTAAATTGATAAAATTGTAGAAATGTGAAAATTACTTTTACAAAAGATCCGAGTTGGGTTACGTGTAAACGTTGGTTTTTCTAAGTTAAAAAAAAATAAGTTTATATGGAAAAATATAAGAATGAGGCTGCCTTTACCCTGTTTGATACATAAGACATGGTAATCTAGTAGGCCTGCATGTCCACATGAAGTTTTATGAATAACAGCCATGCTCCGGTTTTCACTTAATTTTGCGAATTGCGATTTGAGCAAATTCGTACGATTTCAATTTAGTGTGCTCCGAATTTCGTCAGTTTTTGATATCGATAATGTTTCATTTCCAAACCGGTTTGTGTCATTCCACATAACAAAAACAGCTGATGAGCGCCATTACAGATCCAAATACATACCAACTTCCTAGCATTATCGCATGTGTAGATGGAACTCACATTCAAATTAGAAAACCTACAACCGCATTTAATTCAACTGCCAACTTTGACCATTTGGCATCAATGGCAATCCGATCGCCCTTGGCAAATCCCCTGGCCAAATCAGGGTTATTTCTCATAAACTTGAGAATGATTTCATCCTGATTCGAATTCTTATGCTTGAATAATAATATTTAAAATGAATAAAATTAGACAGGCAAATTTAAATTATAACGAAACTTACATGTTTGGCTTGTTTCAATAATAAACACTCTTTAGAAACAGCTGACAGAGTTGCCAACGATCGTAATCATCATTTTGCAACTATGCCGCTCACATTTTTACTATTAAAAAACATGCCTGTAGTTCTGTGTGGTATTTACTTAAATAATTTAAAACCATAATTAACCCACAACTAAAAATCATCAAGCTTGTATGTGAAGTTTAAGCATTGTTTCGTATCTTTTTACGTTCCGCTGTCTACTTGGGCAACTCTAGCAATTCTATCGGCTATCGATAGTTATGTATCGATAAATACCATAGCCAAATCGCAATTTGTTGTTGTCTAAAGGTATTTTGCTGCTTGTGCAATTTCGGGAGGGTTAGGAAAAAAATTGTTTAACACAAGAGTTTAATCCAAACTGTATAAAAGAGTCGACAAATACAATCTTAAAGAGTCAAAGAATGTTAAAAAAATTGATTCATAGGATGGCAGCTGTTAACTGTAGCGACATTTTCCATTTACTTTTCATTTCACGGACTCAGACGTCGCCGGTTTTAAATAGGCAAAATTTTGCAATTTGCGAATTTCGGAGCCACTACTTTTGTGATTTAGCGACCAAATCGTAAAATTTTTGCGAAAGCGAATATGGGAGCAAGGCTGTATGACAAGCTATTCTTTAAAACATAACAAAAAGTAGGACTACTATAATATCATGTCTCATGTGTCGAGCAGTGTGTTTCTAAGTATTTAGAAAATGTAGCCGTCTTTGATGAAATAGGAAATTTGAAAACCGACTATTTAAAGATACATGTAAAATGTAAAAGCAGCATTAGAGAAGCTTGTCACCTTCCATATACGTAAAAAATAAAGTCTACATGCAAACGTTTACACTAATACCGATTCGGAATTCGGAAGCATGTGTGTTACTTCAAGTAAATTCAATCTATCCAAAAAATAAATGCTGCTTCGTAGTTACATATATTCCGAGAGCTTTAAGAAAAATTAAAAAAAAAACAATCTTTGTATTCAAGTTGAAATAACTACAGTCCCCCTTCGGGTGTAAAGGGTATATCCACAAAAGAAAAAAAAATCAAAATCAAAATATAAAGATACAAGGCTTTGGGCCTCGGGGCCACTCAACGAAACATGCAAAATGGCCGCCGGCATTGAAATGTAACCAAATAGCTCGCGTAAGCATAAACAAAAACCCGCACTAAAACTATTAACTAAATTATCGGCAAGCAATCGTAAAAACTACAGCACAAATAGTTACATACACATACAAACTCACATTCATTCACATACACACAAGTCCATACAATAGAAGTTTTGGCGATGACGCAAGCCAAAAATTGTTGACTTTGGCAAGTTTAAAGAAAATGACGGAAATAACACAAGTTAAATGCTCATCAATAACACTTCCTTTCTCTGCTCTGGCTGGTCGGTATGATTTATGACATGAAACTTTTTGCACTGATGATTTTTATGTGCCCTGGCCAAAGAAGGGAGTAAATGTAAGTAGTAAGTTTGACCAAAAGTTTGTAACCCACAAGGGTTGAACTTTAAAAGAAAAAAGTAGACTAAGAAAGAGCTTCAAATTAAAATGAATATTTAATAAAAAAACTGCAAACAATAAGAGCATACAAGGGATCGTTTTTAGTTTAGAACCCAAAAAAGGCAAAAAAAATGAAATTTTTGAACTGAGTTTTAAAGAAAAGACAAACAATAGGTTAGTTTTTACGGACAGCACTTTGCTCTGAATGTTTTGAAGATTAAGTTGAAATACCTTAAGAATAACAAGCTTGATGATCCACTTGTAGGTTAAATTTATAACTACAATTTTCTATTGCCGTTGTGGCATCGCATGATCTAAGTGAAGCCCTACCTAAAACCGTTGTGACGCCACACGAACTATGCTTGCTCTGTTTTTAGCAAACAAGTTTTGAACTAAATTTTATATATATCGTTTTGGACGAATCAAAAATCGTGATAATTAGACAGGGCGGCGGTTGTTACTCACGAAGAAGAAGACTGGACAATAGACGGTGTTACCCTTGAAAAGGTGAAGGTTTTTAAATACCTCGGAGTACAATATGACATTTAAGGCTCAACTCTGCGAGAATCTGAAAGATGCTAAACGCGTCATGGAAAACTCTGCTTAGTATACAGAGAAAACAAAATTGGCTACACGGCGCGTTTAGAAACGTCAAAGCTAAACGAAACGTATTTCGCCCTGCTAAATTGCAAACGTAAAATGTAGAATGCAGAAAGCTACACGTAGGACTTCAATATCTAAACGCCGCGTGTAGAAAAGCTAAATGATGCGTGGGCAAAGGCAAAGTCTACACGACATTAGAAAATCAGCTTATTTCCAAATAACTTCTAAATTTTTCATGCAGCAATCTGATTACCACGCGTTTAGAATTGAGAAAACTAAACGCAGCGTGCAGAAAAGCTTCACGCCACCTGTTGATATGAGAAAGCTAAGCGCGGCTTGCAGAAAAGCTACACAAACGTTATGGGTTGAAAATCCAGGTCAAAACGTGTAGAAATCCTAAATTTTCGTGCAGATTTTGCAAATTTTTTTGCTCTGTGTAGGAAAAACGTGTCTTCCAAACGGAAGTACGTTCAATCCTGCGCTAAGAAACGCAAGTATTAACACATCTTATGAATATTTCGAGCGTATCCTAACCTACTTCATCAAAAAAAGTATTTAGGCTCCCTTCAACATCCCAATCACCGTCATAATGTGCACAAAAAAGAGTCCGGAATGAACGTTTTTTTTTGATGAAAACGGTCGCCCTTAATGTGAAAGTTTTCTGAGCCTTATCTGACTATTTTCTGACACAGATATAAGTGCTTTTATCCTCCCTTTGAAGCATATAGAAACCTCATAAATGACACATAAAAGTTACTTTTCTAGGAGCTTAAAGGGCTACTGAATCGCCTCCTGAAAGGCTCTTTTCAGACGCATATTGGAGTGCAGATTCCGAAAATACTCAGACATAAGTGCTTTTTATGAGCCCGTGCTTAGAATGTGCCCCGAAAACCCTAAAATTTATGTGTTTACTCCAAAAACGCTCTCAAGTTCGTATCTTTTCAGACACATAATTTGGAACGCTACGAACTTGGCTTGCTGGGTAGCTAGGCAACTTCAGGGCGAAAGATACATATCAGTTCTTTGAAATATGGTCTAACATCGCTTACGAGTGCTGCGTCAGTATCGACTTTGAAAACCATCTACTGTGGCAACAAGCCCAGGCACAAATTGTTGCCAAAATCTGTGAAGTACAAAGGGACGGGTTTATTACGCAAGCAAAAAGAAGCATTAAGAGGACTCTGTATAAGTCCCTGGATCTGAAGCTCGGAGGGAAAAACTACTTCGATGACACTCTATGTTGTGGAGAGGATAAACTCTATTTTCACCTTACACAAGTAACACTCAGCAGGATTGTACCCTCTGCAATATGTGTGCCTAGGAAGATGTGGCTCACTTTGTCGGAATCTGCCCCATCCTAAGAGAGTTACGTATGTTACACTTTCAACGTCTAATTCTATGGGATAACGAACTTCATTATCTGCTCAACGGAGAAAATTGGATAGCACTGGCACTTGCAATACCTTAACAGCATCATAAGCGAATTGTTCTAGGACCTACCCAAACGGATGGTTTTTATATATAACCATGTTGAAAACAATAAAGAATAAATAAGACTGAAAAACATTTTGTATATTAATTAATTACCTTTTACAATTGTAATCAGGTTAGCCAGCTATAGTTTAAGACTTACTTAAAAAGTTGGTCATATACTCTGTGCCATGGTGGAATTAAAAAGCTGACGCCGTCAGCATATGCTAAGGGCCAGTAGATGTATGCCTGTGAGATAGAAAGAGACGGCAGAACATTTGTTTGTCTCTGCTGGTGTATTGGTGTTCGCTTCTAGCATTCACAACGCACTGGCCCTTTGGCCCTACAAACACAGAAAGCGCTGTCTCGCTCGGTGTCACCTTATATAATTCCACCATGCTCTGTACCAGTTCAGGCCAGCGCTCGCATTTGCTCTCTATTTCTCTCTCTCTCTCTCTCTCTTTGACATTGCCTTTGTTGAATGTATTGTCCTTTTTTTGCTCATAACTTGAGTATCTTTCATCCGATCCATATCAATCCTTTAGCAAATCGATAAACTATATCAATTATCTCTGGTATATCTCTGGAAGGTAAGAAACATCTATCTACGAAACTGTGGAGGATATGAGGTTTTTTTCCAAATTGAGGGGCCGAACTTGATCTGCCTGCAAGTGTAAGAAATATATGTCCCAAACATGTCAAACCTCTATCTGTTACCATCTCTGAGATCTATTCGTTCATACGGACGGAAAGACATGGCTATATCGACTCGGCTGTTGATGCTAATCAAGAATATATATACTTTATAGGGTCGGAAATGATTCCTTCTCCCTGTTACATACTTTTGCAAAACTTTATATAGTCTTTCTTGTTGGGTAAGCTGAACACGAACACTCACGAGGCCGACTTGCGAGTGCTTGCCGCAAAGCAAGGGCATGACCTGCTTTTTTCTCTAATTTAAAGACCTGAATAGAGGCACAATTAAAAGCAACTTCACTAGAGAAGTGGTTGGATATAGCCGATTGAACATTCCAGTCCAAAGACGATACCCTGCGCATTCCTTTTACTCTGAGTACTTATTCTGAAGTATTTTCCAGTATGGAGTAGGGAATACTTTTTTGTCTATTGCTGTAGACAAATAGTTTTCCGTACTTGTTCATAATTTAACACAACTTCCAACCCATCCCCTGCAACTAAAGTACTTGCAAGTGTATAAAAGCTTCGGCTACAATAAAGTACAAAAGTTTATATACCTTTTCATTTGTTCGCGTATTTGTTGTTGTGTATTAATAATCAAATCCAATTTGCCTAATGGCATAGATTTTTCCTTTCATTTTCTGCGTTATTTATAAACTGTTAAGGGAAAATATCAAAATTATTGAAGTCAGCGTTTGCCTGATTCTAATTTCCTGTCTATGTCAATCAATATGCCGTAGGAAGACCTTGAACATGACGCGTTTTTAAGTACCTTGAAAATAATAATACAAAATGTGAACATGTTGTAACTTTAGAGGGAAAAAAGGAGAGAAAGACAGTAACAACAGTCTAGGCCAGGCCAAGGGGTAATGCACATTTGGTTTTATTATTATGGCAGCTCGTAAATTAATACAGGCCAACATATAAAGTAAACAGGACAAGAGTAAGGACGAGCCTGACTGACGACAATGGTGACATTAAATAATATAAAACAACTTCTGACAATGGCATAAAGGCCATTTAGGGGGTAAGAGCAAGCTTCAAAGACATGACCAAAAGTTTTGCCACCTCATCTTACCCTTCCCCTGGGCCCGTTTCGTCTTCCTGCCACCGCGACACAAACACACACACTCACGCACGCACGAATTGTCAGTGGAGTGACGTTGAAATACTTGCAGAGTCCTTTGTACCCAGGACAATAAATACACATACAAATGAAAATTTAAGATGACAATTTTCGCACGTCTGTTCACACCTTCAACCTTGACACTTGGAACTGCACTTTGTCTCCCTCTCTCTCTCTCTCTCTCTCCTTCTCTTTATATCTCTAAAGGCGGGCTTAAAAGTTGTGGCCATAATTCACAACCGTGCCGCCAAGAAATGCAGGGAGCAGGGTAATAAAGCCACAACAATTGTTGCCCATTCGCAAGTGGTTCAATCACAGTTCCGGCCAAGGCAAGGCCACAAAACGCAAATCACCTGATGCCACCAACTGCAAAAAGAAAAACCGCAAATATCATTCGCAGAAGCGACAAAAGACCGTCGAGTTAACGTTGTCCAAGTGCCTGCCAAGCAAAGATTCCAAGGGACGACACCAGGCAGGCATTCAAATAACTCGTAGCTCGCAGTTTTATTTTTTGTTGTTTGCGGCAAATTATTTTGCTATTCTTTGCTTTGTACTTACTGACCCAGAAGGGAATTTGTGGTATTGCGCTTCAGGGATTTATTTATGTGTTGTTGTTGTTGCGATGGCAAAATAATTTGATGAGAAATACTTGTTTAAGGTGTTAAAATATGAAAAAAAGAAATAAAAAGAATTTTCAAGCTGCAAATATTGCAACTTCTTAAGGAACTTGGCTCAGGTTTGGCATATTTGTTTCTGTTCAATTGTGGTAAGCATAAAATTTAATGAAAAATATTTTCAATTCTTAACTGAAAAAGGAAAATCTGCTTAAAACCGAATTCCGACTCGTGATTTCGTGACCAACTCACTGTTAAAGTTGGCTCTCAGTTGATTTGTTGCGTTTTTAGAGCGAAGCTCTTTTACGTACGTTCGACTGGGGGACTAGGACTAGAAAAATGTTGTCTTTGCGACAGATTTGTTTGGGTACGCCTTTGTCTGTGTAAAGTCAGCCGCTTTTACCGCAGCACTGCTAATGTATTGAGTACTGAGTACCACGAAGTGCTAAATACTAAAGCCAGAAAAATGTTGTCTTTGCGACAGATTCTTTTGGTTACGCCTTTGTCTTTGTAAAGACAGCCGCTTTTACCAGAGTACTGCGTATCAAGGGCTGAATACTAAGTATCGAGAGTATAAAAGGCGTATGTGGATCAGGATCTCTTTTGCGTACCGTAGGGTTTCTGAATATGCTGCTTTGGTCATTGCCGGGATGATTCCACTTAGTGAGCTGGCCACAGAAGCAAACGAGAGGTACAGGGTTTCACGGTTGAGTGGCGCTAGTCAATCTTACCAAAGCATCGAGAAGTGGTCACATCGTTGGGACCACTCCAATAAGGCTCGCTGGACCCATAACCTAATCCCGAAGTTTTTCCCATAGCTGTCTAAAAAATATGGTGAGGGGAACTTTAAATGAACTCAGCTTCTTAGAGGACATGGCTGTTTTAGAAGCTACCACAAAAGAGTCGGCCATGATTATTGCAAGGAGTGTCCATGCTGCGAAGAAGGCACGTCTTGTTCGAGTATGAAAGGTTTCAAGCTTAAAGGGCGGAACTATACAGAATGATGGACGGCGATCTAGCCGAAGATAATTCAGTCCCATACATGCTGATGTCGAGGGAAAATTGGGAGGCAACTTGTGACCCAGCTTCGGAGACGGTTCATCAAATCAAATCGAAGCAATGCCTTGCGGACGTCCCGAAGGTCTATAATGTTTATGTCTACTCAGAGAAAAAAAAGCTACACGAAAATGTTGGATTTTCAACCCATAAGGTTTCGTGTAGCTTTTCAACACGTCGCGTGTAGCTTTCTCATTTCAACACGTTACGTGTAGCTTTTCTGCGCGTCGTGTTAAGCTTTGTCATTTCAACACGTGGCGTGCAGAAAAGCCAGGCGTCGGTCCAGCCCCACTATAACATACTCCGCTACTGTGAGATATATTTGTAATACGCTCTGTTGTTATATTCTAAGTTTCTCTCTCTCTCTCTCTCTCTCTTAGATTAACTTTTTTAATGGATTGCTGTGGTCGTTGGTGAGGGGGTTGGGGGGTATAAGCTGGCCTTTTTTTGCTCATAACTTGAGTATCGTTTATCCGATCTTTATCATTCCTTCTGCAAATCGATAAATAATATTGAAAACTAAATATCTCTAGAAGGTAAGAAGCATCTATTTATTCATCTATTATATTTTTTATTTAAAACTGTGGGAGATATGACGTTTTTTCCAAATTACGAGGATGGGAGGAGGCATGGCCAAAATTGAAAATATACTTGATTTGCCTGCAAGTATAAGAAATATATGTCCCATACATGTCAAACCTCTATCTCTTACCATCTCTGAGATCTCTTTGTTCATACGGACGGACATGGCTATATCGACTCGGCTGTTGATGCTGATCAAGAATATATATACTTTAAAGGGTCGGAAACGATTCGTTCTCCCTGTTTTATACTTTTGCACAAACTTAATATATTCTATGTAGCTTTGGTACAGAATATAACAAGAATCGAGTACTGAGTATCGAGTACTTGGTATCGAGTACTTGGGTATCGAGTACTTGGATATCGAGTACATGGCATCCTGTACTGAGTTTTGAGTACAGATTATTGAGTAATGAATAATTTGAATGTGTCTCAAGGAAAATCTCAAGTTATCATTTTGAAAATCGGATAATGCCATATTTTAGCTCATTGTCGGCTTACTATTTATCACAAATGCAAAGACTTTTACATAAACGAACAAATACTAAAACTCCTTAGATTTGTGCTTCTTTAAAGATCTTCATAGTCTATAATTTGTAATAGTCTTTATGGCATACCGAGTTTATAGAGCTATTTCAAACCATCTCCTTTGGTTATTTTCAAATAATCGACAATTCTTCTAGTCCTATATCTTAAGCTGTTTGACCTATGCGTAGATCAATCAGTCAGTCAGTGAGTCGGTCTTCGTCTCACTGAATGAGATTTGCTTGAATATACCTCAACGTCACCTTTCCATACTAATATCCTAAGCTGTTTGACCTGTGCCTAGATCAATCAGTCAGTCAGTGAGTCGGTCTTCGTCTCAATGAATGAGATTTGCTTGAATATACCACACCGTCACCTTCCCATACTAATTTCATTTTGAATTCACCAATGTCAACCTCTCCAAAATGCTTCTCTAATTGTATAGGTTAGGCGTCAAAGCAAAGTCACTCACTAATTGCAATGTGTTTTGTGGATGTACATTGCCGTGTGGGTGTCATGACCGCCTCCTTTATGTCGGCACTTTAAAACCGCTTAAATAATTGATATGTTTGCCAGACCGCAATCAAGTCAACGTAATTAATGATTAACACGCAACAGTCATAACTAATTTACTGTGAAATCAAGTCGCAAAATCAATATCAGAAGCCCCTTACCTAATGTGCGTGTTGCCACAAAAATGACTAAATCGTTTAACAATATGGGCGTGGTCGTATTGTCAGTCGATTTTTAATTGAGCTTTGCCTACCTAAGTGTATGAGGGACCAGTAGCAGCAGCAGCAGGCAGGCAATTAAGTAGATTGATTGGCGGGCAAAGTAATAACACTATGCAACAGTACTTAGGCTAAAAGCTATGTTTTCTAGCCTATTGAAAGTCACAAATGAGTGAGTATCAGTTGTTTATAAAAAAATACATTTGGAAGTTGACTTGATCGGGTATGTCTGGCTTATGTCTGTGTGCTTTTTTGTAAGCACAGTAGATAGCAACGCGTCTGACATAGACGATTGTTTCTCTCGAAAAAGTCAAATTTTTTTAACTAATATTTCTTTACTCTCCTTCAAATTCAAACTTTGAACTAGTTTTGAAAAAGCTTAACATAAAATTTTGTGATATTTCGTTTCCTTACTTGGATCAATCGGCTTAGAATAAATTGGAAATTTGTAACAAAGTGTTAACATTTTTGAAGGGACTAAAATGAGCTAAAAAACAGTCGATAATTAATTGGTCAACTTCTTCTTCGTGTTTTTGTGTTTTTGCAAAGAGTTGGCCAACTTTTTTCGACTGAGCAGAGCTAAGGGTTGGAGCTGATATGTTCATTATTTTTATTTAATTAAGAGCGCATTCACACACACACAAACAGAGACACGCACACACGCAAGAGTGTGCTTCAGTTTCGTGTTTGTTTGGCTGGTTATTAAGTAATCTGCACCCACACACACACACACACACACACACCCAACTAAGCTCCCGATCCTTTCAAGAGCAATCGTTTAATCCGATTTACCACCGCAAATTGAAATGTAGAAAAACAAACAAAAATGCTAAATACTTACTTAAATCAACCAATTGAAACCGAATTAAACATACTCTGTCCCACTGTGTAACAAATTGAATTATATAGTTGCAATTCCCCCGCCCATTAGTGGTGGTCATTAAGTTAATTGCAACTGTCGCCAGTTAAATTGGCTCAAATATTTGTCACTTTTTTTCTTAATTGCATTTGCTTGTGTAAACATTTGGATGGTTTAAGCGCTTGCATTAAATAATAATAAAAATACAAAATAAAATTATAATGCTATTAAATTATGCAAATGCCTGGGTAAAGCCGCAAAACCCCAAACATGCGGTTTTCGTTTCGTTTTGGCTGGGGAAAAAGGAAATGTTAATGAAATCTGAAACCAAACACGTGTAGACCCTCAAGTTTTCGCAAAAGTTTAGTTTGTCTACTTTAACGGGGCTTAAGCCTAAGCAAAACTTTAAGTTGCCCAAGCAAAAAGCAAAGAAGAATGCCAACGGCCAGCTAAACCAATTTCCCGCAGACTTCTTTTAAACAGTTTCATTCAGCTGGGATATACAAAGATGGAGGTAAGATAAAAGCAGCGGAATAGGCACAAGCAAAATGGCAAACTTGTGTCAACGAGCAGATGTTAGACTTTTTGAATATATTTTACGAAATTCTATATTAAATTTATAAAATATCAAATGAAATGGACATGTGCAAACCTTAAAATACTAAGGTAATCCTTTACTGCTTTGGCCGGGGCCAATTTGCAATGTTAACCAAACTGCTTATAAAGTGAATGCACCGTCTTTTAACTAATTATTTAAGTGATTTTAACAATTTTACTAATTATAATAATAATTCACTAATTGCTTCAACTGATAACACAGGTTTACAAATAAGGGCCAGCTTTTGCACCAGAGAAGATAACAAACTTCCCATAAGTATTTTTGGTTGCTGATATCGAAAAAATAAAAAAGATTGTAAATTTGCGGAGGTAAACGACTACACAAGGCAGCGAAATTTGACTTTTTTCAGTATATTGAAAGGTTGCTGGTGATACTAGATGATATTCGTGTACTGAATACGAATCTGTTTTCAGAAATGGTCCATCACGTCGAGATTTTTTAGTAATTTGAGCTTAAAGTTGCAATAAATGCCACTTTTGAACCATTTTAGATGCGTTTTTTTTTTGGGAACCTTTACTTTTGTTTTTACTTCTTTTGATAATATCGTGAATAACTATTTTTTTTCAAACTCTTGCGTTTGGTTTTTCTGTAGCGTAGTTCAATGCAGCTTACAGTAAAACAAATTTATTTGGAAAACGTTACTTAATGTGCCCACAGGACCTAGACAATATAAACAAACCAATGCAAATATATAGTTGATAAACCTAACGTGCTGGGGGAAAGCGAACAATTAACTTGAATTCAGCGACCAAATAAACATATGATAAGTTTGCTATCTTCTCTGATGCAAAAGCTTGTAAGCCTGTCAAAATTGTATACTGACAAAAGCAAAACTTAGTGTAGATCTAAGATTGACTTAAGAAACGAATCCAAAAAGAGTGTGCCCAAATGCCATGATTGTGTCTTGAATACACAATGATTTAACAATATACAGCTGAGCCCGGTACATTACCAGAAGACTCCAGCGTAAGTCAGGACGACGGTTTCCAAGGCAAACCGCTTTACTCTTTGTTCTTTTTACACATTAATATCCTGACTCTAAAATGGTGATGGCAATAAGATATACATAAGTATAATATGTACAAATTTGAGCTACACAGAATGAAAAATCCTGTTCAGAAAAGGAGTTGCCGTCAACTCAGAACGAGAACGAAATATGCTCAAATTTTATGAATGTTCTTAATGTTCTTGACATGGTGAAAGTTCAACTTGACTGGAGAAAAATTGTTCTAAAAGTGAGAACATTGTACTAACAATTTGACAAATTTTTAAAATTGACAACCTTGAGCAATTAGTAAATGTAAAAGTGGCTCAAACAGCACCTCCAAAGGAGGCCCAGGTCCAAGCTTCTCTCAATCTCTTGGCGTGTATCCTTAAAATTTTTCGCAGAAGATAAAGGGACCTACAGAAGGCGACCGGGTGTGTAAAAGCTTTTTTCTAAAGAAAGAAAAAACTCTTTCTATTAGATGGTCCCAGGCGGGATCGTACCCACAACCTCCCGCACCAGCAGCCACACATACAACTGGTACGCCACACCCGGCGACACGCAATTAGTACACTTTTCATTTTTGAAATTTTGTTGTAGCTTACGTAGGCGTATGCGCAATTTTTAGAATTTTCTACTCTGCACCAAAGGTACACAGAGTATATTAGGTTTGTGTAAAAGTATGTAACAGGGAGAAGGCATCATTTTCGACCCAATAAAGTATATATATTCTTGATTAGCATCAACAGCCGAGTTCCGTCTCTCTGTCGGTCTGTATGAACGCACAGATCTCAGATATGGTAACAGATAGAGGTTTGACATGTATAAGACATATATTTCTTATACTTGCAGGCAGCTCAAGTTTATTTTAAATTTTTGCCACGCCCCCTCCCGCCCACACAATTTGAAAAAAACGTCATATTTCTGACAGCTTTGGAAAAAGATGTTTTGTACCTTCTAGAGATACTTACTTACCAAGATTATTTATCGATGTGCCTAAGGAATGATAAAGATCGGATGAAGGATAGTCAGGTATAAGGAAAACAAACAATTATAAAGGGTATCACCGGCCACAACGGCTATGGGCAGCACTTTACACACTAAATGGCTATTTTGCTACTTGGTGTGGCTTCTAACTTAAATTGATCAGATATACAAAAAATTTGGGGGGTACAGAGTTTGTTATAGTCGGGCTGGCCCGACTTTCTTTCTGGTTTTTGTTTAAAATTTTATTATCTATAATACAAAAGGAATCCATGGGGGGTGCGCCCTCTCAAAATTTCCATTTTTGGCTTCAAAAGCGTACATACATGTACTTCAATTTTCATACAATTTAACCTATATTACACAGTACAACACTAAAAAAAACCTCCGCCATTATACCCTTAAATTCTGATACAAGGGACTTTTGTAAGCATCACCTCATACCCCATTTTACGAATAACGCCTATGTTCGCGTTTTCTGGGTACTTTTACATAATTATGTATGATCTTTTTTTAAAATCACGGACTTTTCGGTATTTGCACAATTTTTTGGCTGTCATTTTTGAATCGCCTATGGTACTCGTGGACTTACGCATCAATTGAAACATTTCAGGAAAATTGTATCACAGCTTAAAACTAATATTTATTACTCTTTGTGGTTCTCTGCTTCTATACATACTAGAAGTCTGCATGAGTGCACTCAAACTGTAAGCGAAAAATGAGTACTCATGAATATGAACGAATTTTTTCAATAACAAAAATTCAATTCAATTAATTTTTATTGCTCAAAACGAATGAGCAAAACACAAAGTGTACTTAGATTAATCAGTTTTAGTTATGGCAAATTTAATCAAAAACAAACAAACAAGCGTCTAACAAAGCATTTAACAATTCCCTTTTTGTTATTAAACTAAAGCATAACAGCGATACTGAAATAATACCTCACTTAGGGCCGTTTTCTCATGTTGCTGTTTTGGCAAATCTAGGTGGGTTTACTGCATTTGCTTTGCTCATGTTCAAGGCTAACCATCTAGATGGACTTAGTAGCCATCAACTTCATCCTCATTGATTTCAAAGCCATGTACTTGCTAATGCAAATCATGTATTTTTATGTTTGCGTTCTTATGGTCACACTGAAAAATATTTGCAAACTAAAACCAACAACTTAAAAACAGTTAAGTTTAAATTCTATTGGATGTGCGTTTTGTATACAAGCCACCTGCAGACATGGCTGAAGAGACTGATGCGCATACTAATCCCTCTCGTTCATTGCTTAAGCGAAGTTTACACAGGCAACTAATTTGGCAAAATTTTGATTAAAATAGTCATGATGAAAGATTTTACTGTATATAAAACTAAAACTATGGTTTCATACGCAAATAAAATTGATCAAATATGGCCTGAAAGTACCCCAATGTGGCCTATATACATAGCTAAACTTCCATCAAAATTTGTCCAAATTATTTGCCTGTGTGGACTTAGCTTTAGACCAATTGCTTAATCTCCCATCATAGAAACAAGTTTTTCCAAAAGAAGATTCTTGTTCTCCTCTGTAAAATGTTTGCTTAATTTTTTAAAATTGGCGCCCAATAGACAAAACAATAAACAGGCGAGTGCAGAGGTGCTGCCAACCTACTGTTAATGCCTTTCCAGTCCGCCGGTGTGACCGTGGCACAAATGCCCAAATTGATAATCACCTACATGATACTGAGACAACCAATGGCACAAAAACCACCAAATTGCAAAATATAGGGGGATTTCGATTTCAGCAAAAACAGAAACATGAGAAAACGCCCTTAAAATCCGTTTTACTTTGCCAAATTACACCAACAGTTCTACCAAACATGAAATGAATGAATTACACCAATTTTCTGCCAATGAAAAACAAAAAATTAATATCAGATTGCAGAAAAATTATGGCGAATACTTTTTTACAAAAAAGGCGAGCTCAAATCAAGTCAAAAAAAATTGATTTGATCTCGACTTTCGGATTCAAATTTCAAGTACGAGTCGTACTAGATTCACTTGAATCAAGCTCGAAAGGATTGGAACAATCCTAAAAGGCTTGGATCAATCAGAAAACGCTCAGTTCAAGTACGGATCCTACTTGAAAATAAATGATCCTGACTCGAGATTGAAGCTCAGCACAGCAGTTATTGGTGGTGTGGGTTTTTTGCGCTAACCGTTGCCTTGGAATTCCCTACCAGTTATAGCACTTCCAGCATGAAAAGGTAGCTGTTTAATTCCAGTTGATGGGTGAAGAATAAAAATTGAAATTTTATGTAGCAACTTTAAAGCCTTGGCGGAGGTATTAAACCTTAAAATTTAGAATTTTTGTATTTCATTACGGTAACTAGAAATTATTACGAATTTTCTGCTCATTGAGGAAAAGCACATTTCAAAAACAAAAATTCCCATACGATTATGTTTAGTCTAATGCCCATGGGGGTGGCCCACACGAACTAGTCAAAAGCCCTGGGAATGGACCTGTTTTCAGAACCAGAGGGTCTATTGCTATGTTCATTGTGTTCTGCTTTTACTCTTGTATGCAAATTAATGACCTCGAGCCGGAAAGAACTAGTACTATGGATACGAAAAATACTGTGGAGTTTTTGTGAGATGCTTTTTTTGGGGTCAAAATGAGTTTTAACATAGAGCTTAAGTCAATGTCAGCCATTTTTGATGCAATCCGTTTTCGGATTGAAAGTAGTTTGAGTATCGAGCACAATTTAATCTCGGGTATTCGTGCACCAAGCCGACTTCGAGATCAAATCAATTACGAATATTGAGCTTAAATCAATATCGGTCCTTCTTGATTGGATCCGACTGAGGGATCAAAGCGAGCATGAATAAAAAGATAAAATCAATCCAGTGTGAGCTAAAGTCGGGTTCAAGATAAGAATTCCGTACTCAAATCAATCCTTCTCGTACTTTGCTTGAGAAAATCCGTGCTTAGCCGACTTCTGACATCGTTTGGGATTGAAATCAGCACGGATATCTCGGATTTTTTTACTTACTTTACTACTGACATACTTTATTGAAGTCTATAATGAAAACAGCAAAATAGACCAAATAGAGGAAGACATTCAAAGTTAAAACAATACCAATGTTTTGTTTAGCAATGATTATGATTGCCTCGCTTGGTTGCAAAGTAAGTGGCAAAATTTTGTGTATTCCTGCAAGCAGCGCGGATTCTGAAAGAGCACTTTTAGATGCAAGGAATTTAATAACTGACAAAACGTTTTACTATTGCAACCAAGACTGACAATGTAAATAAAATTATGTTTCTTCATTTCAATATCGAATTGTAAAAACTATAAAGTTTTTTAAGCTGTTCCATTTAATTTTGTTAATTTTTTCACAATGACAAGGACGATTTATTTTATGAATATATTCGAGCCTCATTATATATTCAATTAAATTCGGGCCCTCATCGATTGAATATTGTTAATTTGACACTCAGACAGCATTCACGTTTATTCAAATTCATTGGAGTGAATGTCAAAATTCATTAAATTCATTTTGAGTTTGAAGGCTTCATGAGTTGCTTTGATTGCATTCATGCAGCCCCCTAATCCATACAATTGTGAAATTTTGATGAGATGTCGATTATACAAGTAACTAACATTAATATTTGGCGGCACCAGAAGGAAATATTAAACAAAAAATGTATGTTTTATTTTGAGTTTTTAGTTTTTTTGGAGCTGATTTCAGCTACAGTTACCAAAGAAAGTATATTCAGATATTTCTGTGACAATAAGAATTGTTTGGAATTTGATTAAAGGAGATTTTCATAATAGTCCTGTAACTTTCTACTTCTCCATTATATTTAAAAGTTAGAGTATGGAAATGTTAAATATATGCCAATGTACATCTTATTGATACAGCGTAAATTGCAGTGGGTCTACACTAATCTTAATTTGTGTAATTATAATTCGGTGTATTCGGTTTGTTTTATTTATTCATGAGTTTATGCTAGCTATCTGGTAATCAACTTTAGTTGACCCAAAAAGTGAAAACCAATTTGTTGTACAGATTCATATTAAAGCCTTCTCCTCTTCCTCTGCCTCTGAGATCTGAGAATTCCATACAGACAAGCAAGTTTTTAAAATAAAAAGTGGCTTCCATTTTGCCAAATGTATGCAAAATCCCTGGCCATAATAGCCTAATGCCCGTGTGAGTTGGTCTACTCCAGCTGCTACTGCTTATTCTCAGCATGGGTCATCGTTATGATGATGATGATGATGGTGAAACTGAAACTGCAGGCATCAGCAAGTTGCTAACGAAATTTGCATTCATAAAGCAGAAACGCGCAAATTTGTATGCAAAGCGCAAGAAAAGTGGGCAAAACGCTACATTAACCAGCTTACCAGTGTGCTCAGCGGTGCAGAAGAGCCAAAAGTGCGTGCAGGTAAGCGTTTCAAATTAAAACAATAATCAGAATCAGCAGCAACAGCAGACGTAGCGGCTAGCAATTAAGCTGAATGAAGCGTCTAATAACTTGGCTCTGCCAGACAAATCCGTTTAATGACATCAAAACATGTCCATTTCCGTGAACTCATTTTTCTTTGGCAGGCCAAGTGCTTGGGTTCTGGGCGAATTAATTAGGCGTTAATTGTAATTTTGACTCAACAAAAGAGTTTAATTAATTTACCTACCCAACGTCAGGGAATGCTGAAAGTCTGGGCAATAATACAATTTCACAGTTCGCCTGGCTTGG
The DNA here is from genome assembly GCA_037044535.1 of Lordiphosa magnipectinata. Lineage (NCBI taxonomy): Eukaryota > Metazoa > Arthropoda > Insecta > Diptera > Drosophilidae > Lordiphosa > Lordiphosa magnipectinata. The sequence continues at coordinate 347,151 of JBAMBO010003169.1, forward strand.
CAAGTATGCGTGAGCGCGTGTGTACGTGTGTGCGAGTGTGTGTGCGTATGAGTGATTTTTCTTGTTCCACCCGCTGACTGGCTCCTTTTGGTGCCTGGGTCTAATTAATTGACTTGCTACGCTGTCTGCATCATGAAAATTAACTCTTTGTTTTGTACCCATAAAATGCAATGGGCCCAGAGATCCTCACAGTTTCTATGTTTCTATCTATGAGTTTTGTGTGCATTGACAATTTGTTGGCCACCTAATGGAATTTTTTTTCCCCCAGTTTTTGTCAGCACAAGTTGTTTCAAAGCTTTCAATGTAATTGAATTATATTGAAACCTGTTTTTGTTCCATTTTACACGCACAGGCAAATGATGACACCTTCACTTTCTTGAACAAAAAAAAAAAAATGTTAATAAAAATGTGCAAACCAGACGGTTCAGTCAGTTCAGCCGGAGAATATGATATTTTTATATGTAAGTGAGTGTGCGTGTTTCTGCACTTGTCCGTGCCTTTAATCCCTTTACTCTGGCATATGCAACTGTACAATTGGATTGCCATAAGCTGCTGTCCGGACAATTGCATTACGCATACGCCCTGTTGAGCATATAGGTGAATTGATTTTAAACTCACTTTGATTGTTGCTGACTTAAGTAAAGGTGGACAATAAAATGGAATTAACTTCAGGTCAAATGCAAAGCCTTGAGGTATGCCACAAATATTTTGAAACTTTTTGAAATTTCACCAAAAATTTTAAAATTAAAAAACATCAAAATTTTATTTACTAAATTTTAATAGTAAATTTTGCAATTTTATTCCTACTACTTACCCTTAAAAAACCCACGATTTAAATTTAAATTTTCTTTAAAATTAATTTTAAAATTAATTTCTTTTTAAGTTTAAGCTCAAAGATTGAATATAAATATTAATAAGCTCATCACATAATTTCACAGTTCATTTGTAGTCTCACTTTTACACTTCACTTCACTTGAACCGATCCCTCACCCAAAGTCTGATCCCCCGATTGGGGCTATTTTGAGTGTTTTGTTTGTTTGAACAATTTCTTGTGTGTAGCTCATACACAACCACGCCGCGACGCGTTTCAAAACGAACTGCAAATCATTGGTCGCCATCCAAATCCCAGGTTCCATTTTAGCGGCACATTTGCTCGGATGCGAGAGGAAACTCACCACCAGCCGAACCTTTATTCGGTTCTGGTTGTTGTCCGTGTGGGTCTGTGGAGCAATTTTGCAATTGTAAGGCAAAAAGTGAAAGCTATTGAGGCAGGTTAGTAAGTGAGCTCTCTCAGTTGGTCGTCTTCCAGCGATGTTTTTGATTAAGCTGGAAGTGGCACTTGCTTTTGATGCTGATAAGAAGAAATTGGCGAGTAACCTAAGTAAACTGTTGCATGCACACAATATAGTTTAGAATGAAAGTGGTTACCATGCTGAATTAAACAATTATGCTTTGAAGGAGGGCAGTTAAACTTGATTGCAACATTTTTTGTACCTTAGGGAAGAGGAACACAGCGCAATTAAATCATTTGTGAACGTTAAACAGTACCAACAATGAATGTATTTTTAGCCTAGTTTGTATATGTTGTAAGCTAAGTAAATATATTCAAAGTCGGAGGTGCTGCTGTTACTTTGGCCAAACTAAAAATGTGGGTTTTGGTTATGTTTTGGAAATTTGTTTACAAATAGGTTGCAAAACAGCTAAAGGGAAACAAGAAATTTATTTTGCTAGAGCTCGCATTTATGCCATTTGCAATTTTAAGGAATGAACCGAATAGAAACTGCACACTTTGTTTCATTTGTTATTTTGAATTAATCAAAAGTCAATTTTCTTTTCACATATGTATGCAGATGATGTCCAAATGTATGTTAGTAGTCCGTTGAGTCAAATTGACCAGTGTATTAATGCGTGTAACAATGACCTGTTTAATGTTAGTGAATGGGCCAAGAAAAATGGACTTAGCATCCACCCCATCACATCGAAGTGCCTTGTCATACACAAAAAGATCTTAAGTACTGAAAACTTTGCAAAATTAGAAATAGATGGAGCATCTATACTGTATTTTAAAAAGGCTGAGAACCTTGGAAGAACTTTCAACAAAACTCTATCCTGGCAGGATCACATAAATAAGGCAGTTGGGAAGACTTACGCACTGCTTAGGCAACTATCGCTTACCCAGAATTGTTTACCTATAAACATACGACTCCTGATTGCGAAGTTTTCCGTTGTTCCTGTACTCTTTTACGGTAATTTTTGGTAAATGTGATGCTGGTAGCCAACACAAATTATATGTAGCTTTTAATAGTATTGCAGATATATTTATGGGCTACGAAGAAGGAATTACGTCACAAGCTCTGCAGTTAAAATATATGATCTCAGCCTAAACGCTTTGATTAGTTATAGAGTCCTTTTTTTTCGTTCACAAAATAATCTACAGACAAAATCCAGACTACTTGTTTAACATGTTAAGCTTTACCTCATCCAGAAGAACCAGCAATCTTGTCTGCGTGAGAAACAGACTGGCATGTGCCGACAAACACTTTTTCGTACACGCTGTTCGCCTTTGGAACCAATTACCACACAACCTTACAACTATCAGTGGCGCACACACATTTAGTAAAGACCTCAAAACACATCTTCAGAGAGCCGTCTAAACTCTAGACAAACAAGACTAATAGATAAATATTTAATTAAGATATAGTAAGTACTAAAAATAACAATCCAACATATTTTTCAAAGAATGTTGGAAGAATATATGTCAAGAATAATGATAAATAATTTGTGTGACTAGTGCAGTAAGATAAGTTAACAAAACTTGTAGCATTAGGATGAATAATAATAATAATAATTATAATAACAAATTTGGGAGCGATAAACATATGCCCTGTTTATGTAAATGTAAAATTGGCTCAAACAGCACCTCCAGGAGGGCCAGGGCCAAGCTTCTCCCAATCTCTTGGCGTATGTGCTTATAATTTTTCGCACAAGAGAAAGGGACCTACAGTTAACGCCGAATCCGAACGGCAATAGTTAGAGAACACTGTTTATACTCAAAATATCATGATAAATGCTCCAAAAAGTATGCTTTGTTTATAAATAACAATAATTCAGAAAAATATTAAATTTGAACATAGCTTAACACTTAATTTTTTGAGTATGTACCTTCAACTGCTCCGACAACCTGAGTGCATGTTCGGTGTGGATTATGTAGTACGCTGCCACAACTGACCATCATTTATCATGATAATTTTTGTTGTGTATAAACAGGGTAATAGATTTAAAAACATTATAAATAAATAAAATATATTTTAGAAAAAAGTCAAGCCCTTATATGACCCCTTCTTTAGGTTTTGCACAACTGCTTTGCTAACTTTCCGGCTGGCACTTATCCAGTTTTTTTTTATACCCTTGCAAAGGGTATTATAATTTTGCCCAGAAGTTTGCAACGCATAGAAATATTCATTTCCGACCCCATAAACTATATATATTCTTGATCAGGGCGACGAGCTGAGTCGATTGAGCTTTGTCCGTCCGTCTGTCTGTCTGTCTGTCTGTCTGTCCGTCTGTCCGTCTGTTTCTACGCAAACTAGTCTCTCAGTTTAAAAGCTATCAAGCTGAAATTTTGCACAGAGTCCTCTTTTCACTGCACGCTGCTAATATGTCGAAACCGACCGGAACTGATCACTATATCTTATAGCTGCCATAGGACCGATCGGTCGGAAAATGGGTCTTACTGAGAAAAACTTTTTTGTTCTTAATGTTAGCGTTCCCAAACACGGTCATTATTAATATTATATGCTTTCAAAGAGATTTGCAAACTTTGGTCAAAATCGGATGACCATATCTTATAGCTGCCATAGGACCGATCGGTCGGAAAATGGGTCTTAGTGAAAAAAAAATATTTTTTTTCAAGTAAATCGTTCTTAAGGTCGGTGATTATTAATATTAAACGCTTTCAAACTAATTTGAAAAATTTGGTCGAGATCAGATGACTATATCTTCAGGCTGCCATAGGACTTATCGGTCGGAAAATGAGTCTCAGTGAGAAAAACTTTTTTGTTTTAAATTTTATCGTTCTTAAACTTGGCGATTGTTAATTTGATATGTTTTCAAAAAGATTCGCGAAATTTGGTCGAAATCAGACGTTCATCTGACGGAAAATGGATTTTAGTTACAAAAGTTTTTGATTTTCTTTTGAACTCTGTCATTTCAAAAACAGCTTTTGCAAGGGTATAAAAATTTCGGCACAGACGAAGTTAGCTTGGCCTTCTCGTTTTTTTTCATCTCATTCATGTTTTCGGCATCTCTACTCGTACTTCCTGAAATTTTTTTTTAACAATAGCCCAATATCGCTCTATTGGGTCGTAGCTCAGGACAGATTGGTAGGTTTTCCACTTTACGCACAAAATGAATGCGTTTTTGGTTAAGGAGTGCGGAACCAACATCCGGCAAAAACACACTATGCACAATATGTTTTTTATAAAATGATATTAGGCGTTTTTTCAAGCACTCATTTATGTAAATATCGGCCCTTTTAAGGCCACAGGTGCAAATCAGTATCTTATAACCAAATTTTTCCATGTAAATTGTCAACACTGCCTCGTCAACAGTAATGCCTCTCTCTTTCGTGAAAAATTGTGGGCCGGGTAAAGTTAATGATTCCAATTTCACATTTGTTTCGTCGTCCATCACAATGCATTAGACTGCATCATTGCACATCCGATCATAAAGCTTTCGAGCTCTCTGCTTTCTAACTTCTACATGTGGCTGACTTTTTTTTGAAGCGTTTTATTTTTTGTATGTCTTTAGGTTATTCCTTTGCTTCACCCTTTGTATGGTTGGTTTGAACCGACATCGCTTTATTTTTGTTAGTTTATAGATCTTCTTGGTTGTAAGCATAAAACGTATCGTTTTCAAGCATAGATCTTCTTGGATTTTAATGGGAGAGGGGGGGAGAGGAGACCACTTACTTTACTATGACTTGAACTCGAGACCTCGAAGACTGATCTTAGCGCACTCGACTATCAGACATAAGCTAGACCTGGAGTCAAAATCGTATTTAAAAATGTAAGCAAGTGAACATGTCTCCCCGAACTTAATTATAATGTGATTTACTCTATTTGTACTAACCTTAAAGTGCTTAAGCTACCTTTACACTTGTCATATGTATCTAAAAAGTCTCTTTAACGATAGTGTAATAGCAAAGCAAATAACTCTAAATATTTAGAAAACTTTAACACTTTAATATATTCTTGATCAGCATCAACAGCCGATTCGATATAGCCATGTCCGTCTGTCCGTCTGTCCGTCCGTCCGTCTGTCCGTCCGTCCGTATGAACGAAGAGATCTCAGAGATGGTAAGCGATAGAGGTTTGATATGTATGGGGCATATATTTCTTATACTTGCAGGCAGATCAAGTTTATTTTCCATTTTTGCCACGCCCCCTCCCGCCCCCGCAATTTGGAAAAAACGTCATATCTCCTACAGTTTTTAAGATAGATCGTTCGTACCTTCTAGAGATACCTTGTAAACCAAATTATTTATCGATTTGCTGAAGGAATGATAAAGATCGGATGAACGATACTCAAGTTATGAGCAAAAAACGGTCAGTTAACACCCCCCACCAACCCCACCCATAACCTAAGCATTGCGTTCAGCAGAAGCAATCTTAGTGAGAGAGAGAGAGAGAGAGACTTAGAGAGCGCACTGCGTTGTGCGTTGTGTGTTAACTGGCCGTTTGACTCGTGACCAAATGCGAGCTGCGACATTAAGGGTGCAGAGTATGTTATAGTCGGGCTTGACCGACTTTCTTTCTTGTTTTGCATACTTTCGATTCGAGGCATTGTAAAAAAGCTCTAAAAGCAAATAGAGCAACCGAAAATATGAAAAAATTTTTCAGAATAGATCAAGCTTTCTAACGGCTCATAGCATGGCGTGATCGAAAGCTCACACTGGAAGAAATATTCATTTAAATGTGAGCTGAATCTTTTCGGTACATTACGTACTATCTTTAACCGTAAATCGGTAGCACCATAAAAAATTTAGCATATTTGAGTTTATTGGGTGGTGGTGACTTTAGATGATTTTTGTGTCCATCACTTGTGAATTTTTGGAATTTTGAGCTTAAAAGTGCATAATATGCCCATTTTCGATCTTATTTAGTCGCGATTTGCGGGGAACCTGAATTTTTTGTTTTGACACTTGTTGATATAATCGTAGAGTACTATTTCTTAGCTTAAAAATGAATTATGCCAAACATTTCTAAGAATTTTTTAAGCGAAGATATTCCATTTTAAAAATAGGTATACGAAATGTCAAACTGTTTTTACTGCCCATAAGTATGCAATGGATGTTGTTGAACATTTTCAATAGAATGACTAGCCTTCTCTGCTGTTCCTACATGGCATACTTTTGGGCAGTAGAAAATTAAGTCATTTCAAAACCTTGTATTAAAAACGGTATATCTTCGCTTTAAAATATAGTAGAATTGTTTGGCATACGTCTTTTTGAAGCAGAGAAATGGTTCTTTACAATGATTTCATGATCGGTTCCATTGCATATGTGAGTTTTTCCCAAAACACTCCTAAAAAGTGTTAAAATAGTAATTTTAAGCAATTTTAAGCTATAGCTTCCACAAATCTACACGTGACGGACCATTTCCCAAAACAAATTTCTAGTTCTCCAAAAGATAATCATCTAGAATCACCACCAACCCTTCTATAAACTGAAATGAAGTTTAGCTTTGTTGCCTTGTATAATCGTCACGCTAAGAGCAAATATGGTTCAAGCCAACTTTCTCTATTCTCCAGCTCTGAGAATAGTCACAAATGCCCAATGCCTTGCTTAGGCTACCACAGTCTTCATAATACTGTCTTAAAGCATTGTGGTAAAACCTTAAAATTGTTGAGATGGTAAGAAAAGTAATGAATTTTTTGCTAAATTTTCATGTTAAAGCCCTTTCGTCACAGTATTTCATATAATTAGAAACACCTTGGCTTTGCTTTGATGCTCATGTGCTGTGAGGAAGTGTTTTAATTTATGTGAAATACTGTGACAAAAGTAATTTTCTGTCGTTCTGAGTACAAGCCTTTAGTCTCTTTTTCTACACTTTTATTTATTTTTCAATTTATTCTTTTAAAGCCAGTTATATCAGATATGACCTTTTCTTTTAGGTTAAAGATTATCCTATCTACTAATATTAAATACTGCGAAATTGATGAACGCATTATTAAATATGATCAGCTTAGTCAAACAAGGAATTGTTAGTAAAAAGTGTATGAATCCTTCTTTTTTATACATTTATACTCCAATTTGAAAAGTAGCTAATACCATTTAGGGCTGATTTCTCTTCTTCCAGATAGCTGCTTTGTGTCAGATAAGCTTACAATTTACTCTGCAATTTGTAAGTTTATGTGACATATGTAGGAGATGAGAAATCGGCCCTTAGACCTGCTTTAAGATAAGTGAACACAAGTGAAGAATATCAGTCGAAAACAATAACTACAAGAAAGATTATATACATATATATTATATTATATACAGATTTAAACTGACGCCTATGCGAGGTCTTATCCCAAACACACTTTGACTCTGAAATGGCTCCATTATAATGGAGCAATGCTAACAAATCTGATATATTTATGAAATACTCATAAATTTCGAAAAGCCTCAATTATTTGATTTAAATTCACTTTTCAAATACTTTCGATGTTTCTCTACGATTCTCAAGACTTCCAGGACATGCGCAGCTCAATACCCATCCACAGGCACAGCTGTTGAGCAAATATCCGGCATTCGGCGAGTGGTGAATTTGACAACTTTGTAATCACTGATAAGAGCCACTGATAAGAATGCATTGGTACAGGTGCAGCCATAACAACAACAAAAACAACAACAAAAATTTCAAGTAGAATAATTGCTTAATGATTTCATCAGTCTACACAATGCTGGCTGGCGGGGGGTAATAGGGAGATAATGCGGCAAACTAGAACCCATGAAATGCGCAACGCTGCAGAAGTAATTAATGTGCAACGTTTTACAATTAGGCAAACTGCCTCAACCTCAATTATGCAGTCATCTCTAGCGAACACTGCAGCAGCAGCAGCTGTGACCCCCCCAGCGAGTCTTCGTCGTTTGCTTTTAATAGGAAATTCATGGCCGGACGGGGGCTTTTTTTCTGTTTTTGGTGGTGGAGGCTAGGACAGACTTTTAATTATGATAATTACATTGTTGTCGTGCACGTTTGCTAACAGCAGCTGCCACCTGAGTGCAGCAAATGTCATTTGCGCCTCCGTCAAGTGATAAAGAGAAAGAGTTGAATGCATCCATAAATTAGATCAATTTATGCTTGGTCTATGATGTACAAATATAATATTTTGATAATATTTGAGGCAAAATTTATTAAGCGAAAAGGCTGACAACTTGTCTTTAAGGACTTGAAAATTTTTGAGTTTTTCGATTAACTTGCTGGTATTTTAATTTGGGTAATTGTGGTCAACACGCAAGTTGAATGATATAAAGATGCGTAATTGCCAATGTTGACCCCAGTGAATAGTTGTTATACAAATTGAAGCAAGGCTTAAGTTGGGTAATTGAATTAGTCGTTGCTTTCCGCTTGTCACAAGCTATCAATAGTTTTAGTTATGCAGAAGAAAATGTGATTGAAGAATGAGAACTTTTGTAATAGTTGTCAGCACATGAATTACACCATAAAGTGATCGTGACAAAGTTATTTCAGCGTTCCACGTCTTGATATAAAAAGGGTGATACTCCAACGCTGGGACATACTAATGACTGATAATCACGGTTGCCACTTGAAAATATTAAATTACACCAAAAAAAAAATTAAAAAAGATCCATGTTCATTAAAAAAGAGCCAACAAGTCTTGAGAACTCTGAATAAGTATTGGTCTCTATGTCAAAATACTAAAATAACAACTTGATCTTATCAAAATGACTTATTCGAGTATACTTAAAGAAATAACACTTCCTATCTGTAAAAAAACTTCCTCTTTATGAACAAGCACTTTATTAACATATCGTTAAGGGCACATATCTCATCTGCTGCTATTTGCCAGATGAACTTAGAATTTACTCTGTTACTTGATAGTTTATGTGACAGTTATTGCTTTGCAAAAGATGTGAAATCGGCCCTTAAAGGTTATAATTGCTTCCTAAAAATACGGGAAACACACTTCAGCTTTTATTCCTTATTGCCATATATTTTATTACATTATAAAAACTAAACAGTCAATCGGTTCTCTCTAAGATCGGTTACTTCTCTATATTTCTATGTATTTTACAGACCAGACATAATGTGGCTCCGTACTCGTACTCAGCTCCTTGCAAAGTATTATATTTGAAACTGAATCAAATTCGTGATTTGCAACAATTTGCCGAACCTGCTCCAAGTAAAACTCACGCACCTTTTTCTTTACTTATAAAATGGTGGATTTCCTTATACACTTGCTATCCATATATTGTGGCTAAGTTCGAAATTATATCTATAAGAGTGTGCAACAATTTCCAGTATATTGAAGGGTTGGTGGTGATTCTAGATGATTTTCGTGTGTTGAACACAAATCTGTTTTCGAAAATGGTCTATCCCTTCTAGATTTTCGGTAATTTGGGATTAAAGTAGCTTAGAATGCCTACTTTGATCTTTTTTAGGGGCGTTTTGTAAAGGAGGTTACTTTGTTTTGAGTCTCTTTAATAATATGTTACGGTACTATTTCTTAGCTTTAAAATAAATCATCCCAATCAATTCTAAGATTTTCTGAAGCGAAGATATTATACCATTTACCTAAATATATCTGGTCTTACTTCGCAGAATTTTTGGAATTTTTTTAATTTCTACGTCTTTTCGGGCTCCATGAAAAGAGCCAATTCCAATAAAAATGTGCCAGTGCACCAACAGGAAAAAACAACACCATTTTTGGTGCAAAAACACCAAGTGTGGCAAGTGTGTGGTGTATTGGCAAAAGCCGCCTTAGCTCAGAACTCTAAATCAAGGTTGCAACCCCGTCCTGAACCAAACTTTCTAAATTATCAACCGGAACCTAGCCCCCGCTGCTTGAAAAAGGGTTCAGTTCAAACTTATGCACACTCGCAACATGCATACAGCAAGGGTAGGTCTACTGAAACCGCCCAGCACTCCCTGGTATTAAGGATTGAAAGATCACTTGAAGTAAGACACTTCTCTTGAGTAGCATTTCCTGACATAGACGGTGCCTTTCTCTCTGCCTTAACTCTGTCTTGACATATGTAAGAGCGCAGATGTACCTCTAAGTAAGATTCATCGATCAATTGTTTACCAGCAGGACAATGTACTCCCTACTTGGCGGTGCAACTGCTCGCAAATGTGTTAACAGAGGCACTCCGCAAGGAGGTGTTCTCTTTCCGCTGCGGTGGGTTGTAACAGTTAACCAACTCCTTCGGCTTCTGGAGGCGGAGGGACACGTAGTGTTGGCTTACGCGGGTGATATTGCCATCTTTAAATGTGGAATGTTTCCTCAAACGCTGTGTGACCGCTTGCAGACTGCACTAACAACACTTGCTCAGTGGACAACATCTTGTGGCTTGGGCGTAAACCCAGCTTTTCACCAGAAAGTAAAAAATTTCTGATCTTGTCCCTTCAAAAATTTAAATCATAAGCCCGTCACATTTAGCAGCAATTACCCAAAAAAAAATTTGCCCGCTGGACACGTATAAGCTTTGTAGTCTAAAAAAATCACATATTCAGTCCTTTGGGAAAACTTCTCTGTTCAGTTGGTAACCAAAAATGTAGCTTATATCATTTCAAAATCTGGCACAAACAATTTTTTCCATTCGAATGAAATTTGAACAATATTTGTTGCATAGTTTCAGGTTGCTTTGCTGCAACTTTTTTTTTGCTCTCTCATGGCGAGTGGTTGGAAAAATGCTTTTCATAATTAATGAAACTGACGGGAATGCAAATGTTTCGTTTAGCTCGTTTTGTGTGCCTGCTCTTGTCAGCGGTTTTATGTGCATGTGTCGACGCTAAAAAGTATGCTACACAATTTATGGCGCATTCTCTGTCAATTTTCCCTGCAAAGTTATGGCCCCTTTAAATAGAATGGTTTAAATGTGGCGAATAAGGATGATGTAGCATGCAATTAGCATGTCCAGGCCAACAAACAAAAAAAAAATGTAAATAATAAAAACATATTGTTGACATGTCGAAATGTCGACCAACCTAAATAAAAATAATAAAAAAAAACTTCACAGCTTTTAATACGCAGTCAAACGAAAAACAAAATGTGGAACAATGTCAGTCGGACGATTAAAACCATCAGCCCTAGAAACCATTCATTCAATACAGCTGAAACTGTGAAAGTAAGTGGAACGGATATGCAATATTCAGTGGGAAACCATTTACCCAAAGCAGACCCATTGTTGGCAAATGCGTATGGACATCCGTATGAAAGCACAGAACTCAGAGATGGTAAAAAATAGATGTTCGACATATATGTCCCATATACTTCTTATACTTGAAGGCATATCTAGTTAAAGTTTACAGTTTTGTAGATAAATGTTTTTTACTTTCTACACCCAAAAAAAATTTGTATAAAAATCAATTTGGTATCATTTTTGTTGTATCAATATAAATCTAGAGTGTATCAAATTGATATTTTGGGTATTATTTTTGAAACTTGGAATATTAATTTGATACGCAAAAGTTTTAATTTGAAGCTAACAAATTATTGAATGCCAACGAATGTTAGTTCGAAATTTCGAAAAGTATTGCTCTTATTTGAAACGAAGCATGCCGAATGTCACAGCTGGCCAGGCTTGACTTGTCACATTTAGTTTTTTGGATTTTAGTGCAAACGCATCAGTACTTAGTTAAAAGTTAAAAGTTAAAAGTTAAAAGTTAAAAGTTAAAAGTTAAAAGTTAAAAGTTAAAAGTTAAAAGTTAAAAGTTAAAAGTTAAAAGTTAAAAGTTAAAAGTTAAAAGTTAAAAGTTAAAAGTTAAAAGTTAAAAGTTAAAAGTTAAAAGTTAAAAGTTAAAAGTTAAAAGTTAAAAGTTAAAAGTTAAAAGTTAAAAGTTAAAAGATAAAAGTTAAAAGTTAAAAGTTAAAAGTTAAAAGTTAAAAGTTAAAAGTTAAAAGTTAAAAGTTAAAAGTTAAAAGTTAAAAGTTAAAAGTTAAAAGTTAAAAGTTAAAAGTTAAAAGTTAAAAGTTAAAAGTTAAAAGTTTAAAGCTAAAAGTTCTAAGTACACTTTCCCACACGACATGCTGCTTTTATATTTACAAGGTAAGTTTAAGCAACTAAGCATTCCTATCTCTTGCCTACTTTAAAGTAGGCAATGTTTTTAATAAGGAACGATTCAGAATTATATTTATGTTATATTTGGCTTAACACAAGATTATATTGTAAACCTATTAATGGTTCGAAAATCTGGATGAATTTACAATGTGGATTATGTATGACGCTGCCATAACTGGCCATCATTTGCGTTCTAATAGAACATTTTATAAGGAAATAAAGTTTGCATACTTTGAAGGGCATTAATAATGATGATTTTAGTGTGTATAAACGTAGTATCTGGCAATAAGAAAGAACAGCACAACTCGAGCTATGTCAAACTGAGATTTAAATGCCAATGGATTCCTCGATATCAATTCTATATTGTTTCAAATCCGATAAGATGATTTCATAATCTGATAAGTGGTTACAAAAATATAACGGTAAATCAAAACAATTTAAGGCTGAAGAAATGTAAATAAGTTTTAGTCTGAACTTCAATCTGTGCTGTGGTCGTTTCAGCGCTTTGTAAGATGACGCACAATGCAAGAGGTTCGAATATGCAACAGAGGCGCTTTTCACGTTTTTCACTAAGGGTCTCTGCGAAGGCGAAAATATCTACATGTATGGGTTCCAGTATGAGGCATACCATTACAGTGACTTCTGACTAAACATCTAAGTGGACATGGAAGATGCAGAGGGGGAGAACAATGTTTCCCATAGTAAGGTTTCCACATTTCATTTCCTTGGTGTTAATAAAACACATTTTGTAAGAGTGAAAAAAAAGGTGTGTATGTGTCTTCTTTTTAGAAAAGTTATGAACAAACATATCTTATTGACCTGGAGAATGCTAAAAGTTATATGATTGATATTCAGAGAGGTCACTAAATCAGCCTGCTAAAAGTAATGGGATTGATATTCAGAGAGTTCACTAAAACAGTCACATTGTTAAAATAAAAGTTAAAAGTTTATTAAATGTTATGTTTTAATCAAAGCGGCCGTTTTTGGAGAACTGAATGGATACTACAAACTTGATAAGAAAAGAAATGGAGTCGATAAAAGCTAGTATCAAAATGATACTAAGAATCGGACAATTGAAATATCAAATTGTAACTAAATAATACAAAAAAGTGTTAACCTGATACAAGTTGGTATCAATTTGATATTCTCGAAATATAATTTTAATACTTTCGAAAGTATAAGCTTGATACTTGGAGTATTAAAGAGTATTTAAGACTCAATAGTTTCAAATAGATGAATAAATAGTGTCATTTTGATGATTACTTTCTTTGGGAGTACATATAATATATGTCTATTTATACCATCCTGTGGAGTCGAGAAAAAAAGCCAGGTCCTTTAAGGGCAGATCTGCCACACTGTCCAGGTCTTTAAAGAATGGTTTTCCCAGATGCTAGGTATGCTTCCCAAGAAGTGCAGCGCAGTCGGAACGAAGGTTTTGGATGCTTTTTATCTCTTCCTCATTCCCACAACTACGACAGAAGTCATGGTGGGGGGCGCGCATACTGATGGCCATGTGACCTTTGGTGTAGTGCCCCTTTTATGACTCCGATCCTAGTTGTAATCCTGTTCTTGCTAAGGTATAGAAGTTGGAAAGTTCCTTTGGGTGAGTATCTGGGACAGAGTGATCGGCAGATGTGACAGCCAGGTGCGAGGTCCCATTGACGTTCCGCTCTAGTTGTGGATTTCTGATGTACTTCGGTCATGATGTCCTGCAGGGGTATTTGTATGTTCGTTACGGCTTGTGTCGTGGGTAGCGCTGAATTTCGTTGCTTGGTATGCCGGCATGGCCAGGTACCCAGTCGAGAGTGATGGAGTGTTGCTGGATCTGGTTCCAGGCTGTCACCGTGTTGCGGCGTTTGATGACAGACCTCTAATGGCAGCCTGACTGTCGACCAGAATTGAAATGTTCCTTGAAGTTTCGTCCAGGGTGTAGATTAATTTGGTCGCTTGCCAGATTTCATAGATCTCTGCCTGAAATACGCTGCACTAGTCCGGTAAGCGGAGTGAGAGTTGTGTCGCTAGTTCTTAGGAGAAGATGCCCGCTCCAGTGCCCTCCTCCGTCTTCGAACCGTCTGTATAGATGGTAAGCTCGTTGTCCCTGATGGCAGTTTCTTGCTCCCATTGCTCTCTCTCGGGGCACCAGGTTCTACAGAAGTCACTTCCCTATGCCTCTGCAGTTTTTCCTACTTCAAGCAGGATGCTGCTGTGGTCTGCAGTAGATGCTTTGAGAAGTTTCAGTTTCCGGAGTCATGCTGCACTTCTCGCAGCTGTATACTTCAGAAAAGTGTCTACAGGTTCCAGGTTTAGAATTACATTCAGGGCCGCCTGGCGGGTAGATCGCAGGGATTCTGTTATACCAGCTCTTTGAACCTTATGGAGGATGTTTAGATGGGATTTGCAGTTAGCTGCCTTCCACCAGTCCAGCGCTCCATATGTAAGAATAGGTCTGATGACCAATTTATATGACCAGTGAATGATATACGGTTGCAGTTCCCACCTCTCCGCTGACTCACAAATACTATTGCAGCGGCTGAAATTCTGTCTGATTGATCGTTTGCCTGCCTTGGCAGTGCTATTATCCAAGGATAACGAAAACCAAATTAGTAAGCAGCAGTTAAAAGTACAAAAGTTGTTGCTTTACCTTTGCCTAATACTTATTTCTAAAAACCCAATCCTCCATTCCCTACATAATAAACTTCATAAGCAGCAATTTGTAGACAAAGACCGGAAGCCATTTAGCTGGTTTCCGTCGTTGCGCCGGATGCATGATTCGGGCATGTGCCACGTGCTATGGTAGCTAATTGAATCGCTTGCTAAGAATTTGCATTGGTCAGAGGCATACAAATCAATTGCTTAACTAGGATAACAACAGTTGCTGCTGTTATTGTTGTTGTCGCTTATTTATTTGCACAGCGATAAGACATTAAAAGACTTTCAGAGCTTTGTGCTCCCCGGACTGGACCCAGAGTCCTGGACCGTAATGCGCTTAAGTCGGCACTAAGTCATGTTGAATCTGCAAAGTTAACATTGTAAAATGAACGAAGGCAAACCCCAAAAAGGGCACACAAATTTATGGCCAGCCTGGAACTAAACTAAAGAGCAGCTTGGGACTGAGGATTGAGGATTGTGTCTGCAAATCGATTGGTTGATGTTGATGATGATGCTGATGTTGCTGGGGCATCCCAAGTTGATTTGAATTTATTACAAAACGCATTTAGTTCACTTTCATTTCGTTCACTAGGCACGTAGTCGTCCGGCAACGCAACTAAATTACTTACAAACAAAATATGCCTGAAGCTGAAGACGTTGGTTAATTTTTAATCAAAAAAAAAAAACGGAAAATGGAAAAAACACCTCACCACAACAATTGGCAAACAAACTACTTTCGTGCAGACTCAGCTGTTTCTGGCCACTCGGAAATTGTATTCGTCCACTTGGTTCATTTACTTATATGTGACCAGGCAGATACTGTCGTCGTTTTGTCATCATCATCAATTTGGTCTTCCTTTTGGCCCAGCTCGGTAAGTCATGCAAACTGTTACTTTGAAAAGTCCATTGCAATTGCCTGATGGGGTGGGATGGCGGAGGGAGTGTCTTAAGTAAGTTCTTCAAGTTGGTACACTGAAATAAATAAGAGACATCTTTTTCTTACGTTTAAGACAACTTATTATTATGAGGTTTGTTTTTAGAATCTATACTAAAAATTCCCAAATAATTATACATTCAAAACTATATCTATGGATTACTACCAAAGTTTATCTCAGTGTTCATCTCTCAGTTGAAGTGGCTCATTGGCCCGTTTCTCGTCTTCGGACTGCTGTAATTCGTTGTTAAGCAAAATGTTAATACAATTGCTGTGCAAGTGGCTGCTGTTGCTGCTGCCACAAGTGCTTTAAGGATATGGTATGTGAGTGCGTACGTGTGCCACTTCAACATCTTCGAACTGCAAACTGAAACTGAAGCAGTCTCTCTCACTGTTGATGCTGCGTCAACAGGTTGAACAGGTTAACAACAGCAACCTACCTAAATCAATTTCCCAATCATTCAACAAAGATTTGCTTGCTTAACTTTGTATTAAATTAGTGGCAATTATCTCTCCGAGGAGGCAAGAAGTATATAAATCCAAAAGAGCTAACAACTTTTATGCCGAAATTAATAGCTTACCTTTTACAACAAAATGAAACTTTTCAAAGTAAAATACACAAATTTCAAATTTCAGGAAAATCAAAAAATACGCAAAACTATGCCAGCAAACTTTTGTCAATGGCTTAACTTGCCACAAAGAGGAGGAAAAGGGTAGGCAAGGTGACAGTGGTCTCACTTGAATGGAGTCAACTCGAAATAAGAAATTGCCAACATTTGTTTCAAAAAGGACCCAAAAACTAAGAGTTGCTTTCTACTGAGCTGAGCTGTAGTGTGTCTGCCTACTGGGCATTTAATGTCATTGGTCCTTCGAGCGGGATAAATGTCTTATGTTTCAACTATATACTGAAATACCAAACAACTAAACATTACACCACAAAGTCAACTCTTATAATCCCTAAATATGACCCAATTGTTACCAAACTTTTGATTTTAATTTTGCAATTTTTGACCACTGTGCTATGCATGGACGTACTCAAGTAAATTACAAGCTTTCAGAGTCTTGTTGGAATATTTAACCGCAGCTATGTTGAAGCAAGTGTTATCTACACACACACACACACACACAGAGAGAGAGATGCAAGCAGGATCCATATGCGCCAGCATATCAAATGGGGAATTTTACAACCGGCATAAGAAACTCACTTAACGTGGGCGGGTGATGGCACATTATGTGGCCCAATGCGGCGAGTAAAAGTTAATTTCGCCGGAAAATGTGTGCCAGACAAATGGGTGTATGCCTGGCCCGGGAAGGCGCGTCAGTAAAAACATTTGCCTAAACTATGCCATTAACATGCAAAACTTTCAGGCCTGTCCCCACCATCCCCCAGCACTCTTCAGTCTTTGCCGAAGCACGTAAATACTTGCCAGAAACTTGCACGAATTAACAACAAAAGTTCGTCCGGCTTGTGTGTGACGGAAAACTTGGATAAAATAACACAAACTGCCACTGGCAAGTGACAATAACAGTTTCCCAGTTTTCCCAAGAAAGGATTGACAGGCACTGCCAGTGCCAAATGTCAAACAATTTGTGGTGTCTCCATATTTAAAGCTTAAAACTTTATGACAAATTCAGGCACATAAAATTGTCCCCAAAAAACACTCGGTCCAATGTGGACTGTGTACTTTATCCAACTATAACTCATTATGGCTAATGAGCATTATTTGTGCCCAACGCATAACAAACTCAATTTTGCCCGAGATGGAGACGGTGACGTCGCGTCTCAAAGGGCGAAATTAGTTTGACTTGTCGGGGACAGACAACTCCTCACACACACACACACAGAGGCAAATGAATGTCAACTTTGGCTTTGCCAACGGATTACGATTACTGACAACGACGAGTGACAAGCAGTACGGAATGTGGGCGGACAAAACATAATTACGCCCCCTTTTTATCCCAGTTGATTTTCCTTCCTTTTTTTTGAATGAAACAATTGTTAAGCTTTGGCTATCTTTGGCTAAGTCCTAATAGAAAACAAGCAGGAAAGTTGGTTAAGCACGACTATTAAAATACCCTTTACTGGTGTTAATCTTATCTATACCTATAAATCTCTAGGCCCGACTGACTGATTATCAACGCACAGCCAAGACCGCTTATACTAGAAATCTAAGATTTGGCATAGGCCTTCGTTTAGTTATGCAGACGCGCGCAAAAAGTTTGTATATGGTACATAAATGAGCAATGGGAATGAGCATGAGAGAGTGAAATTAGGTATGCGTGTAGAGCAGGGGCCGGCAAAACACACATGCTCATTTTGCAGTTGCGTGCGCGCTCTTATTTAGCACTTCGTTGTTGTTGCAAAAGAGAGCAGCATAAGCTCGAATACTGTCGGTGTGTCGACGTCGCTGCCGCAGAGCGCTGTTGTAAGCACATTAGATAGGGACGCGCCGGACTCTGGTGTAGAGCAAAGAGAAAGGGGTGGTGAAGAAGGTGTGAAAAGGGAACAAAGACGGGTGACGAGGGGGGAACTGTGGGTTAACAATGACTTAACAGTGTCTTAGCAGTGACTTAACAGTGGGGGAACAGTAAGGTATTATCGCTAGACCTGAAGTTTACAATGTAGTCGTGCGGGAGAGAAATATTTTCAGCATTCACTTGACAGGAAGGAACTAATATATAATTCTGGAGTGTCCGAGCGCCTAGAAAATATGCTTGGGTCCCTTAGGACGGAATAAGATACAAATTTAACAAGTTTACAGGCCACTGCATCTACCAAGCAAAATTTAGATTTATTTTTATCAGCTGTGAACTCGAAACTGTCTACAAGATAAAATGAGGCCAATCATATTAATATCCAACTACACAGTTTCTTCAATTTCTTAAAATCTTAGTGTTCAGCTAGTATACTTATATATCTGTAGGCCCAACTGACCGACTGACTAACAGATTATCAACCCACTGCCAATACCGCTTACCTTAAAGATCTAAGATTTGGCATAGATGAAAGAAAATTTGTAAAATTTGACCGCGAAGTGGGTGAAAATGAGAAAAAAAGAGGGGATGTAACTCTCTATTTTCTCTGTCTAATGTCTCCATACGTAAGTGAAACCAACAACAGTCGCAAAAGGAATAACAGTTACGTTCTCAAATGTTCTTACGACATTTCTGCTCTCATGATCAAAATCCGTTGTTTGTTTTTGTTGTTTCTGCATGCCTTTTTGTTTTATACACATACCTAATTTGTGTAAATGTGTGTCGTTTACTCTTGCGCTCACTCTCGCGCTCTCTCTCGCACTCTGAGCAAAAGCGCTTAGTTCAAAATGTTGGCTGAGCGCGATACCTGTTGTAGTTGTATCATGGTAGGTACCAATATCAACTACATACATACATATGTACATCTTTGTGGGTGTGTGTGTGTGCATGCTGCAGGTGGGTTGTGTGTTTGTGGGTGTGTGGAGTGAAAAAGGTGTTAACAGTGGGTTAACACTGAGTGACGAGAGGGAAACGGTGGGTTAACAGTGACTTAACAGTGACTTGACAGTGATCAAACAGTGACTTAACAGTGACTAAACAGTGACTTAGCAGTGACTTAACAGTGCCTTAGCAGTGACTTAACACTGAGCTAACTGTGACTTAGCAGTGACTTAGCAATGACTCAAAAGTGACCTAGCAGCGACTTAACCGTGATTTAACAGTGACTTAACAGTGATTAAGGATTGAGTGAACAGTTAAATATACAATCAGATTTATCGTCGTAAAGGGAGTCCCTGACAACCACTCTTTCTTATACTTCTATATCCTTTGTGATCATCTGATCTGTCTGGCTTTATTTATAAAGAGCTTAGATTTCTATTTTTTGTTTGCTAATACAGAGTATCAACTATTCGAATCTGTGACTCTCCCTTCAAAAAATTTCACTTCATTTCTTTAAAAAGAAAACTTGACAAACAGATTCGCACAATGTTGTGTGAGTTAAACGAAGGCCATAAATTGGAACTGGGGGGGGTTTCTCCGCTTGAATGTGGTGATTACGGGTCCTGCAAATGACTTTAATCACATGTAAACAACAAACCGCCTCATAAATGCTTATGTCCCTCAGCGAGCAGGAGGCGGAAACAATAAACGTGGCCAAAAGACCTATATGCAAACGTCAATAACAAATGTAAAGCAGGCACACACACATATATGTATGCATGCGTAGGTATAAATAAGACTGCCGTTTTGCTTACTTAACAAAAAAACGAAAACAGGCCGCATGGGGCAATTATTACACGTGCCCCAGAGCGCAGTCGTCGCCGTCCTTCTCAATGAACTTAAGCCTCTGCCAGCCTGAAGGGAGCCAATTGAGGCTCGATTGGCGGATTTGCGTAGGGCGTATGCTGCTCGTACAATTGAAATTTAAATTTTATGCCTCTGACGTCGGTTCGTGGGCGTGGTATACGTGCACGCACATGGCGGTCTTTTTGTTGTGGGAATGGGAAGGCGTGTGGGGTTCTGCCCATGAAATTGATAATGTGTGATTTAATGTCTTTTTAACGGGTTTTAATGCGATTTCCAGTTAAATGAGGCGTGTCATTTTCGCCCCCACCCTCCCTATTTTGGGGTGCATTGATTTGTGTCGAAGTGTGAAGGTATTCGTCTGCAACAATGATTTTGGTAGGCGAAGTAAAAGGTGTAAATGACTTTTTAATTTGATTGCGCAAGCCACAAGAAAGATGAAAACCTCAAGCCAAAAAGTAGGCCACACTTTTTTTTGGATGTAAGGCCAGAGCCAGCTGTTGCGGCCAATTGGCACCATTGGATATATACCCTATTTTACGGACAAAAAATTAGTTTTCAAGTGTTTCAAATAAAATTATATTTAAATCAGGGCTGCAAGTCGGTTATTAACCGAAACGTTTTGAACCCGGAATTCTGACTTTAATTTAAACCTAACTAAAGTTTGAAAATATTCTGAAACTGAACCTGTTCCAAGCTTAAATTTTCGGCTCGGTTCAACAAAATCAAAAACATTCTGAAATCTAAAGAATTTGTTGTTATCTGTTCATCATTGTGTGACAATGACTCGAAACCGTTATTAAATTATAATTGATTTTTGATGTGAAACATTTTTTAATTTCGGAACGGGAATGTCACGTGATGCTGACGTCACAAGTGGGTTTGCAGAGGATTTGTGGTGGGAAAAAGAAATGAAACGAGTGTGGAAAGAGGGGGGAAAGAGGGGAAAAGAGTTGTAAAGAGGGTGAAAGAGTTGGAAAGAGGAGGAACAGTGACTTAACAGTGACTAAACTGTAAACAGTAACTTGACAGTGACTTCACAGTGACTTTACAGTGACTTAACAGTGACCTAACAGTGGGTTAATAGTGAGACAGCTTGTGATTTTGGAATTAAGTAACTAAGAATGTTTCTTCTCCTTCTGTTTTTCTCCTTGTTGGTATTGTCAGTGCCTTGTTATTTATAGTTATGAGCAAACATAACTCATTTAACCTCCCCTGAAGCATGAGAAAATCATGAAAAAAGGTAGCATAAAAAAACAATTATTTGTAACCTTTTTCAGCCCAAAAAAATTCCAACTTAATGTTACACGAATTAAAAGTGCCTAATTGTGGCTCAACCAAAAATCAATAGCCCCAAATATTTCATCAACTCAGAATATGGCTGTTTCAGCATGGTCTTCTCTCTTTTGTGTGGCAATCGCTTTGCATACACATAATCGGCTCAATATACCTATACCTCAATAAGTACGTGAACAGTTTGTAGCTGCAATTCATTCGCTCGATTGCTTCCCTCAAATGCTATTGCCACACACTCACACACTCGCCTCTTACATATTTGCCCCCTTCTCGCACAAGCAATTCTTTGCACGTATTTGCCGTGTGTTCGATTGAGTGCATCCACTAAGGTGCATTTTTCATTTGAACCGTAAAGGATTTTGCGTTGCGATTTCCATGCTGCATACAATTTACGTTTTGCTGTTGCTCAATTAATTGCAACCAATGAAAAATTTGCCCGTAATTTTTAGAAACCTTGACTCATTTTGTGTTGTTGTTTTGATATAGATAAGCATGACATTAATTTACTTGAGCAATTTTAAAGTAATTTTGCGATCATCAAATGGCGCAAAACAGATGACACATATAGAGAGAGAGAGACAGAGAGAACATGTTTCATTCAGCTGCCACAAGCAACTAATATAATTTTGTTTTTACAATGCAAACCTTGCTTTTATAAATTTTTGAATTGTTGTGTAAAGCACTCTATTTAATTTAATCAACTGTACAAAAAATCTGATTTATGCAAACAGTGTGCAAAATTATATTGTTTTCATGCATTTTTCTATTAAATTATTTGTTCTATTTATTTTGTAAGAATTAGGGATGAATTTCAGTCAAAATATGTTTCAATGTTTTACAAACTAATTAAATTATAAATTTTTAATGTGGATAAACAGGCCAATTGTGTGCACACATTGTAGATGCATGCTTAAACTAATAGCTATTAGTTAATTTAAGTGTAATCAACTAGAATCTCTATAGTTGTAATTCAACCCTTTAGAGAAGAACCGGAGTCTTCGAGTGTTTGTTTATAAAGAAAAATAGAGGAAAGCTAACTTCGGCTAGACCCTTGCAGCTTGTATAATTTATATAAATTAAGTTTTTAAATGATTTTCGTCGAACATTCTCTGCTGAGTTATTTTCCAAACTCAGCAATAGATGACGATACTACTTTAACCATTTGCTAGCCAGTTTGTTATATGGCAGCTTTACGATATATTCATGAGATTTTGACCAAACTCCACAAAAATTGTGTGGAAACCGAAAATATTCATAACTGAAAAGTATAAAGACGCTACCATTGAAAACAAACTAGTTTATCTCATATCTCATATCTCATCGCATATAATATTGATCAGTAAGAAGTTTGGGAGTGATAACATTGAAAACAAAAAAGTTTTTTCTACTAAGACTTTTTTCAGACCCAACTTTTGTATGGCAGCTATACTTTATAATTGTCCGATTTTTATCAAACTTGTTGGAATTATGTGAAAACTTATAAATACGAGGATTGGGGACGTTTGCGTTGAAGACAAAAAAGTTTTAATTACTAGAACTACTTTTTCGACCGATCGTTCCTATGGCAGCTATATGCTATAGTCATATCCGATTTGGATCAAACTTGGCAGAATTGTGTAATAGCATATAATATTGATCAGTATGAAGTTTGGGAGCCATAGCATTGAAAACAAAAAAGTTTCTACTAAGACTTTTTTCAGACCCAACTTTTGTATGGCAGCTATTCTATATAGTTGTCCGATTTTCATCAAACCTGAATTATGAAAAGGCATAGAAAACTAATAAAAACGAGGTTTGGGGACGTTTGCATTGAAAACAAAAATGTTTTTCTCACTAGAACTACTTTTTCAACCGATCGTTTCTATGGCAGCTATATGCTATAGTCATCCGATTTGAATCAAACTTGGCAGAACTGTGTAATAGCATATAATCAATAATCAGTAATAAGATTTGGAGCGAGAGCATTGAAAACAAAAAAGTTTCTCCTACTAAGACTTTTTTTCTGATATATGTTTTGTATAGCAGCCATACTTTATAGTTGTCCGATTTTCATGAAACTTGGTGGAATTATGTGAAAACGTAGAAAACTTATAAATACGAGGGTGTGGGGACGTTTGCGTTGAAGACAAAAAAGTATTTCTCTCTAAAACAAGTTTTTTGACCTATGGTTCTTATGGCAGCTACACACCTGATCATATTAATAGGTACACACCGGAATTTTTTAATTATAGATGGTTTTTTCGTACTTTTAGTGTTGACAACTTTTTAATTTTTGGTTTTTTGTTGTTGTCAATGTCTGGCCACACTGTGACAAAAAGTTGAAAGAGGGGCTGCCCCGTATATCAAAGCTTTTCTATAAATTGCGAGTCCACCACACATTTCGCCTGATCATAATAATAGGTACAGTCTCCGTTTCTCACAAGTATCAAGTGAATGATTTTGTAATCAGTGATCTTTTCGTAACTAAAGGTAAATTAAGTATAGCTCCTGTCAATAAAGAGAATTAAATAATTATTATTTTTTAGAAAAAATGGGTCGAAATTCTCATTGTACTAAAGAAGAAGCTCGATTGGTTCTTAGTCTGAGAAAAGAAGGCAAATCTTTACGAGCCATCGCCAAATTAATGAACAGGTCTCATAATTTTGTTAAAAATGCATTAGAAAGAAAGCCAAGACAGGAAACCCGTGGAAGGCCTCAAAAAACAACAGAAACCCTTGACCACTACATAGTAACTTTGAGCAAAAGGGACCCATTTAAGTCATCGAAGGCTATTGCAGCCGAAATTGGGAATTCAGTTAGTGCTCCAACTATCCGAAGACGACTACAAGATGCCTACCTACCAGGAAGAATTGACAGAAAAGTCCCACTTATGCGCAAAAAAAATATCACCATGAGGCAAGCTTTTGCAAGGGACCACAAAGACTGGGTAGGATGCACCGGGGAGAAAAAATAGAGAAACGTATTATGGAGCGATGAAACCAAGATTAATTTGTTTGGGAATGACTGTGAAAGGAATGTTCGATGCCCTAATGGAAAGGAATTCCATCCACGGTTTACAAAAAAAACAGTCAAACATGGAGGTGGCAATATAATGGTATGGGGTTGCTTCTCCTGGTACGGCGTAGGTCCAATTTATCAGACTACGATCAAAATGAATGCTGAAGAGTACAACTTTATATTGGAAACAGTATGCTGAGGAAAATATGCCCTTACGTTGGGTATTTCAGCAAGATAATGATCCTAAACACACATCAAGGCTGTTATCTAAATTTTTCGAGGACTAAAAAGTTGACGTTCTGAAGTGGCCAAGCCAATCCCCCGACCTTAAACCCATTGAAAACTGGTGGGGAGACTTAAAAAAGAAATTGGCAAAGCATTCATTTTCAAATAAACAAAAATTATGGGAAGGTGTCCAATTACTGTGGTATGAGACACCAGTAGAGACCTGCCAGGCTCTTTTTTAAAGTATGCCAAAAAGAATAGCAGTAGTGGCCAAAAATAGAGGTGGATACACTGGATACTAAGTTAGGAAATACTAATTTACCTAAAAAAAGAACACATAATGGAAATAAAAATGTTTTTTCTTACCAGCACATGAAGTGTACCTATTATTATGATCACACTGAAAACGTATCTGAAACACAAAATGATCTCTTTTATGTTATATTATTATTCTATGTTACAATTAAGTTTATTTTATTAAAAACAAATAGTTTAAGAACCAATGAGAACAAATTTTAAGTTTGAAACAATTTATAAAACTGTTTTCTGTTACCTTAAAGTCAGAGTTGATGTGTGTACCTATTAATATGATCAGGTGTGTATATGCTATAGTCATCCGATTTCGATCAAACTTGGCAGAATCTTGTGGCAGCATATAATATTGATCAGTAACAAGTTTTGGAGCGATAACACTGAAAACAAAAAAGTTTCTCCTACTAACACCTTTTTCATATATATATGTTTTGAAAGGCAGCTACACTATATAGTTGTCCGATTGTCATCAAAGTTGGTGAAATTATGTGAAAACAATAAAATCTTATAAATACGAGGTTTGGGGACGTTTGCGTTGAAGACAAAAAAGTTTTTCTAACTAAAACTACTTTTTCGACCGAAAGTCAACCGATTCGGCCGGTTCCGACAAATGTGCAATTAAATTTAGAGGAATATCATTTCCCTTTCAGAGGGTATTATAAATTTGCCCAAACTCCACTCCACCTCCTTACTTATGCAAATTCTAGTTTATCTCTCACTTTTATTAACTAGCGAATTTCCTAACGAACAGTACCGAACCAATAAGTACTTAATTGTGTTAATATTCTTGTGTCTTCCCTTTTAGTTCTTTCAAATGCCTCAAAATTTAACATTCGTTAAACCCAAAAACAAATACTTTTGCAATCTCTCTTCAAGAAGAATATAATTGGGCTAGTATCTGTCTACTTTAAAGTCATAAGTGTACTTTTAAAAACAAAACCAAAAATAAATTATATCTGACATTATTTGTCTAAAGAAAATATGTCAAAAATTTCGCATCTAGGCGGAAAATTGCATTTGAATTGAATTTTCCAGCTTGATTGCATTGAACAAACTTTGTGGTTAACTAGCCAACTTGCCCGCTGCCTCCCAGTGGCAGTGTCAATGCCAACACACGTACCTGCATACATACAATCATGACCAGCACCGAAACCACAACTGTAAAGCTCATGTATCTGTTGTTGTTGTTTTTCTTAAGGTCAATGGCGGAAATTATAAAAAATTGCGTGCTGTAAGAAATAATTTAAAAAAGTAATGTACAAGAGCCGCATGCTTATCAGTTAAAGCTCGAGACACTTGAGTCGATATTCTGCAATTATTTCCGGTTGATGTTTGTGGCCACAACATACATCGATGAGATGGAGATAAGGATGAAGATGAAGTTGGAACTGAAGAGAGTTGTCCCTTGTGGTTAGCACACAAGTGAACATAATTGAGTTGCCAAATGGATTCACGTGAATCAGTGTGTGTGTGTGTGTGTCGGTATCTCGTTTTCATCAGTCTCCCAATTCATACGCGTTTGCAATTTAATGCCTGCAAATGTTTCGTTTATTCATTCATTTCCGGAATCCTCTTGTTTTTTCTTCAAATAGAATCACGTACGCATCTGGACCAATTATTGCTTTTGGGTCAACGAATCGGAAATTTATTATGCAGGAAGTGCGAGCCTTTCACCAAAATTTTTGATAACGTTTGTCATGCCCTGAATCACATTGAGTTTATGCAATTTAATGGGCCCCACAACAATTAACAGCTGAAAAGTCGCCGCCACGTTAATGGTTCAATAAATTTCAATAAAAAATAAATATAATTCATTTTTTGGTATGTGTCAATAAATAACAATGAACCAGGACAGTCGTTTGCCAGTTCAGCATAGTTTCTAGACCAGTGCACAGGTCAAACAACTAAAATTCAACATCAAACAAATCAAGTGTGAACCGTGTGCTAACAAGGTAATATTGAAATAAATACTTGCACCACACGTGGCGTATGAGTGATGCGCTTGCATACCAGCAGCAACACAACCACCCACACGTTGACTCACCATTAGCGTCATAGCCTACCCACTACAGTTTTTTTTGTTTGCCCTGGGTGCGGACTATGTGAAAATTTGCGCTTGACTGGTCAAGTGAAAGTTGCTAATTGTTGAGAGAGCCAAAAGTTAAAACCCAAAGCCGGTTTGCGTTGCAGTCAGTAAGTCTATCTTTGGGTCTTTCTGTCTGTCTGTATGTGTTGCAATTGCCAATGCGGAAAAGAAAGTCTATCAAAAAAAACAAAACAGACAAAAACTTCAATAGCCATAGCAGACCAGATACTAATCGGTTACACATAGTAAAAATGCTACACTTTGCAAAATATTTGGGTAATAAATTTAACAGATTTAACAGATTTATTTCGTTAATAAAAAAAAACTTATGTTTCCTGATGACATATTGTAGCCTTACCAAATGACCTACATGCATGTGGGGAAGAGGAAGAAAAAAGGTTTTATTCGACTGTAAATCTGGAGTTTGAATTGCCATTTTAGATTCTTTGCACTTTCTGGGCTTGTGAGCTGTTTTATTTTAGCATTAGAGATTAGGATCTAAAGGCTTTCTTTCTACGTCAAATTGCTTCTCCGCTGACGGCTGCCCTGCTTTCGAGGATGCACCTATCAATAAGTAGCAGTGCTAGCCATGAAACTGTTTGTTACTTTTTTTATTTTCTTACATAGTCCCGTTTGAGGTTAAAACCCTTGATTTAATGTCAAGTCGAACCCCTAAGATGGGCCGTGTTCACCAGCACACATCAATCATCTATCATAAATCATCCATAAGAAATGTATTTGGATTCTGATGAACGCTTTTGATTAAATCTTTAAGGCAAAAATGAAGCAGTTTCTTAAAAAAATTGAGGGAAGAAGAAGCAGGAATTATGATTTCGCCACTTTTAACATTTTGCATGCTGGCAGCTAAGAATTAATGTTACGCTTATCAGTTAATGTTACCCTTAACAGCACATTTGTGGAGTCTGTGTAAATAGGCTGTGGGCCTCGTTATACTTTGAACAATTGAACTAACATTGAAGCAACTCAATTTCACTTCACCCTTTAAGACATAAGCGATCAACTGAAGTAAAAATAAAATTCATTTGGGTCGACAATTAATTACAGTTGCACTTGCTTCATAAAATTAGCAACAATACAAAAAGAAAAGTTATTTGCTAGAGTGAGAAGTCGAAGTCAATCATATCCAAGCATTTTTTATTATATATTATATATTGGCAGCATGTAGAGAAATTGCCAATTTATCACAACATAACTCTGCTGATCAAGTAGAGAGACCCACAATTAGTTAATTAAATAATACCTCAGACTTTAATTTTTGGCATAATTATATTCTGTACCGAAGGTACATAGAGTATATTAAGTTTGTGCAAAAGTATGTAACAGGGAGAAGGAATCGTTTCCGACCCTATAAAGTATATATATTCTTGATCAGCATCAACAGCCGATTCGATATAGCCATGTCCGTCTGTCCGTGTGTCTGTCTGTCCGTCCGTCCGTTTGAACGAAGAGATCTCAGAGATGGTAAGAGATAGAGGTTTGACATGTATGGGGCATATATTTCTTATACTTGCAGGCAGATCAGATCGGATGAACGATACTCAAGTTATGAGCAAAAAACGGCCAATAAACACCCTACACCCACCCACCACCACAGCATTCTATTGAACGGCAATCTTAGTGAGAGAGAGAGAGAGAGAGAGAGTGAAACTTAGAGATGAGCGCGTATAACTCGTGTGCAAATGCGAGCTGCGACATTAAGGGTACAGAGTATGTTATAGTCGGGCTTGACCGACTTTCTGTCTTGTTTTTTCTGGTCTGGTCACACTGGTAACGAAACATGTGACGAAGTAATCTAAATTACTTACGTCGCATGTGCGTAGAGACTTTTAGGCAACCAAGTTATCTATATTTTCTTTTAACTGGCGGAAGATTTAAATTTTTAAAAACAAACAGCTGAAAAAACATAAGAACAGACCCATTTCATCGGCACGAAAGTCGTCATTACCTTCAAAAAATCCCGGAATCCGCTTGAAGGTCTTCAGAAATATGTTGGCCGTTTTTTATTGTCGTAAACCCAACGAAAATGTACACTTTTAAATCGAGTATACAATGGGCAAAAATTTTTCCTATGTCGAAACTGTAATTTACTGAGTTCTTTAGTGTCGGCAGTCAAGTTTTCTTCCAGAGATACACTGGCAAGTGATTTATCCAGGACCATGCAAAGAAAAGACTGCAAATTTACCAAGTATTATTTGGGCAATGAGCTGAGAAGGGGTTACCCTTAAATGATCTGAGAATTCTTTTATTCTATAATTTTGTGCTTTAACTTTCCAAGCTCTCCTGTTTCACAATAACCAGCAAAGCCCTGCTAAGCCACATTCTTTGATATTTTTTATAGCAACAACAACGTCTTTTCCTCACGTCTTTTCCTCATTTGGTGGAACGAACTCATTTGTTTGTTTATTTCTAACTAATCAGAATCTAACCAGCAATTTTTACTATGAATGTGCATTTAACACTATCACACAAAATTTCAGGCACGTTTGCACATCACAAGCGTTCACCAGAAAAATTTAGCTAAATTAATCGATATCTTGTCATGGATTTTGTGCTGGTCATTACGAACATTGTATTTTTTTCAATATGAGTATAAAGGATCTGGAATACCAAAAAATCTGAGCTGGGTAATTAAACCGCCTTTTCCACTTTTGAAAGCAGACTCTCCCGTAAAAATATATAAGAATGTCTGTCACTTTTTCTCTGGGATGTTAAAATATATCCAAAAATCATTAAGGGGGACAACTTGACGCCGAAAATTCGCTGGGACTTAACAACAGGTCATAACAGTGCTTTAAGAGTGATAGTCGTATCCATTTGAAGCATTCGCATCACCCATCGTTCATTTAAATCGGTCTTGTAATGTTTAATACTCATTGTAGGGTTGTCAACATCTTAACAATAAATCGCTATATCGATATCCAATATGTTATGATGCTAAAAGTTCTATGATTGTCATTCAAAGAGGTCATTAAAAAAGTGAAATTGTGATCAAATGTTTAGGCACTCCGCAGTTGCAACAAATTGGCTCCTGTATTAGCTGCGGGAAGAGAATTTCCCCCACTAACAAACAGAAGGCCCGATACGGAGCGCACACACACACACGCAAAGCTTCTGCGACTTGTTGTTTGTTACTGTCGTCGGAATTTAGGATTCCCAAGCGGTTATATCAATGCTGGCATAAGGTAGCTTCTGCTAACCCTCTTAAGATAGGTAAATACTGCTGATGATTGAATTGTGTTGATTCATGAAATAGCTATATAGTCAACCAGCCTCCTTTGTGATGTGTGTGTGTCTTGTTTTAGAAAAGAAGTGAACAAAATCATAACTTATTGGCCTGGAGCCTGCTAAAAGTTCTATAATTGATAATTAAAAAGGTCCCTAAAACAGTCACATTTTCTAAAATATATAAATTTGTTTGTTTTTTAAGGCAGGAAAGGCGGTTTAGTACTGTAGAATACTGTTAATGAATTGAGTAGCTTAAATGAATCGCTGAAAAGTCGATATATTATTTTTTAAAATTTGAGTCAGCTGATGTTTATTGACAAAGGGATGCTCCTTGTTGTGTAGTTTTATGGCTTGTCGTTTGTCGGTAATCGAAATTTTGACTGGAAACACTTCTTTGAAAAACTTTTCACGCCTAGGCGCACTGTATAGAATTAAACACCTTTTAAATGAGCACGGTTGTACTTTTGAGTTTGTACTAAATCACTTTTGCGAGCAATGTAACTTTTATTTAGAATTTCTCATACCTTAAATCCAACTTAGTTAACGTTGTGTTGTAATCCACAACGTGTGTATAACTTTGAGAGTGCGTTGGTCTAGTGGGAGGGATACATAGTGTCTCACACAACTTATCTCGCGTGTTCCGGTCCTTGTCAGCAACGCTAATTAAATTTAATGTTATGAGAAAAAAGACATGTTTATGGGTTAGGTTGCCTTTTCTGAATATGATATTTAACACTTTGTGTGTATCGAGTCGAATGTTCATGTTTGAGCCCGAGCCTTTTGTTTTTCCCCCAATTTCAGCATATAACTCTTATCTTGTTAAATTTTGTAGGCAACTTTTTTTTCTGTCATATTTATAGCTGTCAAAGAAAAACTAGATTTTTACATTAAAATTTGTTAGTTGATCATTTGGCTAGCTAGAACATTAGATAGATGGAGCCAATACTCCCGGTAAGCCAATATTTTCTTCTTGCGGATATTTTGTACAACTCTTTGGCCAGTGTAACAACTGGTCAGTGAAACGCTTATGTGTTAAGAGCACTCGATGCCTTTTCTCAGCTCATAATCTACACAGCGCGAAACGATTGCAAAAAGCTTCAGACTGCGCACGCGCAAAGCGTACGCTGAAACAGCTGAGATACGTACTATACATGCTGGACAGAGATCTGAAATCTGCTTCCCCCGCTTACCTATAGCAAACACGTTAGGCGCCAAAAGCCGAAAACTTGCCTAGCAACCGCCACCCGCTGCTCCCTTCGTTAGCCAACAAACGTCAAAGCACAACAACAACAACAACAAAAAAAACGTGAGACGCTTCGTTGCCGGCTTGACTTGTGTTTTGGGGCCCCGTCACACCAGGCCCAGGCTTATTTGAGTGTCTGTAAGAGGCTCTCAAGTATTCAGTTGCGAATTTCATACAAAACGAGACGGTTGTCGTTGTGCCTGTTCAACTGATAGAATTTTCAATGCGTTGCCAAAAATAAAAAAAAAAACATTTAAAAAATAAAATAAAAAACACGGAAATTAGTCAAGCAAATAAAGGCAAAATAGCGTTGCGTTGTGCAGTGGAAAGTGAGTTGAAGTTGAAACTGAAATCGAAGTGATTGTCTTGAAGTGAACAACAATTTCTGGGTGGCAAAATGATTGAGCGACGCAGTCAACTGGATAAGGTAATTTGTGTTACGAACTGTAACTGCTAATTACAGCAGACGGATTTGACAAAAAGCAACTAAAACAAATTTTAATTTGTGCATTAAGAAATTCAAAGTGCTCATTAAATGTTACTCAAATCTCACTTAAATTGCTCAGAACAAATTACAAAAAAAACAAAAATAATATGATTTTTAATGATGAATGTGGCGAGATACTTTCAAATTTGTGGCACGTTTTTTGTGTAAAAATTTGGTTAACAATTTGGTCGAATTTAATTAAACAGTCAATTGCCTGTAGGGGAAAGAACATGCTGGGGCTTATGACTTCAAAAACTGGGATTTCTTCATAGACTGCAATTAGGAACAGGTATTTACAAACAATTTAGGTGTCTTTGAAAAGTTGTTGGGTGTTTCTGTAGATTGGGTCATAATTTAAAATGAAAATTGGCTGCAAATCGGTGAGAAGTCTACTAAAAAAATATTGAAATTTGGCTGAAGTTGTTATGGTAATATTGCACATTCTGATATTGCAACTTCCACTTTAGATAATGTGTACCCAGTCTGTAAACTACTTCTGGTGCCATTCCTTTTAGCAAGTGGGTTGAAATGGTTACCTGAATAAAGCCTGAGCTATGTATATATGAACTCTCTGCAAGTTTAATGATGGTGGATAGAAAGAATGAGAAGAGAAAATTTTTGATCGGGCAAAAGATAAGCTACAAGCTTGAAACTTTTTTTTTTCTCATACCTGGAACAGAGTCAAACTTCGTGTATTCCAGCTTAATTTTAGAGAGCGAATAAAGATGTGGTATAAAAAACATGTAAAAGTTATAGAAAATATTTGTTACGTAATCGCCAAAGTATACTGTACCCTTTAGTTGGTGTACTTTCATTCATTTGCTTAAATAAGCAGCCTTCTGTTTTTAAAGGGGGAAACAGGGAGAAGGAATCATTTCCAAAGCTTATGCTCAATGCGTTATCAAAATGGGAAGATCCCGGAATGGCTCAAACCAAACCCGACTGGGATCAAACTCAAATTTGAAAGACTTTCCCCACCCCAACCCCTTTTTTAGATGCTATGACTAGATTTTATTACACAGAGAAAAATAATGATATTTTTCATAACAATTTTACTCCAATATGAAAATATATTAAATTGATATCTTACACATTTTAAATCAATATTCTTCTACATATCATTATCACATTTTAAGTATCGTTCTGAAACTATTTAATATCAAATTAAGTAAATGATATTATTCTGGTTTAGATAGATATTATTTTTGATATTTTGGAAAACCAATCATAGAACTTTTAGCAGGCTCCAGGTCAATGAGTTACATATGATTTATGTATAAAACTTTTCCAAAAACAAGCCACTTACAACACCACAAAGGTGGCTGGTTGATCGTATTGCTATTTCATGAATTTCCTCAATTCAATCATCAGCGATCTTTGCCTATCTTCAATGACAAAATAGCCATGACCGCTTCGGAATTCCAAAGGCAGGCTTGTAGCAAAAATCCGACAGCATTAGCAATCGCCAAATCACAGAAGCTTTGTTGGTGCGTGCAAGCCCCGTACCGGCCCTTCTGTTGTTAATGGGGGAAGCAGGGAGATGGACTCATTTCCAAACCTATAAAGTATATATAATATATTCTTGATCAGCATCAATAGCCAAGTCGATAAAGCCATGCCCGTCTGTATGAACGCACAGATCTCAGAGATGGTAAGAGATAGAGGTTTGACATGTATGGGACATTTACTTCTTATACTTGCAGGCAGATCAATTTTATTTTAAATTTTTGCCACGCCCCCTACCGCCCCCGCCATTTAGAAAAAACGTCATATCTCCCACAGTTTTAGGAATATATGGTTTGTATCTTCTAAAAAAAACTCAGTAATTATCATTATTTGTCGATTTGCCAAAGAAATGATAAAGATCGGATGAACGATACTCAAGTTATGGCCAAAAGGCCGTTCCAATCAAAGCTCTGCTTTGAAATGGTTACGGTAGTGACACCATCTATTTGTCAGTTTTGAAATGGTTGCAGCAGTGGCGCCATCTATTGGTCAGTTTTGAAAATCACTTTCTTACTTGTTTTACTTAACCCTGTTTGGGACTTGAACTCGGAACCTCGAAGACCTAACACTCGGACGAAGGCATTTTAGCTTACACGATTATCAAGCACACGCGAGAGTTGGTTAAAAGCGCAGCCTCTCTTTTGCCTTTGCTCTCAGTTTG
This sequence comes from Lordiphosa magnipectinata, assembly GCA_037044535.1. Taxonomy (NCBI): domain Eukaryota; kingdom Metazoa; phylum Arthropoda; class Insecta; order Diptera; family Drosophilidae; genus Lordiphosa; species Lordiphosa magnipectinata. The sequence goes on from JBAMBO010003169.1 coordinate 381,363, forward strand.
TTCGCTTTCACACTCGGTTGTTAAAAAACTTTTTTGAATTTGATTTCTACTGTCTTCATCAAATCATATTTTTTATGCCTAAAAATTGGACGCTTAGCTGATCTTGTAGCTGTTGCTGTTGATGCGCTCGATGCTTCAAAATCGGTGTGTTTTTTGTCCGATCTTATTCGGATTTAAGAATCTTGTCTCGTAGCTCTAATTATAAAAGTCTTTCGAGGTTTGGGTCTTCGAAATCTGAAACCAACCCTCAGTAAAAAATTTTGAAAATTCAGTAAAAATAGAAGTTCTAGGTCAATTAGCAAATTTCTTAAGCCAAATAAAGAGTAATCCATTAACAAGTAAATTACAAATAAAACACAAAAAATGGAATTGGAGGGTGGAATCTTTATTATCGGCTAAAAAACTAGCTCTGACATTTACTTTTTAAAGATAATTTCATTCAAATGTTTATCGCGACTACGACGTAAATGGTCCATAAGGATGGTCCAATTTTGGATCTTAATAATGATTCCACCATCCAATTCCATTTTTGATCCAAGAGCATTAGTTCTCTCATTACTAGAAAGAAGCTTTATCAAAATCAGCCGACTACTTATTTCATTTCGTACCCAAAAACAATCAAATAGTCAAATTGAGTGCATGTAAAACTAAAGAACAAACTTGAACAATTTGCCTCTGCTTCGTAAAGTTTAGTTTTGATAAGATTCTTTTTTGTTCTGGCTGTAGAATTTTGTTAACTATTCTCTATCCATTTAGCAAGTTTGGCGTCTGTTTATCTTTCCTCATTCGTCAAGTGTATGTGGCCGTAGAGCTACCTGGATGCGAATCTGTCAGATAGTCAGCCACTCAGTCAGCGAGCTTGACTCATTTGCATTTGTTTGGCACAAAAATGATAAATACTTATTCATATACATCAAATATTATAACTTTTGCTTTTGTTTGTGGTCTGCAGACCACATCTCAGCTGAGAATGTTTGAAGAATAAATTAGCTGAGCTACTAATTAATTATGTGCGTGCTAAATTACGTAAGAGGTTTTTTTTTGTTTTCTCTCAATCGTTTTTCAACGTGTTTAATGAAAGTGTGCGATATGAATTATTCATGAATCTTTGGCTTGAGTTTTTTTTAGTGATCACTGGATCAGTCAGTGCACAAGTGCACAAAGTAACTGGGGCCCGTGGGTACTTGAAATATCAAAATTCATTCAGCGGAAATGTTTCGTGTATTTTTGGACGAGCGTCAGCCGCCTTATTTGACTCACATGGGGGCTTGTGCGCAGGCGCATATTAAGTAAGTTATGATTATAAGAATTGGTTGTGAAAGGCACTGGGCGCTGGCCGAGAATGTTTTCCAAATTCTGGGCTCATGATCCCTGTCACGTAGTCCGTAGGAGCAACGACAATACAATAGTTCGAATTTGAAATACAAGCAAAAACTTAAGCATTTGCATATGCACACGCCAGGCACGACGACCCAAGCTACCAGTAAAGTTCTATGTTTGCTCAACCCTGCTATTTGGCCTGCACATTATTAATGAACCCCAGAGCAAACTGTGAGCACAATTAAGCTAATAGCAAACAATCAGTGTCCCTCACTGTGCGCCAAATGGACTGCCAAAGAAGCAAGAGACTAAGGCGAAAAGGCTAAGTAAAAATGACAGCCAATTAGAAGGCAAATGGAGGCTAACAAATATAAATGCATTTGAAATGAGCAGCACAAGTTTAGCTCAGGACTAATGTTAAAGGCAAAAAGCTAAGGCGGATGAGCAGAATAAGCCACTTAAATCAATAATAATCACTAAACAGTGTAGCAGCTAAGTTTTGATTATTAAGGAAAGGAAGGGGAAACAACTATTTAGAAAACCAAAATTTCAAAAGACTTTACCAAATGAATAATAAGGAAAATTTAAAAAAAAAAAACTTATGTCAGTTTGTAAAGAAATAATACAGTGCAACACAAAAACTCATTAAAGTCAAGACCAAAAAGCACTGAGAGGATTAGATGGTAGTGTAAAAACCTTGACTATTTATTTAATTGCACTTGGAAGTCTTACGCTTCTGATTGAATTTAAGAACTAAATATCTCGGAAACTATTTCTAATTTTGTTCTAAAGTCAGAGACCAAGTTGAAGCTCTTTATTCGGTTTTCAAAACCTTAGAATGTTGCAAATCAAAAAAAACACTTCTTCATACTTGAAAGTACTAAAATGTTTAATAAGAATCCAGTTTTATACTCTTTTTTTACCGTCTGACAACTTTATCTTGAAACCTGAACTGAATTTGGCCAAGCAATGCAGGGCAAAGTTATAGCTTAGACTAAAATCAACCCACCATATAACCCACACTACTTCATTCGATAACTCCTTGGCATAGTTAGGATTGCAAGCAATCAAAATTTTTACCAGAACTTTTAAATATTGCAATTTTTGTTAGTTTTTGTATCAAAACTTCAATTTTTTTGGTTAAATAACTTAAAAAACCAACAAATCAAAACTAAAATCGTAATTAAATTAAAATTTTTGACTTTTTAAATAAATTTAAGTTGCTTGCAGTTCTATAACTACATAAAGAAGTAAACGAATGAACTTTATTTGTTCTTAGGGTCTGTATATTTTAGTCTAAGCTAAAATATTGCTCTGTATTACGCATATGTTCTAACTCGAAACAGTTTTCCAAATATTGTAGAAAAACTAAAAATATAAGAGAAAAGCTTGATGTTTTTTCACATTTTTGTAATTTTGCGTATGACGATGAGATTTTTTGGACTTGCAGTGTATTAAATTTTGGAAAGGCCATATCAAAAGCAACATTTTCGCTTGGAAAAATTTCAAATATTTCTAGTTCTGAAACCTAATAAGAAGCTAAAAACAACAAAGTGCTATAAAAGGAAAACGGCAGCTAACCAGACCAGCATAGGTAGGGTACTTAAATTGCCCAGATGTTTGTAACGCATTGAAGGAAGCATCTCCGATCACACAAGGTATATATATTCTCAGCATGACGAGCTGAGTTGATATAGCCATGTCCGTCTTTCCGTCTGTTTCTATGCTATCTCCTCGCACGAAGTATTTTGGTACAAATACGCTCGGATCGGATGACTATATCATATAGCTGCCATAGGAACTATCGGTGGAAAAACTAGTTTTAGTAGGAAAAACTTTTTTGTCTTCAACGCAAACGTGCCCAATTCTCGTATTTCTAAGTTTTCTATGCTTTTACATTATTCCACCAAATTTTATGAAAATCGGACAACTATATAGTATAGCTGTCATACAAAAGATATGTCTGAAAAAAAGTCTTAGTAGGAAAATCTTTTTTTACTTCAATGATATCGCTCCCAAATGTGTTGCTAATCAATATAATATGCTACCACACAGTTCTGCCAAGTTTGATTTAAATCGGTTGACTATAGCGTATAGCTGCTATAGGAACGATCGTTCGAAAATGTAGTTTTAGTGAGAAAAAATTTTTTGTTTTCAATGGTAGCGTATTTATACCTTCCAGTTGTGAATACTATCAGCTTCCACCCAATTTTGGGGAGTTTGGTTAAAATCGGATGAATATATCGTATAGCTGCCATATAACAAACTGGCAAGAAAATGCTCAAATGCAAGGGCATATAAACTTCGGTCAAACCGAAGTTAGCTTTGCTCTATTTTTAAACTACTTTCATACCCTTTCAGATTCTTTTGGTCTCGGCGCCATCAACTTTTTTTAGGTTCAAAAATTTGTCACTGTTATTCAAAGCAATTGGGCCCATTCAGCAGATAGTTTTGTCTTGCGATTGGTAAAATTGGTAACAATCATGATTGCTGAGAAGGAATCGTTATAAAAGTTTGATTGGTGTCAATTGCTGGGTCAGCCTAGCTTTGTTGTAAGCATGCGTATCAAAATGCACCAATACCAATAATGAAATTGTTGTTGGTCAGTTTGCTTGCGCGCGCAAACACCTATCAAACAAGAGAACAAAACCGGTTTTTGCTCTACGGGACGCACACACACGAAATCGTTTGCATGTGTGTCGTTTTGTATACCTCGCGCCATGCATGTATACGATCATTGATTTCCTATCTTCGGTGCAATTACAAAAACAAAACGTACTCAAAGGGCATACGGCTGGGCATCGCTTGTTTCAAAATGCCATAATTGTAAACGAGGGGATTTTTCGGTTTTTGGTTTTAATATTTTCCAACTTTTAGTGCGTCTGCATACAAAGTTAGAAGCAAAATAAAAAATGGTAAAATGGAAATTGTTAGTCCAAATATTTAAGATTATGGGTTGATTACACATTTGACATTTTGGTTTTGGTGTTGTTAATGTGCAATTTCAGACTGACCCTTACAAGTGAAGTATTAGATAAGCAAAGCGTAACGTTAAAAAAAGTTGTAAATCCAAAGTTATTAACAAAAGTGAGTAAATAACACTTCTTGCTACAACTTGCACCTTTTGGAGAAGCTCAAGTTGAAGATATTACATGAGAGAAAGATAAAAAACAATTTTTCAAACACATTTGTTAGTTTTGTTAGTCGTGTTTAGAGCTGAAAATAAAATACCACATAGCAAATCGAACCGATCAGTTATATGGCAGCTATATAAAATAGTATGCCGAATCGAACCATTTTCGATAAGTCGCTAAAAGAGCTTAAAATACTTGTTCAAATCGAGTTTCAGTTCAATAGCCTAAAATACAACAAAATTGGAGCAAATCGGCCAGATCGGTTATAAGGCTATATGAATTAGTGTGCCGAATTGAACAAAATTCGATGTCGCTAAAAGATCTTAAGATGCGTGTTCAAACCGAATTTCAGTTCAATAGCTTTAAAACCAACATCTGGCCGATTTGCACCAAGATCGACTATAGGGCAGCTATATGAAATAATAGTCCAAATCGAACCCGACTTTGTAAGTCGTATAAGAAGCTAAATATACAGGTAAAAACCAATTTTCAGCTCAGTAGCATAAGAAACAACAAAGTTGGTGCAAATCTGCCAGATCGGTTATATGGCAGCTCTATAAAATATTGTTCTAAATTGAGTGAATCTTAGCAAATCGATTTTAAGGTCCAAAGTATGAGTACAAACCAAATTTGGGCTAACTATCTTAACAACTAGAGTTTATGCAAAAAAAAGGGAGAAAAAACCACAAATCCTTCGATTTCATAAAAAATATCTTATCATTAAAACGTACCGATATATTTGACACAATTAACAGAATATCGTAAGTAGAGCGATCTAGCAAATTCAGCAGAGACTCTTCAGTAATCAGTAATCGAAACTATCTGCTGGCCCATTATTTCGTGATTTATCGATACATACACAAAAAATACAAATCGTATCATTATTAAGACTTCTTGTTCAAAATGAGAATTGAATTCAAAGACAGTATCAAAAAAAATGTTAACCACAAAAGTCAGACTGAAAATTCTGCCTTACCTGCGTACCTCACATTCATTCAAATACCCTATTTTGTCAAACGCCTTAACCTCTCCCTGTGCATGTTCCTACAAAGTGAACTGTAAATACTTTAAACTAATTGTTAAATATGTGCTTTTAATTTCGCCAATAAGTAATCAAGCTTAGTGTCTGTCACTTTAATTAATCGCTGCCCGACCCTCTCATGACTCTAATAAACTCTCCTAGTGCCTGGGGCCAAGTGCTGAGATATGGCTGTTATATTAATTAAATATGCATATTTGCATACATGTGTGTGCATCATGCACATTTGCTTAATAAGTAATTGATTTGCAAAATGCCAACGGGCGGATAATATTATTTTGCACCTTTTTTTTTTTCTTTGTATCTAAAGTTTGATTAATATTTCATAAATTACTTCTTTTGTTTCTTTGATGCCGCCCAGACTAGGCGCAGTGGGTGCCGAGTGCTTGAGTTGATTTTAGTTATGCATGTGGGTGGATTTTATAATTTAATGCGCATTAATTACATTCGGCGAATCAAATTGAAATGTAGTTTATTGTGTGTGGCAAGCAAATTGTTTTAATATTGATGAGAATAAGCCTGGCAGCTCTGCCACTTTGCCGTTCGCTCAGTAATTTAATTAATGCAAATTAATTACATTGATTATTTGGGTATTAAGTGGCTGCCATTTCGGTGGCACTTGCGGTAAATTGCACGTGCACCTGTGTGTGGGAGTGTGTGTGTGGGTGTGTGTGTGTGTGTGTGTTATACAAAATACCATTAATTAGCTGCTTGATTTACGACTCCTCCGCCCTCTTTTAACCTAACTGGCAGTTAAGCTTTGTCTAGATTTAATTGTTGTTTTAGTTTTTACGAGTATTTAGCTTAAACGGCTGCTAGAGGTACTTTTTATGGCGAATTCCGCACTTATAAGTGTAAACTAAGCGTTTAGGTGTTCAAATTAAAGTGTGATTCCCAAAGAAAAAAAACATTTGTCTTAAATTAATTACCAAAAAATTGCAAATTGGACGCTTTAAAAGGTCATCCACAGTTCAAGTTCATGTTTAATGGTATGATGATCTCAAATGTCTCAGAATGACTAAAAAAGGCTTTCTAGGTACTTTAATTGAACTCTAATTGAACAAAATTAGTCTGCAGTTAACTGATAGATAGTTGTAGTTTAGAAGACCCTGTGGGCCTCCCTGCTGAGGTCCCTGAGATGCTAAGAGCACCTTAGGACTTCCAAAATATTTAGCAGGGGTAGTTTGCTTAGTAATCTGAAAAGAACATTTTGTAAAGAAACAGTGAAAGGATAAGGAATTTTAATTCAAATTCTTTTAGAACAAGAAAGAAAGTCGGTCAAGCCCGACTATAACATACTCTGTGTCCCCCAAAGTTTATATATATCTGATCAATTTAAGTTAGAAGCCTCACAAAGTGGCAAAACAACCATAAAGTGTTTGAAGTGCTGCCCATCGCCGTTGCGGCCTGTGCTATCCATCATAATTGTTTGTTTTCCTTATAACTCGACTATCGCTTATCCGATCTTTATTATTTCTGTGGCAAATCGATAAATAATCTTGATTACTAAATATCTTTAGAAGGTACAATCCATCTATCTACAAAACTGTGGGAGATATAACGTTATTTCCAAATTGTGGGGGCGGGAGCGGGCGTGGGAAACTTTGAAAATTAACTTGATCTGCCTGCAAGTACAAGAAGTATATGTCCCATACAAGTCAAACCTCTATCTCTTACCATCTCTGAGATCTGTGCGTTCATTCAGACGGACAGACAGACAGACAGACATGGCTATATCGACTTTATAGGGTGGGAAATGATTCCTTCTCACTGTTACATACTTTTGCACAAACTTAATATACTCTATGTACCTTTGGTATAGAGTATAAAAAGCAAAAAGCTTGCTTATACATGAATGAATTACATTTTGGGATACTTTCATAAAAATGATAGATGGAAATAGTTTAAACCAGGGTTGCCCAAGACCATTCCGCAAGCCGCGCATTCGCGGATGTTTTACGCAAACGAATAGCTGGCGCGTATACGGGCCACGCATGTCATAAGACTACATAGACCAACAACAAATTCATAAGCGTTCTCTCCTCTCTTTCTTTACGAGCGAAGGTTTTGTTGTTGGCTGCGAGGAGCAGCAATAACTTTAAATCAGAGCCGGCCAGCCATAGCCATAGCCATACCAGGAGCCGAAGTCAGTCAAGTTTTACGCAAACGCGAGCCGAACTCATGATTGTGTGAATCTATGAACACTGATTGCAAGTAGAACGGTCTTGCTCACCAACACAAGCACACTTTTCTTTCCTGTCCATTTGGTCGGCGAAGGCTTTTTTGTTGGCTAAGTGCGCATTAGACAGCTGTAGCTGTCTTTCTATATGATTTTTATATTTACTTCATTTGTATTGGTGTCCACGCAGCCGTAAGCTCATTTTGGGCACCACTGGCTTAAACTTTTAACTACCAAATACCTTTTCCAATAGCTTTGAAAACTCTAAGCTAAGCTTGGTAACGCAATACTTATACTTCACACAAAAGCTGCTGCACTTGCTACACTATATACAGAATATGAAGAGCAAATATACACAAAGAATAAGTTAAAAGGTCTGTGTACTCAAATGAGTTAAAAACTTCAATCAAAGAAGACTTATGTTCGAAAGCATTCAGATTTCAAAGCTGTTCGAAAGCGTTTCTATTTATATGAAGTATTTTGCCAAACTTAATTTCAATCTCATCTGAGTATAAGCTTAAAACCAAAATTTCTAGTTGAATTTATTAATTTTTATGTTAAGTCAACTTTATTAACAACTCATCTTCGTCGATTTTTGACCAAATTAAATATAACCTTGGTCACAGCTGACTACAGAATATTAATATTATTTGACTAGAGTACACAAACTTTTCTAAGAGTCCTACACTTGTAGAAAAAATGTGGTATTTCATACTTGGGTCTAGATTTTAGGATGTCAAAATTACTTTAAGTACTTAGATTACATTTCTTGATCCAAATTTACATTTTTTCAACCCCAATTTCTAGTTTCATTCATACTCTTCAACTTTGCTTGCTTTCTTAAGCTATGGTCTCACAGCCAAATAATTTGCCCACACTTTTATGAAAATTGGGCAAAATTGTCATTATGACAGATAAGAAAGCTATGGTTCCATTGCCGTAAAGTTTCCTTTTTACTGCTATTTAGACAACTTATCAAATAAATTTGGTAAAATTATTTGCCTGTGGGACCATAGCTTTAGTTTAGTTACTTCTCCCTACTTTTCTTGCCTGTCAGAAACAAATTAAGAATAATTTTAGCTGAATTCTTAGCACAAAACTCTAAACAATACTAAAAAAATACACTTAGATTCAAAATCAACAACAACATCAGACAAAAACAAGCTGGGAAATTACGAAAATTCCCACACATTTTGTTTACACCTGAAGCTATCTGACCACTTGTCCGCCCGCAGTTTTTGAGGTAGATCAGTAATCAGACAATTAGTTGGGCTTATTGATGAACAATTGGCGAGTGCAAGTGCCCATATATTTACCTAATTACATTGGGATAGATCAGGCAAATTGAATATGGTAATTTGAGTTATTGTTTGTGCAGCTAAATGGAAATATTCTTAATTTTTAAGTTGGTTTTCGTATTTAATTGAATGACTTGAGTAAGTTAGAAACATTCTCGCCTTCGTAAACCGAACGATTAGAAATTAGCACACTCAAAAACAAAAACAATATAAGTGCAACTACAAACACTTTAATTAAACTATTTGTATACGCTTGTAGAGAGTATATTAAAATTGTTCAGATCTTTGTAACGCATATGAGGAAGCATCTCTGACTACTTAAAGTATATGTATTCTTGATCAGCAGTACGAGTCGATATGGTCATGTACGTCTGTTTCTATGTCATCTATATGGACCAATCTTTGCACAAAGTCTTTTGGTATAAATACGCTGCACATTTGTCGGAACCGACCGAATGCAATGATTATAGTATATAGCTGCCATAGAAACGATCAGTCGATCGGACAACAAGTCAATTAAACACAAAAACAAAAGTGAAAAGTGCAAAAGACATTGAACAAATTTAAATGAATAAATTGCGAACATTTACACGCTGCTCATCAACATACTTATATATGTTATACATACACGCGGGCAAAGCAATCACACACAAATACATAAATACTCAATTACACGGCCAAATCAAACTGGCATACATACATGTGATCACTCGCAGAAACAACAAATCAACGACGAATAAAAAAAGTTGTAAATTAACTAGAACTATATCGTGTCGCTGCTGCCAAATGCTTCGCAACTCATAGTCTGAGCTCAACAGAGACTGGCCGATCCACAGCATCGACGACATAGCTACAGGCATTACATGTCCGCTCTTTTAAACAAGTGACCTGACTGAAAACCAGTAAACAATTTTTTAATAGAAAATTGGTAAATTAATAATAATAATAATACATAAATGCTATAAAATCCCAAGATGTAATTAAATTCGATACTCACTAAGAATATATTGCGCATTTGTAATTGTAAAAATGCCTAAAATTGTGGTCAACACATATTTTTTCCGCAAAAGCCGAAATCGAATTGACTTCATAATTTTTTTTCGTATTCTCTCTCTCGTTTGGTCAACGTTCATCAAGCGTTTGGGGCTAACTTCGTTTTTCTACTTCGTGTTCGCTCTCCACAAGAGAGTGTTTTAATCGTTTCTCGCACAACGTGTGAGTTTGGACTTATTTCATGCAAAAAATATAATAATCGTGAAATTTCGTGCCACTAAATGTACTTATTTTGGTAAACACATGCTGCAATGTCCGACTGGGTCTTTGCTTTCTGTTTAACTCATTCTCCGCTTCAAAATCCAAGCAATAAACCAAACCTAAATCTAATCTTTGTTAAGTATTAAATAATTTAAGTGGCCAAAATATTGCAGCTAATATTGTACAACCCCTGCAGTTCTACGCCTCAGTACTGAATTTGTCAGTGCTGATTCAGAACTGGGAAGAAGGAATTGCTCCCTTTTATGACTGATTTCGGTACTGTTACTACCCATGAACTAACTCATGAGTTCAATACTAAAATCATGCCTGAAAGAAGAGAAAGTCTTGAAGTAGTAGACAGGGCCTAAATTCATGGCTGAAGTGCATGTTAAGCAGAGCCGGCCAGCCATAGCTACCAGGAACCGAAGTCAGTCGTGCTTTTACCCAAACGCGAGCCGAACTCATGACTGTCAGTCAGTGAACACTCAATTGCAGGACTGATTCAGCTCTGATTCAGTACTGAGGGCACGCTAAAATCAAATTTTGGAATGAAAATCATTTAAATCTTTTATTTATATAATTTATACAAGCTGCAAGGGTATATAAACTTCGGTCGAGCCAAAATTAGCTTTCCTCCATGAAGTGCAGCAAGTGTTTATAAGTTTTATTAGAAGTGCTTGCACTTAAATCATTATGCCGATAATTAAACTGAAGTGTTGTGCTGTTTTGTTTTAAGTGTTGGCACACAAATACTTCATATATATTTTCCAATTCCGTTACTTTCATTCCAGCTTCAAACTAAAAAACACTACATACTAAATATAAACATGTTTCGTTAAAATTATGACAGGTTTAAGCGACCTTTTCTTTTCGACAATTGGTAATCAAGTCTATAAATCTCTTTAATTCTTGATTCCTTGAATGTTAAAGCATTTTTGTGAATTTTAGTAAATCTTTATAAATAAGGCCTTCTCTTCTTCTTCTCTTTTGAAAATAAAATAACTTTAACATTTTACTGGGGGTCCAGTTCGGTTCCAGATTCGGAAGATCATATATATATCTCAATGATTCGGTTTATGGTCCTTTGCGTTTTTATATTTAAAATCTTTAATTTGCACTTTTTTTACCAGTGTGAAAACGAAAACACATAAAAAATTTGGAATTTGTTTTGGGGTTTTTATGATGCGGGGAGAAGCACTAAATGAGGTTAATACGCAGATTCTATTTTTGGAACGTGTGTTGCTCAAAGTATCACATGCTTTAGATGTATATCATGACTAATTCCTGGGGTGATTAAGTGCAGCTTCAATATATTTGTCTCACAGCTTATTGAACTTATCAACTTGCATTCCCAAATGATCATTGGACTTCATTTAAAACTTCTCTCTATATCTTTCTCCTACAGTCAACAAACTAATCACAAGCACAACCAAAATATCCACAAGCCAACTTTTTTCTTTTGTTTAAACCAAAACTAAATTATACAGCTTGGCTGTGCACGTGTTGAAGATTGGGGGATTCGGGTCTCCGAAATCAACTGTAACCGAAGATGATGTTTTCCGCGTAAAGTTCACGTTCAGCAGCTGCTGCGGGTGGCTAAAGGGAATCCAAAACAAAATATAAGAAACGAATTGCACCAAAAGGCAGAGATTAAAGCAAAAACAAAACAAAAACCAAAAACTGGTCATAAAATGTATGTGTATGACCCTGAGCAATGTCAGGGGCTTGGGCTCGCTCACTGGCGTGTGCTTGGCTGACCATACATACATAAGTGTGACCAGTCAAAAGGTGCAAAACCGTTGTTTTTTGTTTTTTTTTTTTTGTTGATTGTATGTTTGGCTATTCAAATTTTATGCATTGTCAGCGGAGAGACGGACCGGTAGCCGCCGGTTCAACTCAATTCAATTATACATTTTGTGCCGCTCTGTTATTTTCGGTTTCTAGTTCAAGTTTAGGGTCAATAACTGTCGATTGCATTTTAACCCAACGCCGTCTGTTGATTTACAATTTGTAAAATTGCCAAACAAATATTGTATGAAAAATGTAAAAAAAAAGGCGTAGCTACTTATAGCCAAATGGCTGTCAACACAATCGACGACCGGCTGGATTTTGTTTATCTTTTTAATATAAATGTTTAAGCAGAGGAAAAGACACCGAAATAAAGGGACAGCCAGTAGGTTGTGATTCAGCTTGAGGTTCATTGCCTGGGCTAATGGGTGGTGTGTGTGGGTGTGTGTGGTTGAAAGGTCAACGTGTGCAAACAGAGGTTCAATGGCGTCTGTAAGCGTGCAGTGTAAATGTAAAATGCTCTTGGGGTAGGTCAGTAGTCAGACAATTAGTTGTAGCACATTGATGATACACTAGTGTTGGGTTTAAGTGGTGTTTCACTTAATTGAGCTGGGAAAGAAGAAGTTGATTGAGTTGAAAATAATTTGAGTAAATGCTTAATAGCATTACTTCATATTGAATTGGTTCTTAGTCTTTTACAAAAGATAATAACAATTAGCAACAAAATTTTACTTACAATTCCAACTATTCTAACAGAAATACAGAAAAAACTGTCAAAACTATTCAATGAGAAATAAAACTGAAAATGCCAGAAATTTCGAAACTCTTTTGTTTTAATTTAAATATAACTAATCAACCAAGAAATACATCGAAACTGAGCAGATCGTTAACGAATTCTACTGGTAATAGAACATGAAGGTTCTCTAAAGAGAGCGGCTTCCGAGTATATAAAGATGTCCCTTCTTTCACCAAGAGTTTACTCAGGTACATATGTGTGTAGCACTGCGTTGGTCAACGAGAGCGATGCCAAAAAGTGAGAGAGTATAGGCGCCGTGAACCAGATTTGATCTGTCCACATCAAAGGCTAGCCAGCTACTGAAGGCCTGTTTGCTCTCTTGTCCTCAGCTTCTTCATGCGTTCGGCTAGTATATGTGTAAATTGCGAAATGTCGTCGCCCGCCAGAGGGTACTGGTGACCAGGGTTCTCTAAGAAGAGAGGGCGAAAATGTGACTGTCTCTCTCTCTCTCTCTAAGTCGCAGTATTGCATGACTTCGACAAGCATTGGGTGGCCATGGCAGGGGAAATCTCGTGTAAAACAAAATAGCAATGCAGAATCAACAAAAACATCAAAGTGATCAGTGCAATAGAAATCCACCAGTTTGAAATCCCGTCGGTAGCGCAAAAAAAAAAAGTATGTGCGTTCACACAACCTTTCGCACCAAGGTCAGCATGGATGGCAATGAGTATTAGAGATCAAATTTGCGCTGCCTCTCAATTTTGAGTTGTCATAGTGCCCCTATAAAGATTGCTTAGACACTTTACATTGCCAGTAGCAAATCACAGTGGCTAGAGCGAGACGAACATATTCCCAAATGTACCCAGAGAGCGTAAATAAGAGCGAACGGCTGACTAATTTGTGACAGAAGCGGTCTTTCAGTCTAGATCAGGGTTCCCCAAGCAGAGAGCGCGAAAACGTGACTGTGTCTCTCTCTAACACACAGTGATGCATGACTTCGGCAAGCATTCGGTGTGAATTGGCGAGTATGTTCGTGCCCCAGGAGCTATCGCTGGGGAACTCTGGTCTAGATATCCTAGTTTTTGGTGTCAGCCGCACACTGAAGCTTTTTGGACCGAGCTGAGAGTGCACTAAGTGACCGCTATACCTTGCTTGTAGTATCATTGGCAGGTGCCAGCTTTTTCTATGTGCTTCTTCTTGATACACACTAGAGTGATAAAGTCAAGTCGAGATTGATGGATAAAACTTCAGTTTTGGTTCAAAATTAACAGAATGTGCTATTCATTATGTCTACACTTGGCTTTAAGATTAAAAGTATTCAAAAAATACTGGGTAGTACTTCACAGAATACCTTTGGAGCCACACAGTTTATATGGCGCCACGGCACACTGGGACTAAATAAATAACTGACCGGCAGATATTAATAGCGCCGTTGTCTTTGGCTTGAGTTGTGTCAAAATCAGTAATCGAGTGTTTTTGTAATTTCATTTCTGTCAATATTTTGCCGATCGGTGGGGAGGGGCCTGACTTATGGTGGGGAAGGAAAGTTTACATTTAATAATAAAATCATATGTTATATAGTTGTATAGGTTTTTGGGTGCTCCGATTTCATTTTTGGCCATAATTTTGCGATCGGTGGGGAGGGGGCTGACTTATGGAGGGAGGGGCGGAGGGTAAAATTGAAAAAAAGTCCAATGTGGCATCGTTTTATAGGTTTTTGGGGTCTCCGACTTCATTTCTGGCAATATTTTTTCAAATCGGCGGGGAGGGGGCTGACTTATGGAGGGGGTTAAGGGAGTAAAATAAAAAGAAATCATATTTTATATCGTTTTATAGGTTCTCGGGTGCTCCGATTTCATTTCTGACAGTATTTTCCCCATCAGGGAAGAGAGGGGAAGGGGGTATAATTTAACGAAAAATCAAATGGGGTATCGTTTCATAGGTTTTTGGGTGCTCTGATTTCATTTCTGGCAATATTTTTCCGATCGGTAAGGAGTGGTATGACCATAGGGGGTACTCCCAAAACTAGTCTGATTTAGACAATTTTTGGTACATGCTTATTTTAAGTGAGTCCTAACATTCTGGCCGAGTTTTGTTAAGATCGGTCAATTTTTGATGTAGCTCCAATACAAAATTTATTACTAAAACAATATTAGAACATCTAAAAAAAAAATTGGTTCCACATCCGACAGTATCCGGCAACGAAATAAATTTAGCGAATTTCGTAAAGGCTTAAAGTATTAAAAAAAATACAACGTTAGTTCGGACATGGCCGGACTTCAATATTCCCGGTCCAAAAAAGATGCAAAAAGTGTTTTTTTGTAGTGTGTTTCTTCCATTACACATTTACTTACTTTACTTAAGTAAATTAAATAAGCCGAAAAACAATTTTGTACCTTAAATAACACAAAAAAAAAGAAAAAAGAAATAAAATAAAAAATTTTAAAAAGTTTTCAGAAACCAGAAACATAGCCTTCACAAATTACTCTCCGTGCAGGTATTTTAACAATGTTCATGGAATCTTAAAAACTGTACATTTCCGACCTCAGGCGTTAATTGGCTACAGTTTAAGCCACTTAATGCACCTGGATTACATCCTCGATTTTAGGAATTTCTTCCGGTCACTTTCCGTTCTGTCCCTGTGTGCACTGTAGTGATACACAGTTCATGTAATGACACTAACAACAATTTTTAAGCTTTAATCTGTTAAATTGTGATTTGTAATATTAATTGTACAGTAAATAACTCCATTTAACTTACTTCATTTGTGCCCTCATTTAGACCAAAATAATTAAAAATCCATGATTTGCCAGATTTTTCCAACAAGACTTTGAGCAATTCGGTTGACTTCATTAAAGTCAGGTACTTAATATTAATTTGTGTAAATGATTATCATTTATTTTTGCATATTCATTTCCATTTCGGTTACTGTAAATCTCCATACACCAGCTTCTGTTTTAGTCGTAGCCTTATTTTTGTTTATTTTGTTTTGTTTTGTTTTGTTTTCGGTTTCGGTTTTTTGTGGATCTCTGACGTTTTGGGGTTTCGATTATCGAATTGCATAATTAAGCAGATGCAATCCACATGCGAGTTCAAGGTAGTTCCGGTTCCATATGCATAAACATATCATCATATCGACGTCGTCGTCATCGTCATCATTTTGCAAGTAGAACGCCATCAGCCAGCCTGCATGAAACTCGGTCAAGCTGAGGTGAACCACTACGCGTGAGCTGTGAGCTGAGCGGGTTCAGTGAACTGCATTGAATTACAGATTCTCTCTGGCATTGAGGGCAATGAGCACATTGAATAGTTCCCGTTTGCTGTATTAAAAAAAAAAAGTGTGTCATTAAGTACTCAGAAAGTGGATTGTCCGCTTTTCCTTAAACCAGTTTTTCAATTTCTCTTTCTCCCTCTCTCTCTCTTTAGCTCTTTCTCTCTCTTTTTCTCCCAGTTTGGCGCAAAGAAAGCTGCCAAACAGAACATATAAAATGTCAACTGTTTTTACATCCGATGACTGCAAACAAAACAAGCTACACTGAGAGAAACAACTAACAATTGTCAGAGTTCTAGTATGATCGGTATACCATTTGGGACTTAAAATGTTAAGTTATGTTATAAGAAATTCTTAGATTCCAAAACGATCATTCTTGAAACTAGAACAAACATTTTTAAGTAAAGAATTTGTTGTTTTTAGGCAATCCTACAAATCCTGGATCAAGTAGATAAATTTCTTACAATTTCTTGCCCATAAGGTAGGCAATGATTCATTCTAAAGTTCTTAGATAGAGTGTTGTTAGATATCTGCCCTGCAGTTAACCTGCAACAACTTTGGTTTACTCTTGAAATTAGGATCTTTAAATCCATATTTGATTCCATATAGTTGAAGAACTTTATGGGCTTAAATGAAACACATTTTGTGACTGTTTCATAAATTTACAAGATATTTATTATAGAATATTTGTATGCAAGTTCTTACTTTAAGAGTATTTAGCTTCTGCTAGAAAGGTGTAGCTAACTTTATTGAATTTAACTTCTTTACTGACAATTCTGGTTGAGTTGAGCTGACGCGACAATGAACAATGAGCGATATACATTGTTTAGATACTTTATAGTGCCACATGGGAAATCACAGTGGTTAGAGCAAGACTGCCATATTTCCAAATGTACCCAGAGAGAGAGAGTAAGTGAGGGCGAACAGCTGACTGAGGCAGAGCAAATTTGATCTCTAATACTCATTGCACTATGGCGACGCCGCGCGGGCGAAGTCAAAGTCAGACTAAGGCCCTACACACACGGCTCGTATTGTCATCGTAGCGATTTCACGTACAAAAGGTCTAAAATTTGATGTCGCTTTGATGTCGCACACTTGTGTTTGAAGGGAGAACAACATAAGTGCAGCATGAAGATAGGCGACTGCATGGTGTTCTTCCTTCCAATTCCAAGTGTGCGACATCAGAGCGACATCAAATTTTAGGCTTTTCGTTCGTGAAATCGCTGCGATGACGATACGAGCCGTATGCGGACGGCCTAACTGTGTGTTGGGGATAGAGGTGGACACGAGGTGATTACGATGATTGGTGTGACCAGAACTGTCACAAGTTAATTTGAATCGGAAAATAGATCTCAAAATAGTTAAAAATGTTAAAAACAGCATATTTCAAACATTTCTAAACTCAAATTTCAGGAAAATTCAAATTCTAATTACACAAATGTTGTACTTAATTCAAGTATTTCCATAGCTACAGCTCTACTGACTCCATTTGTTCTAGACTCAAATACAAAACTCTTGCCATTATTTTCCTGAGTGTAACGATCGACTGCATCATGATCAGCTGGCTGGTGGCTGTGTGTTCTCATCTGGAAATGTAAATATAGAACTGCTACGTGCTGAAAATAAATACTTAAGCAGCGCATGCGCTGCCCCCAGTCAGTTGCCACGCAAACGCGCACATGTGCAGTTCATTTTATTCGATACTCGTAGTTCTTCTCCAAAATCAGTTACCCAAAAATGACAGCACGCAGTGTCTATATCACAAACGAGGTGAGTTCCTGCTTTGCCAAAAAAAAAAAAAACAAATCTATCATTCAAAAAAATAGTAGCCCCAGGCACTCTTTTTTGGATGAGAGGCTCCACTTGAAGCCAGCAAATGGAACTGGCTGTGCTGCTAATTAGTGCTGCCTCATTAAAAACAACAACAAAAATATAAAAAAAAATCGAAATGGTCAAACGAAACTGTTTCAAGCGGCACTCGAGACTCAATACAACAACAACAAAAGCAAAAGTTCCAAAGGGTTGGCAACATTTTATTAAAATTATTAATCAATAAAAACAATTAGCACATAAGCAAACACTTTTGCTTTTCCCACTACCAGACACCAGAAGAACTTTAAGCTTTTCTATTAGATTTGAAATAATTTGCATAAATTAGTATTAGAGTTTTGGTAGCAGAAAGGAAAAGCAAACACAGCTGTGGGCTAAAAACAAATCAAATTCCATAGAAAGTAACAGCCAACGGGAAACAGTTAAGTGAAATGCAAATTTCTTAAGCATAATGTGGCTAATTATGGGTGAAATTGTTGGAAAATCAAATCAAACAAAAGTCAAAAGATGTGAAAGTGCAAATGTTGTTGATCTAAGAAAGGCAACAGGAAATTATACCGTGAGAATTAATAATTTAATTCATTTGAAGTGAATGAAAACGTTATAAAAAAGGGATGTGGTTTTTCTTGGAATTTATATGAAAAGATGATTGTTACAAAAATAATCAAAAAGGCATAAATCTACACATAATAAAAGAGCAGGCTGTATGTATAAGTATTTCATTAGCCTACTGCCAAACTTTGAAAATCTCTAGTAATTTTTATTAGTTATTATATTTATATGAAACTTGCAATTATGTTTTGGTGACCTTTCTAATTGTAGATTGAAGTAAGCTGGCTCGAGGTCGGGTGAATAGAAAATACAACTTTTTATGTTTCTTTTCCGATAACTTGAACTTGTTTATAAAAGTTTTGAAAGTATTTGATAAAACTTTGGATTCTGAGTAGAGATAGGAGGAGGAAATGGAAGTAAATTCCGTTCCGATCCTGGCCAGAAATAATACACAGAAAAAGAAAATTGACCTAGAGCCGGCAATACTCAAATTTCCAAAAAATCACGATATTTAGTATCAAACGGCTATTTTGAGTATCGATTAGGCCTTCGTCTGAAAAAAATATCAAGATGATATTATAGGTTTAGGTGGAAATAGTATCCCATTGATATGAAAAATTTATATTATTTTGATATAACTTGATCTTTTTTCTGTGTAGATTTATTTTACTCCCACATTTCATTTCGGGTCCCGCGGTACTCTCACGGGATATTCTTTTTTTTGTCAATTTTTAACATTATGCCATTGACTAGAATATCTAGACTTAGAAATTGCTCAGTCGACACAGCTTCTGTCAGAAATTAGTCAGCTGTTCGCTCTCACTTACGCACTCTGGATACATTTGGGAATATGTCCGTCTCGCTCTAACCACTGTAATTTCCTACTGGCACCATAAAGTATATTTTTGGGCACTATCGTTTAGCACCAGCAAAATTAATATCATTCTTCATGATAATGCGTTCTTCGTTAAAATGGAATACAACAATTAGAACCTGAGAAAGTACCAAGCTGTGTGCTTAAAAATTGTGCAGGTTCTTTATGCTTTTCGCTTTTAAGACTGTTTAACTTATCTCTTGAGCCAGGTGACTTTCCCAACGATTGGAAGGAATCTTTTGTCATTCCTATTCATACAAAAGGATCTAAATCGTCAGTAGCAAATTACAGGTGTATCTTAAAACTATCTGACAATTCTAAACTTTTTGAAATGCTTATAACATCTCAAATACAGTACACGTGTCGCTTAATTAATTCGCAATCTCAGCACGGAAAAGGCGTTCTGTTTCTACAAACCTGCTTGAGTTTACTTTTATTATAAACAGGGGTTTTATTAATTAACTGCAGACAGATGTGATTTATACTCTTATCTGTCAATCATGATCTCCTCCTTCACAAATTGTATCTGCTTGGTTTTCCTCTGAACCTTCTTAACTGGATAAAGGCTTATTTGACAGACCGTTCCCAGCGTGTCCGTTTCAATTCGCCGCTTTCTAAATCCATCAGCGTACTCACTGGGGTACCTCAGGGTAGTCATCTTGGACCTTTACTTTTTAATCTGTTCATTAACGACATCCCTTACGACCTGCTTCATTCGCATGCTTTAATGTAAGCTGATGACCTAAAACTCTGCTTGTCATATAAGGACCCGATGACTCCTCTCTTTCTTCAATTGGTCTTGGACACCCTGCACCATGTATGCAGGGGGTTCGGTTAATTCCCTCCCACTAAACGCTGAAAAGTGTAAATGTATGACTTTTCATCGAACACAGCCGATTTTATACAACTTTTCGTTTGATGACAATCCTCTTGAACGCATTCAAGAGGTTGATGATTAGGGCGTTCGGTTTGTCCGCAAGTTAAGCTTTAATAGTCATATTTCTGTCATCTTTAATAAAGCTATGGGTGTTCTGGTCCAAGGAATTTAACGATCCGTATCTCACTAAACATTTATACGTTTTACTAGTTTGACAAATACTTGAATATGGGTCGTGTGTTAGGTCAACGCATTACCAAAAATATCAGGACCAACTTGAATCGGTTCCAAAACAGTTTTTAATTTTTGCCCTCCGTGGCCTCAACTGGGATCCCACCATCCATCTTACATCTTACGAGCACCGACTACTCTTAATCGATCTTCCATCTGTTAAGAACCGCCGGACGTGCCATTGTGTGCTTTTCATTCACAAACTCTTATCAGGTGATATTGACTCTTGCGCTCTGTTAAGCCATATAAATCTTGCTGTTCCTTTGCGTCTTAGCAGAAATTTCTCTCCGATCTATCTACAGCCTTGCCTAACATATTATGATAACTTTTTTTTTACATAATTTTTAATACTATAGCAGTAGGATGAATACTCTGCTTTTCATTTGAATTTGAGTACTTCCAAAATATATATACATCTTTCTTAATTTTTATCGCATTAACCTCTTTAATTTACACAATTAACATTAATTAGCGAAAGCAAATTTAATATTTAGTGAGAATCTGAACTGTATGGCCAATGATCACATCTAAACTGTATAGGGGTGCAATCAGACACACTGGCAGACTAAATAGAATACATGGGAATGATGACAGATTTCTTTGAACATATATGGCACTACCTCTGGCAGGTGTTCACAAGTTTATGGAATCTACTGGCAACTAATAATATTTCTCCCTGAAATTATGTGTGAACGCACCCTAGCCTCATTTGGGTGGACTGTTTAACAGTTCCCACTATCTCTCAAATAAACGATTGCAGATATTTATGAATTGAAAATCTCAAGTAATTTTGATAAGTTAATATATTAACAGCATCTATACGTCCCGTCTAGATCCCGACCCAAGTCTATCCCATTCCATCTTTATCCCGAACCCAAGACTAAATTTAATGCCTTCCCCACCCGATTCTGATCTTAAACAATTTCAAATTTGTAGAATTGAAAACCGTATTTTTTACTTTATCTTAATGAAGCCATCAGAAAGCTCGGGACCCGAAAAATATTGGAATCATGAATTAATATCGTCCCGGGGTGATAGCGAAACTCTGTTTTCATCGCCGAATACCGACTCTTAATTTAAAAATCAATCAAGTACCGACACGATATCGCAGTTTTTTAAACAGAAAGGTAAATATTTCAAAGTTATTTTCTCAACAGGCCACCTATATTCTACATAGAGAAGCAGAGGTGAGTTACATTTAAGCAATAATTATCTGATGTGAGCTTCATAAACCAGGGGTGCCCAGAATGAGCTTACGAGCGCGTGGAAACCAATACAAATGCACAAAATACAACTCAATCAAGAACAACCACAAGAAATCGAAAGAGAAACCCGATTTTTGTTTGTGTGAGTGTGTGTGTGGTCATTGCTGTCTCAAGCACGCGCCTGCAAGCGCTGACTACGCAAAGGCATTGTTTTTGCTTTTTAATTTGCCACAGACATAGGAGAGAGAGAAGAGAGCCACATATGATGTTGTTGTAGCAGGTCTGCACGCGCCAACAGCAAAACCTTCGTTCAGAAAGAAAGAGAGGAGAGCACGCATATGAAATTGTTCTTATGGCCGCGTAAATGGTATGCGCGCGGGCTATTCCTTTGTGTAAAGCAAAAACAAATGCGTGGCTTGCGGAATAGACATGGGCACCCCTGTTATAAACCATTGTGTGGTAGACTCTCTACCTTGTTTTGATTGTATATTTATAGAAAGCACCCTGTATTGGGTATAGAAAAGTGGAGAAATGCTTAAATTTAAGCAAAATTATCACATCGAACGGTTGAAACCTGTTTGAGGTAAACTATTTAACGGCTTGAGTTTGAATACTCTCCCTGAATTGGACAGACATTTGATCAGAGCTCATATAAAATAAAGACTTCTGATTGCTTTTTATACCCTTGTAGAGAATATATTAAAATTGTCCAAATGTTTGTAACACATAGAAGGAAGCATCTCCGACCACATAAGGCATATATATTCTTGATCAGCATGACCAGCGTAGTTCATATAGCCATATCCGTCTGTCCGTCCGTCTGTTTCTATGCTATCTTCTCCCTCAGTCTTAAAGCGATCTTAACCAAACTTTGCACGAAGTCTTTAGGTACAAAAACGCTGCACATTTGTCGGAACCGGCCGGATCGGATGACTATATCAGATAGCTGCCATAGGAACAATCGGTCAAAAATCTAGTTTTAGTAAGAAAAACTTTTTTGTTTTCAACGCAAACGTCCCCAAACTTTGTATTTATAATTTTTCTATGCTTTTTCACAATTCCACCAAACTTGAGCTCACAAGAAAAATTAGTTTGTTTTCAATGCTATCGCTCCCAAAATTGATATTTATTAGTAAAAAAGGCTTTCACAAGTTTGATCCAAATCGGATGACTATAGCTTATAGCTGCCATCGGAACGATTGCTCAAAAAACTAGCTTTAGCTGCTAGGGTATATAAACTTCAG
Source organism: Lordiphosa magnipectinata (assembly GCA_037044535.1). NCBI lineage: Eukaryota > Metazoa > Arthropoda > Insecta > Diptera > Drosophilidae > Lordiphosa > Lordiphosa magnipectinata. The sequence goes on from JBAMBO010003169.1 coordinate 404,195, forward strand.
CCGAGACAAGGCTAGGATTTCTCTATCAATATTTATAAGTAAAAATAATTTCTCTACCAGATTAGAAGTTACGACTCGCAATTGCAAATATTTTGCACATAGACCGTAAACTATTTAAATCTTCAATTGAAATATATGTTCTCATTGCTTTTACAGCTGTAACAGGCTAGAAGTATCCCAACTGAATTTGAGCAAAACATTAAAAAATAAAATAAATCTCAACAGACAAATAGCCACAATGTCTACCAATTGAGAGACCTCTCACAAAATAGTTCAAACACTATATTTTTGTAATTAAAGATCCATTAAAATTTGTTTGGACAACCGACAAGAGAAAACAAATTACAGGTCACCTCAGGCCCAAAAACTACGAGTCGGCTTTTTCTGATTTATATGCAAAGCTTTTGTGTAACCACACCAATGCACATACCTACATACTTGCATTGCACTGCAAGTGTGTGCCCAAAATGCATTTTATTTGAAATTATATTTGCATAACAAAAACCACACCCAAAACTTTTGCAACTTCAGGGCCGAAGTTTACGTTCGAGAGTATTATTTTTATTTTTTCTTTATTTTAGACATTTGTCTTGCAGTAACTATGTAAGTATGTAAGCACATATTTACCGGCCGGCTTATGGGCCAACAACTTCGTTTGCATTTGAATGCAAATTAAATTTTAGTTACTTGAGAGAAGAAAAAAACAATTTGAGGTTGTGGTTTACACTCAAAATATTGCTAGGGGTGGCGTATACGCAATGTGTGAGGTTTTTAGATCAAGCAACAGTTGTTGCCATCGATTGCCGCCCAGCACTTAAGACTGTCTCGCAGTTTATTGTATTCCCCTCATTTTTGTTGATTTAGCGCACAAAAATCGTTTGTTGTTCTTAGTCAAAACTTTGGCAAATATTAAAGCAGCAAACAAAAGTCTAAACGCGAACGCAAACAAACAGTAAAAGAACGCATGCTAAAGTTGCCAGCGACAGATGGTGGACGTGAAGCCAGGGTAAGGATGTGCAAGCCAACAACAGAGAGGTCTGACGAAAAAGAAATAAAAATTAAAATTTCGAAAATGTTCAGCACAACTTGAAGTGGCTGCCTACGCAGTTTTTTTTGTATATGTATCGTGAGTGTGCGTGTCTGGCCAGAGTCAATAAATGTTAATTACTTTGCTTGTATAGCCAACCCTATGGGGCATTTAGTCGGATTTCTGAGACAGCTTTTAAAACCTTTGATGGAGGGACAGAGTACAGCGGGACTTTCTTAAGAATTATATTTAAAAAGAACTGTCTGGAGGTGGGTATAAATCAGAGATGCCCACAGCCAATGCAATTGGATTACAAATATTGTAAAGCACCCCACCTTAGGAACACACACAGAACCAGTTATTAAGCTATTTTCACACATCACTTGTGGTTGTAATTATCTTTAAATTTCTGGCTTATAACCCTCGCTACAAAGGTAGAGACTTACTCCCTATATATTTTACATTATTAGAAAATTTCGAATTTCCGAAGAAATTTTCAAATTTATAATTTAAAATTTTTCAAATATTTTTCAAGTTTTTTTTACGAAATTCTATTTAATATGTTATTTGTTTCAAATGGACTGGTAATGGCTGTAGATAACCTCATTTTTACTTGGTAAATCATTGATCAAGTAAAAATTTGTTTTATATGTAAAAATAATAGCAATACAGGGTGCCTTTGCAGGAGTTTCATATTCAAAATCAATTGATAGTATACTCCAAAGAGGTCTAATCAGCTCAGATGTAGTAATTTGATTGATTTCAAAGAACTCTTTTCATTTTCTAAACACACTTGCATCCTGTACAGGGTACTTTTAATCAGTATCAAATCATTATTTGGTTTTAGTTAATCTAAACTAAACAGGCTCGGTTCAGATGTGATCATTTTGCTTAAGTATACGTCCCTCACTACTTTTCTATGTCAAATACAGGGTGTCTGGTAAAAAAAACTCCTAAATCTTGCCCAGGCAGAAAATTTTTAGTATACTATTGTTTCCATGTGGCTTTCGACTCAAGCATGGTGTATATGTGATAAGCATTTCCCTTTCTTAGCGGTTTCAAAGTATAATACAGGGTGCTTGAAATAAGATTATAGAATAATAAAGGAGTTTCATATCTAAAACCGATTGTGAGTATACCCCAAAGTGGTTTAATTAGATCAGATGTAGTAATTTGATTAATTTCAAAGAACTCTTTTCATTTACAGGGTGCTTTCTATGAGTATCAAATCATTATTCGGTTTAAGATAGTGTAACATAAGAAGACTCGGTTCGGAAGTGATCATTTAGCTAAAGTGTAAGTCCTTTGCAGCTTTCCGTGTCAAATACAGGGTGTCTGGTAAGAAAAAAAAACTCTTAAATACTATACTAGTGTGGCCATGTTGCTTCCGAGTCAAGCATGGTGTATATGATGTAAGCATTTCCCTTTCTCAGCGATTTCAAAGTATAATACAGGGTGCTTCATATCCAAAACCAATTGATTGTATTCCCCAAAAAGGTTTAATCAGTTCAGATGTAGTAATTGTTATTGATTTCAAAGAACTCTTTCCATATTTCCTTTTCTGAACAAATTTACATTCTATACAGGGTGCGTTCTATGAATATCAAACTGTTAGCCGGTTTTAGATAGCTTAACCCAAGCAGCTACGGTTCAGATGCGATTCTATGGGGGGCCAGCATAGGGTTTTGGTTGCCTCTGGTCGAGGTGGTTGTTTTGCCTCTTGTTGAGTACTTTGTGGCGCTTATGTCTGAAGACCTTAGTGTGCACCGATAGATTGTGGACTTTAAATTGCCTCTTTAGATTGAGAGCTTTAATGTGCCTCGATAGATTTAGGGCTTAGCTTTGCTAGGGTTGAGGTTGCCTCTCGTCGAGGTGGTTGTTTTGCCTCTTGTTAAAGACTTTGTGGAGCATGTGTCTGAGAACCTTAGTGTGCCTCGATTGATTGAGGGCTTTGCTATGCCTCGATTAGAACTTTAGTTTGCCTCGATGATAACTTTAGTTTGCCTAAAACAATTATTTTGAACTAAACTTTAGAAAATGTCTCAAATTTGTGTCTTGTGAATTTCAAATAAATTTCTTTAAATTCATTTCGAATTGCGCTTTTATAAAGCCTTTATATGTTGTTGTACCCTCAGTATGTGCTTGATTATTCCAATAGAGATATCATTTATTAAACAAACTCTTGGGTTCACCGTCCCCCTCCACTTGTTTGTACAAAACCAGAATCCTAGTCTGTGGTTCGCATTGACTGGGGGTCACATTTTATACATGTGTGTTTGTGTGTGTGTGTGTATATTTTTCTACTTCAGTGAATCACGGCTTTACACTTGATTTATGCCTTAACTAAATGAATTTTAATAATTTCAGCATTTAAACTGTTGAGTTTATTTTGTGTTTGGTTATTCGTTTGCTTTGTTTTAAGCATTTTTTTTTTCTGTCTACTTGTTTTTTTTTTTGTTGTTATCAAAAAATGAGCAGAATCTTAGGCGATTCAAGACCTTCTTAGCGAGGGTCAGGGTGAACGTTTGCTTAATTGTTTGTTTAATTACATGGCAACATGGTTGCACCTCTAATCATTTAGTTATCCATGTCAAGGCTCCAGCAGAATGAGCATGAGAGGCTGTAAAACTAAAAATTCAACTAATTTCAGCATTTTATTTTAAGACAATTGCAATTGCCCACTCCCCTCGCTTGACAAAATTTGTTTTGTCACGGTTGGCTGACTGCAAAGTCTGAACAGATATCACGCAGACATACAACAAACACAGACAGATAATGTTGATGGATTTTTGATTTATTTAATTTTTTTTTTTTGTGTTTTCCGTTTGATGCGGGAGGCGAAAAGTTCATAACATTTGAACTGTAAACTTAATTTATTCAAACCCTTGCCTTGGCTGAAAGCAGACAGCGACAGCACGATTTGAGGGGGAGGTGGAAAAACTCGATGCATTCAACAACAAAACTGGTTACGCTTGGCAAACGCCACGCGGCAAGTTGGCCTTGTGCTAATCCACATTTCAGAATCTCCGCCAGCACAAACATTCTGCAACAGTCCAAAGCCTGCGACGACGTTTAGTCTATGAAAAGATTTCATTGGCACAAAACCAATGAGCCGGTTGAGTTTGCTTCTCAGAACGTTGTTGGCCGAGGCACGATCAAGAGTGGCAAAGAGTTGTTGCATGACTGAAACTTGACTTTGTGTTGACCGTTTGGTTGTGCGTCTCTGAGGAGTGGCATTCGATTGCCAAATAAGTTAACAATATTGAATTGCAGCCAAGATCAAGCATGAGTTTTAACAACGATGTGTGTGTGTGATGAGTGTCATTTAATCAATGTGAGTTTAATTGCAATTGTGTTTTCTTTTTGGTTTGTTTGCAGATAATTATCACGGCCATGGACCGTTTCGTTTGGTTTGTCCTGCTGGTGGTAATGTCCCATTTGGTTACGGAGTTTACACGCGTCACGGGATATGCACGTGGTACCAGGCATGAGCTGGTGTTGGTCAATGATGTGAGTATAAAAGTTTTACTCAACTGTTTTATAGTTATGCACTAAGCGATGCACAGTAGTCGAATGCGCCCAAAAGTAGGCAAGTAACTTTAATCTGGGTTTTAAATTGAACCCTTAAATACGTATAGTTGGCTGGGGTTAAGGAGTCGGTGTCTGCTTTGATACTTGACACAACTAATGAAGCCTGTACACGAATTGTTTGCTTGAGAAATCAACACAATTCTCAATTCAAAATAGTGAAAATTATCCCTTAAAGTCAAAAACATACACGGTAGGCTTTTGTGAGCCCAAATCAACTAACTTTATGTTGCGGTACACAGTTAAGTAAGTGGAACTAAAAGAAGCTTGAATCGCATTAATAAGAACCGGATTAAAAATCTTGCAAAAGTTGTATTAGAAGCAGCACTGGTCGATAACCCAAAAGCAGTGTACCAAACGACCAAAGAACTAGCCGTTAAAAGCATAAATACGGATCATCCAATCATAGACTTGGACAGTAAATATATGGATAAGCAAGTTTTAAAATGCAGATGAAATTTTGACGCAATTGTTAACAAAGTGGTAACCACCAAATGATTAAAAGAACCGTATACAACTTACAACCCTAAGTTCAGTTCGCTCTGCTCCCTTCACTGACCGAAAAATCCAAAAAATACGGTCTCTTTCTTCCCTCAACCGAATGAGTTCTGCTATCGCACTCACTGTTAAGTGGCTGAAGCTAAATACACAGCACTAATCGATCTAACAGCCACCCGATAACAGGCCCAAGTAAGTCAACCGGTCATAAAATGTGTGCTATTCGAAGCCCAAAATCTAAAAATGTTAGTTGTAAAGGTGTCAGAATACTGCCGTGGTCTAGACCAGCGGTGGGCATGAAATCTGAGTTTGAAAGCAGCCCAACAAAGACAGAAAAACCAACCGTTATCAGCTGGTCTCGATCGCCCAACATGCATCTGTTGCGCCGTCTGTGTGCTCGTCTGGTCGCATTGACTTTGTTGTTGCTCAAAATTTGAAGCAAGCTAATTGCAATGCAGTTTATTATGAGACTGACCGGCGTCGATTGCCGAAAAGAAATCTCGGAGCAATGGGAGCAAGGGACTGCCCTTCGCTGGTCTACGAGCAGAGAGAGAGTCGGAGCGAGAGACAACAAGAGAGCGCATATACTTTGTCGCATACATACACACGGGTATACATACGAAGTAAAACATACGAAGACGACATTCAATTAATGCGTTTCTCTCCTCTCACAACCAAATAGAAGCAGAGACTGTTGTTAAAGATTGTTTTTGTCCAACTATTCAATCCATCTATTCAATATGGTTGCGCAAAAACTGTCGTTTTCTGACAACGGCAAACGGAGGTCCGATTTTTGCGACCTCTGATTCAGATTATAGCGCTGTAATGGGATTCCTTAGTAGTTTCCTTAATGCCAACCGGCAACAGCCTCGAATCTGAAACTGAATAGTCACAATATTGAAAACTCTCAAGAGCAATGTGACAACCATCACGACTCGTCGTGGAGTTTGTGTTTTGCTCACGATTTCCAAGATCATTGGAAAACAATCTAAGATCGTTTAAAAGACGCAATTCTGAATACGAGGGAAAATGACAATGCTGTGCAGGGCAAGCCAAATGGAGAAAACAGAAAGATGTGGTTGTGTTGGTGACTTACTTGCTTTCGTCTGCTCACCGACTCACGAAGTGTGAATAACATGGGTGACCTCGGCCACCGGACTTGGTTTAAAGCGCCCCATACACCACACAAATTTTTGCGCAAAACACTAATGTGTGTTAGTGAAATATGGGTGTGTATGCGTCACACTAACCATTTTCACTAACACACATTAGCCTTTTGCGTAAAAATTTGTGTGGTGTATTCGGCGCTTAAAACAGGGCAGGCCAAATGGAGAGGACAGAAAAATGTACCTTTCTAAAGCATGACTTTGGCAAGCATTCGGTGACTTCGGCACCCGTTGGCTATGGCTGGTCGGCCCTGGATTAGAGCTGAACCTTCTAGCACACACTACAGAGTACTCCATAACGGAACGCTATAACAACGCTTTTCAGTTCAGAGCGGCAACCGCCATTGATGTGTTTGTCGCCGATTTTATATATACTGGAGGTCCCAGGCGGCGGCATCAAATGCTTCATAACAACGAGACTTCTGGAATACGCATTCCAGCGAACAATGTTTAAAAAGCAGCAAAAAGTTTCATTTCGTGTGCTTTTGCTTCAGAGAAATACATAAGCCGCAACAAAATCAAAAGCAAAAAACCTTTTATTGAGAAAAAATTATTATTTTCTTGCAATCGTTTCACTCATTTCATATTTCAGCAGCTACCCACCTATAACTCTTCCAGCGTTTATTCATGTAATGTTTATAACAACTGATTTATGATTCAGGCCGCTAATTATAGGTAATATAGCATAGCGGGTGAGGTGATATATTTGCCTAATTACAATCACTAAATGTTACTGTTCCACATTATTGCTGAATTCTATTTTACATCCCCTTTAGGCCATTCAATAAATTTTCATTGTTTTACGAGTTGTTAAGAATTTTCCAATTTAATATACCGTCACCCATGGCGTATGCTTAATTTTTGCAATTTTACAGCCACAAATCGAAAAACCTGTCTAAATTCCAAAAATTTGTATTTGCAGACTTTATTGCAGCCGATGCCCGTGCAAAATATGCTGCTCTATCCTGGTCCTGGCCACAATTATGAACATTATGAGCAACGTCCATCGATGTCGGTCAATAGCATACAACAGAATGCGGCTTTGCTGCTGGGCAGCTTAACTGGCGGCGCCGGTGCCACTAATGGTGCGAATGTAGCCGCCAGCGAGGCTGTCTCTGAGCCCAGCTATCCATTGTTTAGTTTGCGTCCATTAATTGACAGCATTTTCGAGGTAAGTTGGCCGGAACATTTCAAATTAATTTGCCATCAAATTTTCAATTTTCATTTTTAAAACGCAGATACCCATTTCGACGCTGCGCGCTGTCAACCAGTTGGTGGGCCGGCTAACTGGGAGCTATAGACAGCAGCAGGTCCAAAAGTCGGTGACGATTGAGGCGATGGAGGAGAAACCGTTACGCCTGCCAACTGGCGGAGATTTTAAACTCTCGACACAAACGCAGCGCAAACAAATGCGCGAAGAGTTGGCGTAGTTTATGTATATTACATAGATTTTTTAAATAAGTTTTAAGCAAAGATCTTGCAATACCAAGAACTAGGTGTTGTGTGTTTTTTGTTTCTAGTTAGTTCAGCATTGCTTATAATTAGGCTGCGGGCGATGTTTGTGAATGTTTTTAAAAAAAATTTTGTGAATGTGTTGAATGTTTGTGTTTAGTTGTCGTCCTTTGTGATATATAAATCTAATTTAATGGTATTTAAATATGTTAAATAAATAAATGTAACAAACAAAATTTAAAGAATATGGAAAGAATTACCAACATTTTACCAGATACGAGATATGCCACGTCAGAATTAGAGAATGTTAGAGAGTTATTAAAGCTGCATAGCAATGCCCTTCTGCAGATTTTAAGCTTAGTATTGACTGCAACAAAACAGCTGCCAAAATTTCACATAAAATAAAGAGTGAATGTCTTGGGAAGCACGGTATGAGCGAAGCTCTTTACGAAGATAAATCTGATTTAAAATATTGAAAACCATCACTTGCATTATTCGGTTCTCTATACTAATTTCTTGGTACTCGATTCTCAATACTCTATAACAGTGCCGGCCAAATGTAGAGGACGAAAAAGTGTGCTAGTGTTGGTGAGCAAGAGAGCTCTCTCCAGACTACAGCCGTTTTACTAGCAATTCAATGTTCACCGATTCACACAATCATGAGTTCGGCTCGCGTTTGCGTAAAAACACGACTAACTTCGGCTCGTGGTAGCTATGGCTGGCCGGGTCTGCTCTATAATCGGTACTCAGCACTCCATACTCAGTATTCGATAGTCAGTAGTCGAGTCTCTGTCCTCGACACTTATTCATCGATACTCAGTACTAAATACTCCTCACTCAACACTCAGTACTTGATAATCCGTAACACTTCTCAGTACTGTGTGTTTGTGTGCACTACAACGGCAAATGGCAAAGCGGTTGACTTTGCAAAGACAAAGGCGTACCCAAAGGAATCAAAGACAAAATTGTTCTTGTTTCAGTCCCCAATTCGAACGTCTGAAAGAGAGCTTCTCAAGGAGCTTCTAAGGGAAGCTAAAGGTAATAAAGAAGAAGAGAGGAAAAAAGAGAACAAAAAGGAGGTTACAAAAAGAAAGAAAACAAAGAGACTGAGGAAGAAAGAAAGACAAAAGAAGGAATAAAAATGTTAAGATGTTTTAAAGAAAGAAGCTAAGAAAAATACTGAAGGGAAAAATTAACTTGGAGGAAAAGAGAAAAACAAGTTAAAAGAGGGAAGGTAAAGTCCATAAAGAAAACAGGAAGAAATCAAAGAAAAAGAATGAAGAAGGAATGATAAATTAAAAAGGGTAAGACTGAAGACTAAAGAAAAAAGCAGGGATTTAGAAGGAATGAAAAAAAAGTACGCTAAAAGAGGAAAGTTTGAAGGAAAGAAAAAAAGGAAGAAAGGAACCAAAACGAGAGGAACGCGAGATGATGAACAATTCAAAAATAGAAGAACGGAGAGTCTGAAGAAGAAAGAATGAAGAAAAGACGACTGAGGAAGGCAGAAGCCAGGAGATAAAGAATGATAAAACAAGAAAGGTAAGACGAATGAGGAAAAAAGAAAGAAATTAGGAAATGTGCTCTCTAAAAACTCACAAATCTTTTGGCAGCAGCAAAACACCTTGAGACTTCAACAAAGCTCTGATATTGTGTATAAAATATGAATTTAATTCTTACTTAAGTTCCATAACTTCGCAACAGGACCGTAGCCAGGGGTGGAATGTGAATGACTCAAGTTGTTAAGTTCTAGTTGTTTAATTTGGAGCCAATGAGGTAGCCTTGAGAGAAGCTTGGCCCTGGCCCTCCTGGAGGTGCTGTTTGAGCCAATTTTACTTTTACTTACAATGAGGTAGGTACTACCTACTAGGTAGATAGTTCCGGCTGACCCCATATAGGGGTCACACATAGACCTTATGGTTCTTAGTGAGGCAGGATGCTTTCTTTTTTGTTTTTGGGTACCATTTTTGCTAGTAATCCAAGAGGATTTTTGACGTTTTGGCAAAAGCCAATAGTTGTTTGTGTGAGGTCTTGGCTGCCTCCTCCAGAGAAGTAAAGCTTGCCCTAGAGATCGCTGGGCAGCAGCAGATGAGGTACTCCAGAGTTTCTTCTACTCCAGGTGCTTTACATTTCCTGCAGGTGTTCACTGTCGTAATGCCTAGCTTTTTCGCGTGAGCGGCTGCTAGGCAGTGACCAGTTAGTATGCCTGTAAGCTCTTCTTTGGAGCTGTAGCATGTAGTACGCGAGTTTTATGTCTCTTGTCTTGCACATCATTTTATAGATTCAGCAGCCGGTTGTGTTTTCCCACTTTTCCTCAGCTTCTTTCTCTGCTATCTCTTCCATCCTGCTGTACGGAAATAGATATGTTCAGTGTTGCTTCTTGACTTTGTGCGACTCCAAGTTTTGCAAGACTGTCAGCCATTTCGTTTCCATCAATGCCCCGGTGGCTGCCAATCCAATGCATATGCACCTTTCTAGAGCTGCTGAGGGAATCTATTGCCTCCCTGCTTGCCAGATTATTTTTGGAGTTAAAAGCTGGTCTCTGCATTGCTTTGATGGCCGCTTGGCTGTAGAGATAGCACAATATTGCAAACATTTCACGTTCAAATAAAAACTTCTCCGTATTGGCCACAAGCCAATGCCGAAGTAGAGAATATGAATTAGGCGTTCTATCGGAGGATCTATAAGAAAGCACTGCGGAAATTTATGTACATATACAAATGTAACACCTCACAGGAAGACAGGCACAGCACCAACCGAAATTGTGTTCACTAGGATAATTCGAAGCAAAATAACAAGCTTACAAAGGCGTAGTAGAAGGGTATATTAACTCACAAGAGAAAAACAATGATACTGAAATCAAAGAAAGGGAAAGAAGTATGTTGACCAGCAGCGGATATGGGGTATTAAGTCGTAATTCCACACAAACTGACAACAAACTTCGAGAACACTGAATACAAAGTTACAGTGAAATAGGGAAACACTGGGCAGCTGAATGAAGGACAACAACAAGGAATATCGCTCATGTAAAAAATGTTCCTAGAACATCAAATCAAAAGGAAAACCATACCTCAGAAAACTATGTCGCAAAAGATTCCGTGCCGGAAAACAAAAAATTAATGAAGTATTTGTAACTAACAAGTTGGCCATGGAATGGAAATGTCATTCTATGAATTCGAGCTGAGTAGAAATGTTGAAGAGCTGTTTAGTTTGGTTTTGGCTGCCGGACAACATGGAGCTCGTTCCTTTTTTTATTTTATTTATTTCATTTTCAACTATCTGGCACTAATCTTGTGCCACATTTGGCCGCCCTTTATTGCAACCTGTGTTCCCTTGTAGTCAGGATGTTGCTTTTTTGGTCTGCATTGAGCCACATTTGGGAGTCTTTGAAGATTCAGAAGTACATTTTATTTTTTTTCTTTTCTTTTTGTTTAAATACTTTCATTTTCAACTATACCAATCTTGTGCCACATTTCGCCCCCCTTTATTTGCAAACTGTGTTCTCTTGCAATGAGAAAATCTCGGAAGATTCAGAAGTACATTATCTGTGTTTCCTTGTAGTCGGGATGTCCTCTTTTATCTTAGCCCTGCCACACATACAATCAGCCGCATTAGGAAGGAATTTTCCGTACGCTTTAGTCCATCCGCAGGGATATCGATGTTAAAACTTAAAAATTTACGATTTGTGTGTTTGTGTTTTGAGATACTGTCTAAAATTTGGTTGCTATGTGTGTTACTGTTTAATTCATCTTCTTTTTTGGCCCGATATTTGTATCACAACCGCTTGACGGTCTTGGCCGCTGCTCCAGTCACTTCAGTTCACACCAAGGTTGGCAATGTCTTTCCGCACCTGATTATCCCATCTTGGTGGTGGTTGTCCCTTCAAGCTTCTTCCTCCAAAGTCGGCTTCTTCATTCATAAGGGTGTCCTATCTCGAGAAGAGCCGCTGTTATTTTATTCGCTTGACTAGACTGGTGTCCCCATATAGCTCATACAGTTCGCGATTCATTCGAATGCGGAATCCATCGTCAACTTTTAAAGGTCCATAAATCTTCCGAAGGATTTTTCGCTCGAACACGCGAATCGCCGTCTCATCCGCTGCTGTTAATATCCATGCTTCTGCGCATGGCGTTCCGCCTTGTGCCGCTTTCGTCATGGCTGTGGTACCCCAATCGGCTTGTATTCTTCGTACATCCAGGAGTCCAATGCCTTGTGTAGCATCAATATCTAAACATCGCACTCCTAGTGTGGTCTCACACTCTGCCTTTGATTATACATTTTAACAGTTTGCCTCCCAAAAGTGTGCTACAATATTTGCAGCTCAATTAACCCGAGAGCCAAAAAGCATTTCATAGTATTGTGCATCAATGATAACAAAATGCTTTTCATACAGCAAAAAAAAATGTACATTAAATTGCTGCACTTCAGACAAGTCAATAAACGTGTGTGTTTTCATATCAGTTGCAGCGTTTGTTGACTTGGGATCACACAATGACCATCATCCCGGCAAAGAGCTTATCAACAACACACACAACCATTTCCAGTCTCTATACAATTAAGTGAAAAACATAAACAAAAGTTGAAAAACACTTCGCGGAAAAGGTAAATTATAAATAAAGATTAATGTTGCTTTAACAGCAACAACAATTAACAATATATAATTTGATTAAATGGAATTTAATTTAAGCTTAAACTGGTAGCATATTTACACGAAATTAATTTAAACAAAAAATTTCAAAAAAAAATGAATGAGATAATTAATGCAAAAAATAGAGGCCAAAGGCTGCTCGTTAATTGGAAAATCGAGTGCCTCATGAACGCAATTCTACGTAGACACGCGCCAGTAAATCATGCGTGCTGGGGCAAGCGAAACATAAAAAAGGACGGAACAAATCGTATTGCCTTACAGTGTGTTTAAAGTATTAAAAAAATGAGATAAAAAAATGCTGAGTTAGATCTAAAGATTAATCTCAAGACTTTTGTTTTGCTTTTAAGTTGTATTTTAAATTGTATTTTCATTATTGATTTCCCATTGATTTTCCTGTTCATCATCCAATCACTGTGCGGCTGTACAATGTTTGCAATTTAATTAATTTTCTCTCCCTTGTATTCCAACGGCCCTTTTTCCCCAACATTTAAATCCATCCAGCACGTGCGAAATGAATTTGGTCAAAAAGCACAAAAACAACAACAAAACAAAATACATTAACGGCTGGCGATTTTGTCTTTTGAATATTTAATGAGCGCTTATTAGGACAAAAGAAGAATACCGAGAGAGCATTGAACATTGAAACATTTTACCAGCTTAACAAGCTAAAAAAAAAAAATAGAAACCCCCTCAAAAAAACAGCAAGAATTGGTCAAAATGCTTGGGTATTTGATTTGTGCGCTGGCGTGGCAACTGAAATTAGTTCCTGCTCCTGTATCTCATTATTATTAATTTGCATGCCACAGCAGCAGCAGCACCGCCAGCAGCAGCACCAAAATGCAGCCGCAATGGAGCGGTGGACGTTATGGTCAACTGCACCCAATGCCAACCGCAGACATTGCCAAATGCTTCACGATTCACTCAACTGGAGAGTTTTAAGCTTTCATACTCGCTATGGGCCCTAAAGCTGGCCAAAAAATGGTAAAGTAATTGAAACCGGTTTGACTGCACTTTATTGAAAACTAAAGCAATGCAATTATCTATAAGCAAAACTCGTTCAGTATAGAGTTTGCATTTTAAATAAACGGTTTATATTTTTTCCACAAATAATGGCTTGAATTAATAAACACTGTTAATTTTATATCAATTTTTGATGTTTTTGCTGCATAATTTTGCTAATAAAGCTGACTAAATTTAAGCTGAACAATAGAGAGCTTTAAATTTGCTTTAAAAACAAAATAGGTTTGCTGAATAAAGGGAATTTTAGGTTAAGAATTTTGGCAAGCTGCAGCCTACAGCCTAACTTGGTTTGACTGCCTCTGCTTATCACCCTCATATATAATAAATATACTGTGGTCAGAAATGCTTCTAAACAAAATTAAAATACCTTATGCAAAGTAAAATTCTACAAGATATTTGCCATATAAATTTGTTTAATTTTCTGTCACTGCTTTCAATTTGATGGTGGCCTCCAGCTCTCTTAGTTTATTTACTGTGCCTTCTTCGAAAATAAAATAAATTTTAGTCTTTAAAGCAAGCTTGATGGGGTACTCCCTCTTATACTGCATCTGATTTGTACATTAAGGGTGCACGAACACATGCGGATGAACGATGAACTGACGGCTGAACATGATATTTTAGTAGATCAGCAAGCCGATTCCTCCAAGCTGAGCTTTTAACTGAATTCTAGAGATCAAACCAGTGCTTGTTGTCCACACTTGCATGCACGGAGCGGGGTTATTTGTCAAAATCAGCCTCATGCTCTGCCGTCAGTTCATCTTTCAGTCGCATGTATGCGAGCGCTTTTTTTGCCTTCTTTAACTTTGTATTCTGAAATCGTCTCTTCAAAACCGATGTGATTTCATTATTCCGCCCAAAATTGTTCTCTGTTTTTAACGTGTAAATCCAAAAACATACATTTCGATTGGTATGTCAAGACCATACCGAATTTACTTATCGTGCGTTCACACAGAGCATAGAACATTGAACTCAAGATGAGCACAAACGTTAACAAAACAAGAAAGAAAGTCGGTCAAGCCCGACTATAACATACTCTGTACCCTTAAAATCTCAGCTCGCATTTGCTCACGAGTTATACGCGCTCATCTCTAAGTTTCACTCTCTCTCTCTCTCTCTCTCACAAAGATTGCCGTTCAATAGAATGCTGCGGTGGTGGGTGGGGTGGTGCTGGGTGTTTACTGGCCGTTTTTTGCTCATAACTTGAGTATCGTTCATCCGATCTTTATCATTCCTTCAGCAAATCGATAAATAATTTTGGTTACAAGGTATCTCTAGAAGGAACGAACGATCTATCTCCAAAACTGTAGGAGATATGACGTTTTTTCCAAATTGCGGGGGCGCGAGGGGGCGTGGCAAAAATTGAAAATAAACTTGATCTGCCTGCAAGTATAAGAAATATATGTCCCATACATGTCAAACCTCTATCTCTTACCATCTCTGAGATCTCTTCGTTCATACGGACGGACGGACAGACGGACATGGCTATATCGACTCGGCTGTTGATGCTAATCAAGAAGATATATACTTTATAGGGTCGGAAACGATTCCTTCTCCCTGTTACATACTTTTGCACAAACTTAATATACTCTATGTACCTTCGGTACAGAGTATAATCAGTGCATGAACGGTTTACCCCATTTGTAGTACAATATTCTCACTTGAAGAACAATTTTTTGTGAACGGAAAACCCAAATTGAGTTGACGGATCAACTTACCCTGCAGTTCTACGCCTTAGTGCTAAATTTTTCAGTGCTGATTCAGACCTGAGAAGTATCAACTTCTCCAATTTGTGACTGATTTCAATACTACCCATGAAACTAACCCATGAGTTCAGTACTGAAATCAAGCCTGAAAGTAGAGAAGGCCCTGCCTGTGTTAAATTCATGGCTGAAATGCATGTAAAGGCAGCCATAATTTCAGTACCAGCACTTCCAAATCAGGGCTAATTCAGCTCTTATTCAGTACTGAGCCGTACTGAAAGGTATGGAATGGCGCTTTAGTACATTGAGCTATTGCACACTTGTGTAGATTCGCATCAAGATGGCAACTTATACTTTTTTATGCAATATACTTTTTTTGACAACCAAAAACAAGAGAGAAATCAAAAGGAGAGCCAACTCTCTCTCTCTCCCTATCTCTCGCAGAATTGGCCTCCGAAAACGCGTTTTTTAAAGCAAATATAATCCGATCTAGTACAACTTTACTCATTTCAGTAACATTTGGAACATTTGTTGTCAAAAGTTAGACAACATCTTGCTCTTTTTATAAGTTGAAGGCGACTTATTTTCTAAGCTAGTTTTTTCCCACTGTGTACTCTGTGTGAACAGACTGCCAGATGACAGGCATCCAACCTGACAGAGTGTGAGAACCAAGATCAGCATTGCCTGATCGTTTCTTAAACATTTATTTTCATACCCTTGTAGAGGGTATATTAAATTGTCCAGATGTTTGTAACGCATAGAAGGAAGCATCTCCGACCACATAAAGTATATATATTCTTGATCAGTTTGACGAGCTAAAATTGATATAGCCATGTCCGTCCGTCTGTCCGATCGTCTGTCCGTCCGTCAGCTTATATGCTATCTCCTCCATCAGTTTTAAAGCTATCGTAACCAAAATTTGCACGAAGTCTTTTGGTACAAAGACGCTGCACATTTGTCGGAACCGGTCGGATCGGATGACTATATCATTTAGCTGCCATAGAAACAATCGGTCGAAAAAGTAGTTTTAGCTCAGAAAAACTTTTTTGTTTTCAATGGTAGCTTAAAGACGGCTTTACAATTATAAATATTATCGGTTTCCACACAATTGTGGGAAGTTTGGTCAAAATCTGATGAATATATCGTTTAGTTGCCATATAACAAACAGGCAAGCAAACAGGTGTAAAATATGTTACAAATTCAACATTCATTAGCCACTACCTTTTCCCCATCTTTCTGGCAATTTTCAGAGACCATCTCTCTCTTTGATGAGATCTATGAACAGTTCAAATTTTGGAGTTCTTTAATAGAGCGAAAGTGCTGATCCTCAAGGGCATGTGTAATCGATGAAAACAAATTGTAGTCGAAAGGGGCAATGTCTGGGCTATGCGGCGGGTAGGTTTGGACTTCCCATTTCAGCGTTTCAAGGTATGTTTTGACCGGCTGCGCAACATGTGGCCGAGCTTTGTCATGTTCGAAAATTACCTTGTAGTGCCTGTACTCATAATCTGGCATTTTTGCATCAGTATTTTTTAAACAAAACCATCGGCATATGCAAAAATCTAATTTTTGATAAATTTGTCGTATTTTTTGCAGCTTCTCAAATGCGTCATTCAAAGTTGAATGCACTTTGCCTTAAGATGATGACAGAGAAATTGGGGAAATTTCAATTGCAATCTGTTAATTTAAAGTAAAGTTCAACGACTAACCCACGGTTCCTGTCATGATTATCTGTTAATGTAGGTGCGTCGATCATTGAATTC
The DNA here is from genome assembly GCA_037044535.1 of Lordiphosa magnipectinata. NCBI lineage: Eukaryota > Metazoa > Arthropoda > Insecta > Diptera > Drosophilidae > Lordiphosa > Lordiphosa magnipectinata. The sequence continues at coordinate 421,054 of JBAMBO010003169.1, forward strand.
ATTTATTTTATTAAAATATGTTTACTAAATGTGAAACAATCAATATCTTAAGAAAGTTGTTGAATGCATTGATAAACAACAGCTATAAACTATAAAGCAATATGTGCAAGATTATTACAAATGAGAAAATCAAAGAGTCAAAGTGCCATTACAAGTAAATCAAGTCAAATTGTTTTGGTTCCAGTTAGTCAGCTCAAATTCTCAGTGACTCAAAACAGTTCAAGCTCCAATAGATCAAGCTTCATACAAATGAAGCTCCAGTGATTATTTAGATCAAATCAATTCAAAAATTGATACCACGGACGCTGCTTCATGGACGAGCTGAGGGAAAACCGCTCAAATATCTGCCGCATTAGAGCGGGTATGACCCAACAAAGAGTAATTGGCTCAGTACTGTACACCGCGGACTTGCCCGTTACAGACGCCCAAAACGCACTGAAATCCACTTATGCTGATGGCACAGACTTCCTGGCTTCTTGCCGATCTAAACCTGAGATATCTGCCTCTGGGGCACAGCCTGTGACACCTGCAATCAAACGGTCAAGACGATGCAGAACAAAATCCTATGCATAATGCTCGTTGCTCCCTTGTATATCCGTAACTCTAGAGAGACCTTTGCACTCTATCAGTTTGATCCCATCTCAATGAACACAACAGCAGATATAGAGATCGCATGCAGGCACACACAAATGTTCTTGAAAATGAGCTGGCGACAATACGGAGACGCCTTAAAAGGCGTCCGAATCCGCCCTACCTACGGATTCACGGAAGGCTACCAACATGCCGTTACCAAATTTATGTTATCATGAAATCTCATACAAATACAACACAAGGCAACAAAATTACACTTTTCCAGTATATAAAAGGGTCGGTAGTGATTCTAGATGATTTACGTGTGCTGAACACGAATCTGTTTTCAGAAATAGTCCATCACGTCGAGATTTTTAGTAATTTGAGCTTAAAGATACAAAAAAATTCTTTTTTCGACTCTTTTTATACGCGTTTTGTGGATAACCTATACTTTTGTTTTGACTTTCTTTGATATTATCAGAAAGAACTACTCCTTAACTTTGAAATAAACTATCCCAAACAATTCCACGATTTTTTCCAATGAAGATATACATAAACCATTTTTAGTAATTGTATCCGAGTTTACAAAAAACCTATATATTGTTGTTGCCCCAAAGTATGCAATGGATATTGTTAAAACAATTTCATTGAAATTCTATACAAATTACTAGCCGATTGTACTGTTTCTGCAAGGCATACTTTTGTGCAGTAGACAGTTTTGTTATTTAATAATTATCGAGACTATGTATTCAAAATGGTATATCTTCGCTCAAAAAAATCGTACAATTCTTTGGGATAGTTTATTTTAAAGTTAAGAAAGAGTAATTTACGATTATATCAAAAAAAGTCAAAACTGAAGTATAGGTTCCCCAAAAAACGAGTATGAAAAGGGTCAAAATGGTCATTTTTTGCAACTTTAAGCTCAAATTACTCAAAATATGGACGTTATCGGCCATTTCTGAAAGCTTATTCATGTTCAGCAGACGAAAATCATCTAGAATCACCACCAACCCTTTTATATACTGGAAATTGTTGCCTAGTGTAATTATAGATATATTATTTTTATGTTATTTAAAAACATTGTTTGATTGACCATATCATCTTTGGATGTTATTGCGGACCTTTTTTCTGATCTGGGGTTTCCGGCTTGAGAAAAGGCCCTCTCTGATTACGCACTGCTTGCAGGAGTGGCCCAAATTTTGCAGCTTGCTTTATATAGAAGGGGAAACTGGTCTTTGTTGGTTTCCCACCATTGCAACGGATAGAAGTCAAAACGATATCTGCTCAAACTGCTCGTATATGCCTTTATTTCACGACAAATAATGTCGTCTTCAAATTCGTGGGAAAAGTCGTAAAATGCATATAGTGTTATTTGATGTATACAAGAGTAACATATTTTATACAATTTCGCCCCTCTTCACATATTGCATGTTCGCAGAATTAATGCTACGCTTCACTGCACATTTGTGGAATCTATGTAAATAGGTTGTGGGTGTAATTTTGCTTTGAGCAGCTGACTCCACAATGTTGCCACTCAATATTCTGAAGTTAAATTAAAAAAAACGAGAAGGCTAAGCTAACTTTGTCTGTGCTACGAACCCTATAAGCTATTTGAGTTGAACATGATTGATTTAGTTGCATTTTTGAACTGATCTGAGCTGAATCATTTCAAACAGATCATATAGCTAATGTCATGAGCTATAAATCAATGAATCAATTATTTTTTCGTGACTTAAGCATTGTCAGTTGAGTCATAAACAATATACAGACTGTAAAGGCAAAGATATTGGTTGCAGTTCTAGACTATTTTTCAGCAGATTTCTACTCAATGTTAGTTTACCCTTTTTAATATTCAGAAAAACAAATGTACTTCTGAAATTACTATTATGAATGCGAGTTAAAATTTATTTTTAATTAGTTGTAATGACTGCTAGCTATAATTAGACATGAGCAGTCGAAGTGGCTTGATAGTTCTATAAGTATTCATCCTCAGTACTTTTCCTTTCTTCTTCAATTGCAATAATGAAATGGCTTGCTTTATTTTTGAGTCGCCAACTTCAAACGAACCTTGTCAAAAAGAACTCCGGTTCGGCTTTGAATCACTTTAAGCCTGCTTGTCCAAATGTTATTCTACTTATTTGTGTTTTCTTTTTAAATTTAAGCCTTTGTCAACAAATAAATATAAAGCTACCCTCGTATGATTTAGCCTAAAGATTGTTTTCTCCAAATTTCAGACTTAATTAGCTGGGCTTTTTCCACCAATAACAAAGCCAGTCTTTTAATTTATTATTCAAAACATTTCTACACAAAAAGTACACTTTTAACTTTTATATTTTTCTACTTATATTATATTTTCTGCACAGTGCCAATTGGATGCTAATCGAATACACATACATGCATAAAATTTTGCAATATTCTTGCCACATTCATTGGCTCTCGCTTATCTTTTCAGTGTCATTAATCTTTTGGGCAGATAGCATGAAACAGAACATACTATAGATCTCCTATATAAACAGACGTTGGCATAATTAATTGCGCCACAATTCCAGTTTATATTTTTTTGTTTTCTGTCTGAGGCATTACAACAGTCTTCCCCTCCACGTCAAGATTCAAGTTTAAGCCTAGCTCAGGCCAGCAACTCAACAACGTTTCAGCAGTGCTAAACGACCAAGCAACGCGAACGGACAACAACGACGGACAAAGCGGCGACTAAATTAATTGTGCAATATTTTAAAAGAAGCTAAACAAAAAATCCAGAAGGTATAAAAATTCACAAAGTGTTGACAAGTAAATAGAAGCATGCTTATGTTGCCGCTCCTTCTACCTACGCGTCTGGCATACAAAGGAAAGACAATTAAAACTTTGTTTCACCTGTTCCCCTAGGCACACACTCACAGTCACAAAAGAAATGTTTGTCATACTGGCAGCACTTTGCCTGCTTCAGGCATCCACATTGGCCTCCGCTCAGGTGAGTTTAAATCAAACCCCAGCAATCAGCGGGAGTTAGTCGACCAGGCCATTTTGTGGTTAATTCTTGCAACTAGTTTTGTGATGATGTTGTGGCTATGTTTGGTTAGAAGGTGCCAGGCAGTGTTAAATGTAAATATTTTAATTACAGCTAGGCGGGAATTGACCACACACTCACACACACGCACATTCAAGCCTCCTCCATCAGGCCTCTCATGTGTCGTTTGTTTATTCATTTGCCAATTTGCAAAATTGGAGGCCACAAAATCATTCAAACAAACGTACTGACAGAAGCTAAATGCTTGTTAAAATCGGTAAAGTTCTATTGATGGCATTCAATTTGTAAATTTTTAAATATTCATTGATATTCATCGATTCCTTTCAATTAAAAATTTAAACTTATTTTGGATTATAGTTTTATTAAGCGGTCTAATATGTGAAGATTATTCTGTTTATCAAAATCTGCTACTTTATATTAAAGAGTTTTTTAGAAATGACATTATCTAGTAGAAGCCAACTACCTACACCTGGGAAGTGTATTTTTTGTTAGTTTCCTAT